>JABMCL010000967.1:152500-160000 GCA_018857735.1 Alviniconcha marisindica
TTGTGCTTCTGTGTTCTGAGGGGAAAATAACACTAACTGACAAGTAACTGTAATAAATCATTAAATGTCTACTTGTTTTTTATTACCATTTATGAACAGTTTTGTTAAATAACAAAGTAAAGAGACTGACTTGAACTGAGTTTGCTTCCTCTATTAAAACTGTCCTCATAAAACCCCTCCAAAAACTATTTTTAAACCTCTTCCCTCAGTCTCTTCATTTTTTTCCTTTTGTTTGTTTTTTGTGGTGGTGTGGTGTGTGGTGTGGGGTGTGTTGTGTGTGTGTGGTGTTGGTGTGGTTTTTGGTTTTGTGTTTGGGTGGTTTGTGTTTTTGGTGTTTTTCCTTGCACACCATTTTATATCTTTATTATTAATATTACAAACTAAATTTAAACTTTCAAAATATCCATATATTCAAATGTTATTCCTTCCCCTCCCTCCCTCCTCTCCCCCTCTCTCTGGCTCAGTGTTTTGAAAAAAAATTTCTCCAAACTCACTTTGTTCAGAGGGTTTTTTCAGTCATAATGAGAAAGTATTGCAAACTTTTCAGTGTCTGGGTACTTGTACTTCTAGAAAAAGTTCAAGTCCCTGCCCTTTTAACAAAAAAAATAAAGCAGAAGAGCAAAATATTGCCATACATTACATAATTTCAAAAAAAATGGGACAAGAACTGAAGGTTCACTAGTAGAGCAGCAGTGTTCTCTGACGTTGTACATTCTACGTATTCATCCTTCATGAGAATTTATATAGACAAACTGATGGGCAATGCCATTTGTTAAAATGCAGGGTATGTTGGCTGTTGATGAATTAACTTTATGAATTAATTTGTCAATGCTGGTAGTCAAGTGTGATTATTTCTGTCACTTATTGTAAACTGAACATTTCCCACTCTTCTTTGAGTAGCTGTGCTCACGCTTGAAGGAATCACTAGTCAAGCAGCTTAGGATCAATTCAAAGACTCATACTTCTAACATTGTGTTGTGTGTGTGTGTGTGTGTGTGTGTTGTGTGTGTGATGTGTGTGTGTGTGTGTGTGTGTGTGTGTGTGGTTGTGGTGTGTGGTGTTGTGTGGTGTGTGTGTGTGTGTGTGTGTGTGTGGGGTGTGTGTGTGTGTGAGGCTAATTTTACAATAATATATGATTTTAAATGTAGTCTTATGTAATAAATTATACTTGATGTAAATTGATTTGATCAAACTGTATCATTAGTTACAGTGAGGCAGCATGGTCTTCAGTGCTGCATTTATGTGTAATACTTGGTTGTTGCACCAACTATTATGAGTTGCGCCTGTTTCTGTGTGTGTTTATTGTGAATACAGCAGCTGTTTACCTGTGCGTTTAGTGTGAATATGCCTGTTGACCTGTGTCTTTATACTTTTGTCTATTCTTATTCTCTCTCTCTTTTTTTAATTTTCTTCATTATATATATAATTATATTTCATTTTCATCAGTATTTATATTTACATTTACTTCTACGTTTTCTTTCTTTGTGGATTTTCTTATAGATATATAGATATATATATACACACACACTCTTATTTTCTTCTTCTTCTTCTTCTCTCTCTCTCTCTCTCTCTCTCTCTCTCTCTCTCTCTCTCTCTCTCTCTCTCCTCTCTCTCTCTCTCTCTAAATGATGCCTGTAATTTTATATTTACTCATCAGTAGCTTTTTAAGGACTAGTAGTTAGACAGGATTTTGACTGAACCTGAACTACAATCCTTGTAAAATAAAGTTTTCGAGTTCAAGTTCTCTCTTCTCTCTTTTTTTCTCCCTTTTGAAGCCCTTCTGATGAAACTGCTCCTCCTCCTGACCAGCTGTCCATTTTTCTTCAAACATATTTTTCAATCTAAAAATTAATGTTCGCCGAATGAAATGACCGTGCACTCGCCGCTGTTGAACGGCAGCCAGACGTCCCACTCGGCAAGGGCCGATACTCGTAACAAACTCCTGCCTCGCTCGTGGGAATGGTCTATTGGCGAAGATGATTGTTGCAGTTGCCCTTCTTGTTACAATTGTCTCTTGCCTGTGTGGATCAACTGATGGAGCTGGCGGAGAGTGAGAGAAGGGTGAATTTGTTTCCTGCACACACTAAAAGTAAAACATGTTGACTTAGCTTCTTCTTCCCTGTTTCAACGGGTATGATGTTCATCCACTTAGGCCTTCGTCTCCCTGTTGCAGAAAGACAAAGAAGAAGAACAAAACAAGAAGAAGAACAAAACAACAAGAAAAGAAAAAGAAAAAAAGAAAAGAAGAAGAAGAACAAAACAACAAGAAGAACACAGCAACAGCAACAACAAGAGAACAGCAAACAATGTACACGATAAAAAGAGTGAAATCTTCACCTGATAGTTGACTGACTGATTGGCTGCTTTTATGCATACTATTCTCTGCTCTAGAGCACACTCAGTACTCTTCGCAAAATGTTCGTACATGCTGAGTTGTTTTAGTGTTTCCATAATCCACCGAACTCTGACAAGGGTCAATGATCTTCAGCATGTTTATGTGATCTTTTGCACACACACACACACACACACACACACACACACACACACACACACACACACACAGACTCGGTTTATTTTCCTTGTGTATTTATGCAATATCACTTAGCACAAATAAAGCATCTTATCGTAGCTGGAAACAATGCATTATATAATCGCCAAATAATCATAATAATCAAAACATACTGTGTGTTTCATAGTTACTATGGAAAGACAACACTAAGAAAATGGTCTGGTCGTAATACTCAGCTACGAGTGTCATATGAATAACACCGATACAACTTCAAAATCAGAAGCTGTCATATGAATAACACCGATACAACTTCAAACTCAGAAGCTGTCATAGGAATAACACCGATACAACTTCAAACTCAGAAGCTGTCATAGGAATAACACCGATACAACTTCAAGATCAGAAGCATCTTTATTCCATTAGCCCAGAAGCTGTGTGAATAGGGATGGTGCTGGACTCTCGTAGCAGGAGGGATTGTCTTTTCGATTTGAGTTGTTCTCAGCAGTTGTTTCTGTGGACACCGTCTTTGTGACTTTGTTCCGTACAATGGCTGAAACAGTAATTGCAAAATATACTAATCGCTTTGCACTTGCGAGTTCTGAAACTATTGTTCAGATGGTGGTCGGTCACAATTATTTTTTTGTGTTTTTTTGCGGTGCGGAAATTGCTTGGAGCGAGCATCCCAACTTAGGTACCTCTTCTCCCCTACTCCCCCCGTCCCCAATAAACCGTATGAGTCTTCTGTGGACGTTACCTCCCATGAAAACGGTCCGCCAGTCTGATCATAGTACTCGGTTCATGCATTTCCCCCTTTTTTCTTTTGTTTTGTCTCACCTCAGTTTGGAGGTTTAGCTTTTCCGTCAAGAATAATTACACAACGATAAACAAAGAAACAAATAAAAGCAAAGAAAGTTTCGAAATGAAAGCCATTCACAGCTTTATCAGCGGCTCTTATAACAATAAGAAAAAGATCCTGCAATAATATGTACGTGATTTCAGCTTTGAAAAAATAGCAGTATGCTGAATAGATCTAGAACTACGAAGAGTAATGGGGCAAGCTGTTCAGTCTATGTTTGCGGATGCAGTCTGAGAAAAGGAAGCAAGGTTTTCCGGATGCAATGCTTCAACCACAAGCCGATGCTTAGAAGAAATGTTCACGAGGCAACGTTTTCCGAATGCAATGCTTGGACCACAAGCCACTGCTTAGGAAGGACTGTTCATATGGTAACGTTGTCCTAATGCAATGCTTGGACCACAAGCCACTGTTTAGGAAGGACTGATCATGTGGCAACGTTGTCCTAATGCAATGCTTCAGCCACAAGCCACAGACAGACGAAAACAATGCCTCTGAACACCTCCGTTTTATGTGTCCAGCGGTCTATCATGTAATGCCGTCGCAAACTTTGTGAAAACTATCAAACACCAACAACAGATTGAACACAGGCACACCCACACTCCGAACATCGCTTTCCGGCACCTTCCTCCAAACTCTGCCATAACTGGTTACGCCGATGTTCTCCGATGTCGGGCTGACATGTTAGGGACAATTGGTTACGCCACTGAAGGGGCACTCTTTATCTCCGCGCAGCTGTCCACCGACGCTGTCAGCGCCCTCCGAAAAGTTTGGGTGTTAATAATTAAGACTATGGAAGCAACATACTATGAATGCACGCACGTAAGCATGAGGCGCGTCCGCCCGGGTAAAGAAATAAGTTCCGTCTCGAATCAAACGATTTTGGTTTTGTATGTGCTGACGTAAGCAACGTGGGCGGTTATAAAAGAAACGCCTGACATAATTTCAGTTGTCTGTTACAAACTTACTGCGATTTCAGCACCATCAAAAAACTGTCCGTTAGCTGACCGTTTTTCGAGACGTATGGCGTAATCGGTTACGGCAGTGCTTGGAGGAAGGATGTCGTAAACCGATGCTTGAAGTTTGAGGAAGGACATCCTGGAGGGCCTGTCATAAAATGCTTTTCATCAGATCAGTAAAAATATACATCCTATGAACTAACGGGTACACGTTTTAGAGGCTGCATGACCACTAAAAAACCTGGCGTAAGGCAGATAACAGCATGCAAGCTGTTTCGAAATCAGACAGTTCGAGGATAAAGCTTTTGCGAGCGGAAAGTGTTTCGACTAAACGCTATGGGGCCGTTGACAGTTGTTCAAATCAGAAGGATCATGTTCATCCTGTTCCAACAGTCTGGTCATGATACTCAACTGTGCATGCCACATGAACACTCACACGACTTCAAAATCCAAAAGCTCTTTAGTCCAATACTGAAGTCATCATATTCAACTCATGCTAGTGCAACACGAATACGTATACCGCTTAGTGTTTAACAGCAACCAGGCGTGATCATGGCTGAAACATTCGCGTCAGTGATTACAGCATGAACAGTCGTATCCCTCCATAAAAGTCGGCCACGTACATGGCCCCGTTGGCGGCCAGGGCCACGGCCACAGGGGACTCCAGGCCGCTGTCCGGGCCCAGCACCTGGCCCATGGGCCGTCCGGAGGGCGAGAGTCGGAACACACCCTGAGTGCAGGCGTCGGCAACGTACAGGTCTCCTGCAATATGAGGTGTGACTCCGTGTAGTTTGTGTGTGTGTGTGAGAGTGTGTGTGCGCGCGCGCGCTCTGTCTCTCTGTCTGTCTGTCTCTGTCTGTCTGTCTGTCTGTCTGTCTGTCTGTCTGTCTGTCTGTGTCTCTGTCTGTCTGTCTGTCTGTCTGTCTGTCTGTCTGTCTGTCTGTCTCTCTCTCTCTCTCTCTCTCTCTCTCTCTCTCTCTCTCTCTCTCTCTCTCTCTCTCTCTCTCTCTCTCACACACACACACACACACGCACACACACTATCACACCTTCCCTCCCAGCACATACTCACACACATGCGCGCGCAACTCTTTCTCTGTCTGTCTGCCTGTCCAGCCATCTATCTATATGTCCATCTGCCTGCCTGCCTGTCTGTCTGCCTGCCTGCCTGCCCGCCTGTCTGTCTGTGTCTCTCTCTCTCTTTCACACACACACAACACACACACACACACACACACACACACACACACACACACACACACACACACCGCACGCACGCACGCACGCACGCACGCACGCACCACACACACACACACACACACACACACCCCTCCGCCCCCACACTACCCCCCCCCCCACACACACTACCACCCCCACCCCCCACAAACCACCCCCCACACCCACACACACACATACACACTATCCTCCCTCCCCCTCCCACACACACACTATCCACACACATTACCCACACACACTACACACCACACACTACCCATATCACACACTACACACCACACACTACCCAAACACACTACCCATACTACCCCCACACACTACACCCCACACACTACCCAAACACACTACCCACACCACTTACACTACCCCCACACACTGCACCACACCCACACCCACACTACCCGTACACACAACACACTACGCACCACACACTAACTACCGGCACACACTACCCGCACACACTATATACACACTCTACCACCTCCTCCTTCCCCGACTCACCAGCCGCGCTGCCCACAACCCCTGCCGGCGAGTCGAGCAGCTCCTCGTTGTCAGGCTTGAAGAGGAAGGCCAGCTGGCCGCGGCGATCCAACGCCAGCACGGCGGGCGTGTCGCAGTCGGACACCACCACCTCTCCGCCCTTCAGCACCCACAGGCTGTGCGGCGCGCGGAACAGCGGAGGCGCGGGCAGAGCGCGCGCGGCGGGAGGGGCGGGAGGGGGGGGTGGGAGGTGAGCGTGCGCAGCAAGCAGAAGGAGCGGAAGTCGTCATCGAACTGCACGAGGTCGATGACGTTCTCGGCGTCCCCGCTGTGGTAGGTGGCCAGCGCCAGGGAGCGCGTGCCCGCGCGCGCGATGGCCCGGTACTGCTTGCCCATCTCCACCCCTTTCCATCGCCGAGCCGACGACCCGGACACCCTGACGAGCGACAGCTGCGGGGAGGTGGACGACGTGGCGGCCACGAGGTCCACCGACAACTGCGCCAGGCAGCAAGGACTGTGCGTCAGCTCGCACACCACGGGCTTCAAGCCAGCGGCGCCGCTAACGTTAGTGGCACTGACGTTTCTGCCGAGGAGGCTGAGGCTGAGACCGCATGGCGCTGCTCTGCTCCCGCTGCTGACCTTGCTCCCCGAGGCGACGCCGGGAGGCGGGAGGAAGAAGATGCGGAGGGAAGGGCTGTTGAGGTAGGCGACCAGCAGGACGTCGCGAGGGTGCAGGACGCAGATGTCCCCGAGGCCGTAGCCTTCCTTGTCCGTGTCCACCACCGCCGACAGCAGCAGGACCTGACGAGCCTCGGTGCCGCCCCCGTCGTCGTCCACGCCGCTCCTCTTCCTTCCTGTCCTCTGCAAGCCGCTGTCAGCGGTCGCGGCGAAGTTGGAGGAGGACACCCTCTGACGCCTCCGCTTGATCTTGTGCAAGGTGTGAGACCGGCGGTCCCGCGTGTCGCCTCCATGGAGCTGGGGGGATGTGAGAGGGTCAGACCCGGGGGATGCTGCGGTTTCTGCTCCACTGTAGCTGCCAGTGGACTGCGGACTGCGTTGCCTCTTTGTCGAGGCGGGGCTTTGTGTGGGCGGGTGGGCCGCTGGTGCCGGTTGGGTCGTGCCGCTGTGTGGGACAGGTGTGCGGGTGTCCAGCTGGCTGTCTTCCAGCGTCAGGGAGCGGAGGTCATGCAGACAGGCTTCGGGGTGTCTCAGCACAAAGCGACTAGCCTGCGAAACAACAGACAAAATGAGGCGAAATAAAAACCAGAAGAAAATAAACAAGACATTTTTATTTCTCTACTCTGTAAAAAAGGAGAGAGTACGGTCATGTAAAATCCACTTCAAATACTCATTTACAAGAAGAAAACAAAAAGAAAAGACCCCCCCCCCCTCCCCCCCCCCCTCCCCCCCCCCTCCCCCAAAAAAAAGAAGAAAATAAAACAAAGTGCACACACCACACACAC
>JABMCL010000967.1:165000-174587 GCA_018857735.1 Alviniconcha marisindica
TCCCCGGATCGAAGAGGGACTTTTCCTTTTTCCCCAGAGGCAGTTTTCTGTACAGACTCTCTTAATGGTGTTTGTATACAGCCCCCGTGTGCAGTGGAACGTATCAACATCTGTAAGTGTATACAGCCCCCGTGTGCAGTGGAACGTATCAACATCTGTAAGTGTATACAGCCCCCGTGAGCAGTGGAATGCATCAACATCTGTAAGTGTATACAGCCCCCGTGTGCAGTGGAACGTATCAACATCTGTACGTGTATACAGCCCCCGTGTGCAGTGGAATGCATCAACATCTGTAAGTGTATACAGCCCCCGTGAGCAGTGGAACGTATCAACATCTGTAAGTGTATACAGCCCCCGTGTGCAGTGGAATGCATCAACATCTGTAAGTGTATACAGCCCCCGTGTGCAGTGGAACGTATCAACATCTGTAAGTGTATACAGCCCCCGTGTGCAGTGGAATGCATCAACATCTGTAAGTGTATACAGCCCCCGTGAGCAGTGGAACGTATCAACATCTGTAAGTGTATACAGCCCCCGTGTGCAGTGGAATGCATCAACATCTGTAAGTGTGTACAGCCCCCGTGTGCAATGGAATGCATCAACATCTGTCAGCGCGTTAGAAATCCGATACACTGGAGAACGTAATACACAAAAAGTAACTTCCCGGATAGTTCTCGTTCTAACAGTTTATGTTATCACCATATGTGACAAAATTTGACCATAGGATTTTCTCTCTCTTCTAAGTGTTTGAATACTGAAGCCAGTCCAAAGTGATGCCATTGTCACGGATGGTTGCCTTCCCCGCTTCTGTCACACATGGTCATTTTCAAAATGACCAATTTCATGGGGTTATTTTGACAATGACCAGAGTCGACACCGTGTATGGACGAACAGAAGGACAGCGTCTTGCGCGTAGAAGAAAGACTGCTGGTCTAGATTTGATAAAGTTCGGTTGTTTCTCTCAGAAATGACCTTCGATGTGAGCTGGGAGTTACACATCAAGTATTTGTTTCTCCATTCTAAGTTAATGTCGCTCCATGACTTCCTTTTTACCCTCCTTCCTTCCCCATCTCTTCCTTCCTTTCTTCCTTCACCGACTCTTTTCTTCACTCCTTCCTTCCTTCCGTCCTTCCTTCCATCCATATCTCTTCCTTCCATTGCTCATTCACCACCTCTTTTATTCATTCATTCCTTTCTTCCTTCTTTCTTTTTATCCTTCCCTATCTCTTCCTTCCTTCGTTCATTCACCACCTCTTTCATTCACTCCTTCCTGCCTTGCTTCCATCCTTCCTTCCTTTCCTATCTCTTCCTTCCATTGTTCCTTCACCGCCTCTTTCATTCACTCATTCCTGTCTTCCTTCCTTCCTTTCTTCCTCCCATCCTTCCTTCCTTCCCTATCACTTCCTTCCGTTGTTCACTCACCACCTCTTTCATTCACTCAGGTCTGCCTTTCATCCCACCCTCACGTGGTTATCCTGTGCGGTTGACGGGACGTTAACATCCAATAACCAACTGGCCGTTCCTTCTTTCAGATATTCGTTTTTTGTTTTGTTTGTTTGTTGTTGTTTTTTCGTCTTCCCCCCCCCCCCCCACCCCCACCCCTCCTCCCCCATTTCCTTTCTTTCTTCTCTCTCTCGTATCTTCTACACTGTTCATGTAAGCACTAAACCTGTACGGAATGCAAGAACCGGTGAGTCAAGAAGGCGTATGCTGCAAAGGAACACAGGATGAATTTATAGACACCCAGCTGCACATTATTTTCGGAACCTCTTTTCCATTTAGTGACTTGACAGAAAAATGTTACAGATACGCCGTGATCGTTTGAAAAGCGACGGACGCGAGTGTTGTTGAAACAGACTCCTCCATAAGGACGCGATCGTTGTGCAAATAGACTAAAGCTGTTCATCACAAAGGTTTCGCTTTTGAAATGAGAAAAATGACGGTTAGACTGCCAGTGACGTGTGCGTGACATGCAAAGTAAGTGCGCAGTAACTTTTCGTGTTTGTATTAATGTGCAAGACTGTATCACGTGCTATGACGGTTTCGTTTTTTATTCTTTGAAAGGAAATTTAGTTTTTCGCGATTGCCGCCAAGTTTAGGTAAATTGTTTGTTTGTTGCTTATTTACTTATTGTTTGTTTGGCGTATGCGTGTATGTGTGTGTGTGTGTATGTGTGTGTGTGTGTGTGTGTGTGTGAGAGAGAGAGAGAGAGAGAGAGAGAGAGAGAGAGAGAGAGAGAGAGAGAGAGAGAGAGAGAGAACTTCATTTTACAAGGACCGTAGTTTAGTTTCAGTCAAAACCTGGCTAACAACTACTCCTCGCTAAGCGACTGATGATTTTTCTTGCAATTTTATATATACATATATGAAGCATGAATGTTTATACATCAAGCATAAAAACTTCCCAGAGAGAGAGAGAGTGTATGTGTGTGTGTGGGTGGGTGGGGGGGTGGGGGGACGGGGGGGGGGGGGGGGGGGATCCACACAGAGAGTGAGAGAGAAAACCAGAGGACAAACATACAGAAAAAGACATAGAAAAAGAAGAGGGAGATAGAGACAGGTCTTGTCATTTGATCTGATAATTTAAGTTCCTTCACTGTGCATACCTCATCAGTTTAAAACTATGGGCAATAGGCCAGATGTTTGTAGGTGTACGTGTGCAGCTTTGGTGATTTCGAGTCAAGTAAAAGACGTGGCTGGATCAGTAGCGTTTTCCGTCACTGTGCAGATTACAGTTACAGCTATATGCCAACCAACTCTCGCCAGAAATGAGGCATTTGGTGAGCCCGTTTGGCCTAGTGGTACGAGTGTTGTTTTGTTTGTTGGCTAGTTTGTTTTGGTGTGTGTGTGTGTGTGTGTGTGTGTGTGTGTGTGTGTGTGTGTGTGTGTGTGTGTGGTGAGTGAGTGAGTGTGCGTGCGTGCGTACGTGCGTGCATGCGCGCGCGCGTATGTATACATGCGTACACGTGTGAGAGTGTGAGTGTGTGTGTATGTACGTGTCTGCAGAATTCCCCATTCTTGAAGTTTGTATTTGCAGATTCATCGCAAACATTGTCGATCTTCCACCACCATAGTTACAAAAACTCACCTGTCTCTCCGTAAGCTTGGCACTGCTCGATCACCTGGAACGTTGCAGTGTAACAGAGTACGACTGTAGTACAAACATTTTGTTTAAATCGAAACACATGTAGAAATCGTCTACAATGACTGATGCTGTAGCCTGAAGTCTGTGTCAACCAGCCACTGCAAATCAAGCTATCCGTATGTGTGAGAAGTTCGAAGCGTTGAAAAAACACGAGGGGTCCAGGGTATATACGTCAACCACGACCTTTGCCCGCTGGCGTGTTTGCTAAGAGCGGCAGAAACACTCGGCTATTACATAGTTTCATCCAGCAAGGTGACCTGTCACTTTTCTCACGTACGGGTAAACTTGATCGGCTGAGTTTCTGTACGGATTGCCTAAGGTGTGCAATATGTGTTTGTGGGATGAGCATGGCCCAAGCGCTCTCTCGTGCGCTAATTGCACCAAGAGTTGACATTTTCCTCTCCATGTTTGTGTGAAACTGAAAGATGCAGGACATGAGCAAAACAATTTGATAGGGCTACAAAAGACTTGTTGATGCAACTGAGCATCTCTCTCTCTCTCTCTCTCTCTCTCTCTCTCTCTCTCTGCGCTGATTGGTTGTCCTTGCATGCTAAGCTTGGTGATTGTTTGCCAAAATCTACCATGGTCTACCTTATAGTGTTTCCCATACTTCACGCATTTGCCCACCAATAATGTTTGCTACTGACGATTTCAAAGCCGTAATCCACCCCCACCCCCCAACCCCCCACGCCCCGCCATTCCCGCCTGTCTCATGTCATGTTTGACATCTAAACTTCATTTATTCCACGTGTGTACAGGCGTGTCGTAGCTTAGAAAAAGTGTACATGTATAATTAGATCTAGAGCAGTCCCTTGTTTGGGCGAGGGCTGGATGTAAAAAACAAACAAACAGCAAACGTGCTTATCTACTACCTTCGTAAATAAACAGTTCTCTCTCTCTCTCTGAATTGATCAGATGTTCTGCTGCCTTATTTACAGGTTGTATGCTCATAATGTATAACTGAGTGATGTATGCATGTGTACATCTGCCGCTGTGAACACGCTATGTTTTGTGTGGAAATTCCCATGTATCAAATTTCACTCACTCATTCATGCCTGTATGTATATAAATTATGCCTGTAATTTTATATTTACTCATCAGTAGCTTCGCAAGGACTAGTTGTTAGACAGGTTTTTGACTGAACCTAAACTCCAATCCTTGTAAAATAAAGTTTTAGAGCTCGAGTTCGAGTTCTCTCTCTCTCCTCTCTCTCTCTCTCTCTCTTCTCTCTTCTTGAGTTCCAGTTCTCTGTCTCTCTCAGAGAGAGAGAGAGAGAGAGAGACTGAGGTTTTCGAGTGATTGCCATTGCAATGACTGGTCATTTGAGACCTATTTTATACACCCATACAACTCCGCCCAATCCTTCCGACTGCCTTCCGACCTACCCCCTCTCCCCGTTTTCCCCCCCCTCTCCCCCCCCCCCCCCCCCCCCCTTTCTCCTTACTGTTCTTTATAAGATAAGCATTGACAGCTTGTTTTCTTTTCCGATACTAGTTATATGAACTGATCAGATGTTCTGCTGCTTCATTTGCTCATAATATGCTCACCGTATGCTCATAATACGTAACTGAATGATGTATGGCATGTGTTGATCTGGCGCTGTGAGCACGCTATGTTTTGTGTGGAAATTCTCATTTATAACGTTTCACTCACTCATTTATGCCTGTAATTTGATATCTATTCATCAGTAGCTTAGCAAGGATTAGTTGTTAGACAGGTTTTTGACTGAACCTAAACTACAATCCTTGTAAAATAAAGTTTTCGAGTTCGAGTTCGAGTTCTCTCTCTCTCTCTCTCTCTGGCGCTGTGAACACGCTATGTTTGTGTGGAAATTCTCATGTATAACGTTTCACTCACTCATTCATGCCTATATGTATATAAATAATGCCTGTGATTTGATATCTGCTCATCAGTAGCTTAGCAAGGACTAGTTCTTAGGTTTTTGACTGAACCTAACTACAATCCTTGTAAAATAAAGTTTTCGAGTTCTCCCCCTCTCTCTCTCTCTCTCTCTCCTCTCTCTCTCTCTCTCCTCTCTCTCTCTCTGCTTCCTCCCCAGGCACTTGTTATGTCCAATTGAACGTACTAATACATCTCTCTTCTCTCTCTCCTCTTCTCCCTCTCCTCTCTCTCTCTCTCTCTCTCTCTCTCTCTCTCTCTCTTATGGACTTGGGTACGCGGAAATTAGTGACCCGTCTTCACATACTCCGAGCACCGCTTTCCGGCACATTCCTCCAAAGGAAGGATGTCGTAAACCAGTGCTTGGAGTTTGCCTTCTTCATGGCGACCCGTTCCTAACAGGCGTAGGGGCTCCATTCGGGCGGTACAGCGGCGGTACAGCGGCGGTGGCCCAGCAGTGATAATGAGAGCCGCGCCGTACGGCCATGGCACACAAAGGTGATTTCTCTGCCTCCTTTGGCCCGGCTGTTTGCACACCACGGGTGAGGCTCCTTCCGTTCTCTACCGTCAATGCGGACACGGAGGGCCGCGACAATTAGTCAGCGCGGTGTACAGCAGACTAGTCTTATAGAGCCTGCTTGACGTACGCAGCTGCTTCGTGTCGTCTGCTCTGATGTCTGAGTTATAGGGATAGGGATGGTAAAAAATGGGCTCTTCGTGTGAAGCTGCAGAGTATAGTTAGATATATACACAGACGGCTTCCTGCGTCTGCCTAAGTCAAGTGTTTGTCTGTTATCCACCTTCCCTCCCATGTGTGTGTGTGTGTGTGTGTGTGTGTGTGTGTGTGTGTGTGTGTGTGTGTGTGTGTGTGTGTGTGCGGTTGCGTACGTGCGTCCGAGCGAGCCTGTGTGTTCGTGTGTAAATGCATGCGTGTATGTGATTGTCAGTGTGTGCGTGGTGCGCGCGCGCGCGCGCGTGTGTGTGTGTGTGTGTGTGTGTGTGTGTGTGTGTGTGTGTGTGTGTGTGTGAGAGAGAGAGAGAGAAGAGAGAGAGAGAGAGAGAGAGAGAGAGAGAGAGAGAGAGTTTCATTGCCGAATCAACAGGACTGATCACTCAAAATATTTCGCTTCAGAATCATTGAAAGAATTCATTTATTTGCTATCAAAACATTACTGAATGTTAGTCCAAGAACGCCGAATTCGCTTGTTTATGTAGAAACGGGTAGATACCGATTGTATATCTGCATATACACGAGATGCATTAAATATTGGTTGAATATTCTAGGAATGGAAGAAGACCAAATAATTATGCACTGTAACAACAAAAAGCAACTGGGCCCCCTCTTTTTGCTTCACATCGTATAGATATAGATATGGAGATGTTTGGGAAAACCAAGGTGTTTGTGATGTAAGAGCCTTTTTGTGTGAACCTAAACAGAGATTGATTGATTGATTGCTATCTCCAAGGATGGAATAGTGACATTAATTCCAAGGATCACCATACCTTTTTTCTCCTCATTTAAACAAACACATGGATTTTCGCAGTATTTGTTGATAGTCAGAAACGTCGCTCTAAAAAGAAACCTAGTGAGACTGAGACTTGTTGCGTCTCTTTTGAAACCGTATCGGCTAAGTTTTTCAAAAACAACACAGGAGAACTTTGACTGCTCTTTTTGCGAAGATACGTATGAATCAGAAATACACTTCTTGTTGGTATGCCCGAAATGTTCAGTGCTAAGAGAAAAGTATATACCCGCTAAATTCTACACCCGCCCATCAGCATATAAAATGACATTGTTCTCCTAGCAGACATAAGACATACAACAACTCTTGAGACTTATGGATCCAAAGCATTCGCTCTGAGAAATGAGCGGAATTAGCCCGGGTTCACGATGCGTGTAGAAGTCATGCTGACCACCATATAAGAAATGTTTTGATGATTACGTTTGCGTGTTTCGGTATTTTGATTCGTACAGCAGGCATTGGTAATTCGTCAAATAATTCCGCTGTGCGAAATGAACATGTATGTCGATCAGGGTGTATGTATTTGTAACGCATTCACGACCCCCCCCCCCCCCCCCACCTGCCCCCCCTTCACCCGTTGATACGGGCAGATGGCCTAGCTCGATAAACATTCGTATTCCTATTCTCTCTCTCTCTCTCTCTCTCTCTCTCTCTCTCTCTCTCTCTCTCTCTCTCTCTCTCTCTCTCTCTCTCTCTTAATCAGTATGCCATGTATACAATGTCGCTTTAGCAAGGCGATTTTTTTAAGACAAGACTCGGATTTTACATTTATCCGGCATTTTAGCGATACACCTATACTTTGCATACGTGTGTGTGTGTGCGTGCGTGCGTGCGTGCGTGCGCGCGTGTGAGTTTGTGTGTGAGTGTGTGTGTGTGCGTGCGTGCGCGCGCGTGAGTTTGTGTGTGTGTGTGTGGGGGGGGGGGGGGGGTTACCAATGCTTTTCCCTCAGACTAGGTCTGCAGACATATTTTTTCCAGTGCAAGGTTCGAAGTAGGCTATTAGATAGTATTTTTTTTATTTTATTTTTATTTCTTTAAAGTAAAAATTCAAGATTTAAAAAAGAATATAACAAAAGGAAAGACAGAGACAGAAAGAAAACTAGCGCAATCCCAGCCCTAACCAAGGTTATAATCATGCAACAGCTTGAATTTAAAAGACTTCCTCAATTACCCCCCCCCCCCCCCCCCCCCCCCCCCGCCTCACACACACACACACACACACACACACACTCCTCCAAACTCACTCTCCCGTTACGGTATTGAGTGGGAAGTCCTCATCTCCACGCATTTGCTTACCAAAATCGGCCCTAACTGAAATCTCACCGAAGATCAATGCAAACTTTGGCATTTATCACGTTGATGGTCTTCTAGAACGTTACGTTTTCCACATATTGAGCACTGAAGTGGCTGGTCGGCCCAAGAAATGATTGACCTTTACATAGACTCTGTCTCTGTCTCTCTCTGTCTCTGTCTGTCTGTCTGTCTGTCTGTCTGTCTGTCTCTCGAACTATGGACGCAAACAATTTCAGTTTCATTCTGTTCAGTTTATTTTGATTCAACGCACAAAACAACTAACACTAACAAAAACAACTGGGCCCAAACCAGGGCCATTTTATCAAACGGGAGACTGCTTGGAGGATGCGACTTCCGGGGCCTTCTTCTTCCTTTTTATCCCAAGTCTTTTCACATGACTGATACTATAATTAGACTGATCACACACACACAACACAAATATATATATATATATATTTTATATATATATATATATATAAAAATAAAATAATTATATAGATATATATATATATAATATATATATTTATCCGGGTTATCAAGATAACAACATAATTTATGTCAAAATTAATTCAAACAACTACAAATTTAAAAACGTCAACAAAAACTATTAAAACACATTTGAATTCAAAACCTGGAAGAGAGAAAAAAAATCACAAAAATACGAACTAAAGCAAACAAATCAACAATATTACCCCCCCCCCCCCCCCCCCCCATCAAAAAACTACAACAAAAAACAAACAGACAAACAACAACAACACATTTTCGGGGGACCGATCTGCTTTACTCGCACGCCAAGCAGATGTGACCGTAAGCGAATCGGTTTCCGTTGTTGTGTCCCCTGTTACACGCGCGCTGTTAACTCCCTATCCAATAATTTCTTGCCTCGATCGTCAAATGAAAAGGAGGTTATTTCATTCGATCACGCTCCAATGAGACTCTCTTCCGGACACCCTTCCTTCAGATTCAAGTTCCCTGTAATATGGTTACGCCATTGAAGGGAATTCCTTACCTCCTTACGTATGTGGCTTTGCATGAAGTGACACGGTGCACGGGTTGTATGGTGTTCACAGAACGCGCCGAGACGGCAGCAGTTTCATGTGGCACCAGCCATGTCAGCGCTGTAAGCATACACCACTTCGGTGGATACTCAAAACCGCGCTATAAAAAGCTAGTCACTCATGTAGAATCACATGCGAGCGCAGTGAATCTGCTATATAAAAAGCGATCAACAACAACAGCTCCCTAGCTCCACGCATCTGTCTACCGATATCACCGGCCCTAACTCGAGTCTGTCGCGCAATGGCGGCGACATCTGTAGCTGAATTGAAATTTGCGAAAGGTTTGCCGCGTACTAGATCTAACACTGTGGAATCAACGTGGCTTCGAAGCACACATGCAGACAGTCCGCCCTAGGTAAATAGTTTTTTTATTTTTTTAAATCAAATAAAAATTAACTTAATATATATATAAAGGAGAAGAAAAGATCCGTTTCTAGCACAGACCAGATTACAGCCGTGTAAAGCCCGTTCTTCACTGAGCGAACATTTTCTTCGCGAACCTAGTTCGGGTTATTCGTCAAACCTGAAAAAAGTTCGGCGAACAGCTGGTTCTTAATTGGGCAAACTTTTGCTTTGTGAACTTAGTTCGGGTTTTTCGAAGAACTGCGTTGATGCTATGTTCGGGGCCCAGAGAGCTTCTCTGAACCTGTTCTGGGAATATTCACCCAGT
>JABMCL010003568.1:0-35000 GCA_018857735.1 Alviniconcha marisindica
GTGTGTGTGTGTGCATGCATGTGTGTGTGTGTGCTGTGTGGTGCGCATGTGTGTGTGTGCATGCATGCATGCGTGTGTGCATGCATGCATGTGTGTGTTGTGTGTGTGTGTGTGTGTTGTCTTCACTGGCCTGCATGCATGTGCGTGTGTGTGTGTGTGTGTGTGTGTGTGTGTGTGTGTGTTGCATGTGTGTGGTGTATTCACTGGCCAGATATGATGCTGTTTCAGGTACACAAAGAGAAATACGACTGATGGATACAACGTCTACGCCATATTGCTGGCCTTGAAAAGTGGGCCCCTCATTCTTGGTGCTCCACAGCCATCAGCTCAGACAACGGTCACCATGCTTGGTTACCATGGCACTTTTCACTGGGAAAAGAACTCACAGGGGATGGCGGTCATCATCCCCACAATGTCTGTGAACGAGATCCCCTGCAAATGGGCATGGGTACTTAAAATGACTGACATTCAGAATTAGCTTTGAGATGGGGTTGAATTTGATGTTCGGGCCCCTTACCAGTTACCTGGCTCCTGCACCTTTTGCTTGAAAAAAGAACTTTTGCAATGAATGGCAGTCCCATCAATCAATCCAATGGTATTTTTCGTACTATATCAATTTGACAGCAGATATATGCTTTTTGCCTGCCAGTTAAGTCATATTCCATTAAAAGCACTGCTTGTATTTTCCTGGCTTGTTTTCGTTGATTACACTGTTGCCTTGTGCTAAATATTTTATGTTCCCATAAATTCGTATGATGCAAATCCATATCTAGTAAGTTCTAAGTGCCACATCTCTTCTATATCTGTGAAGCTCCCTTGCTGGAGTTGGGTTCCAACTACAAACCTAATGCCAATGATGCACAGATGTCAGCTGATAGTGCCCATGCCAAAGTTTATGCATAAACAGAACAGGTGTGCTTCTATTTACATCTGCAAATCTGCAGATAAATGTGCCATAATGATGTGTTCTTCTACAATCTATTTTGCATAAATATTTTTATATCTATTCAATACAGCTGACTCCAATATGCAATTGTTTTTATTTTTATATATATTTTTCCCCTGTATGTATAGTTTACGTATATATATATAGTCATTAATGATGTGTGT
Source organism: Alviniconcha marisindica (assembly GCA_018857735.1). NCBI lineage: Eukaryota > Metazoa > Mollusca > Gastropoda > Provannidae > Alviniconcha > Alviniconcha marisindica. The sequence goes on from JABMCL010003568.1 coordinate 1,111, forward strand.
GTGTGTGTGTGTGAAGTTGTCTTTTGAGGATATCTTTCAAAGGGGAGGGTGGGGGGATGTATGTACCTAACGATTTTGTTTGACAGTTTTTATGCGTTTGGTCTATCAGATATAACATTATCTGGGTAATTTGGGTTTGTTAGGTATTAGCGTTAGATCAGTACTTAAATGTATATATAGATTGAGATACTTAAATGTATATATAGATTGAGAAACATAGACAGGGTGTGCATGTGTGACCTTGAATTATTAAGATACTATTCGCAATACCTTTTTTATTTGTTTGCTAGTTCTGTTTGATCTTAATTCTGCTGGAACTATCTCTGTATCTCTTGATGGCAAATAAATGACCTTTTTCAACTGTTTCCACTCTCCCTGTTCTCAAGAGAGAGAGAGATGCACACACACACACACACACACACACACACACACACACACACACACACACACACACACACACACACACACACACACACACACACAGAAGTTTGCAGGTTGAAGCAGTGTTTTATTGTCACATTGATGATAATATAATGAAGATTAAATAAAGCATGTTGTATACATGTGTACAATAGTTTATGCATGAAGTAACAATAGCAGAGCAAATTGTTCATGATACAAAAATGTCTTGAATCTTGATGAACCAAGGGGTAGATTTGGCTTTTTCTGTACACTAAAAGTAAAACAGTATTTCAGTGCTGCATTTTTGGAGTTTCTCCCTTCAAAATAAATGAGCTATGGGTTGGTAGGTCTCTCCATGAACACAGTGAGTATATGCAGTCTTACAATGTGATCAGCACCCTGAATTGACCAATTATTGGCTGTTCTACTTTAAATATTTATATTGCATCGGATCATATTAACCAGTATGTATTCAATGCTGTAATGATTGCCTCATCAGATAATATGATCTAATATGGTTCCATGAGTTAAGTATACTCAGCTTCTAAAATGTGATCGATACATATAATTATACAAATTCATTTATAAATAATTATTTTTGCATGGCTTGTATTTGTTTTTGTGTGCATTTCATTGATGCACATGGATGAATGGAAAGCCACCAAGACAAATTCCTGTGCACATTTTTGGTGTAACTGGCAAATACATCTTGTGTGTACCTTGAAGGCAGTTTCATCACACGTGACTCATGCTTGACTACAAGATGGGTATGGCTGATATGACTGTGACAGTATCACCTTCCTTGTCTCTTAAATTACTCCTCAGTTTCGATCCCTATCTATTCTAATGTGTAGGTCTGCCAAACTGATGTGGACATTATGTGCAGCTTGTTGGTGCTTGTCGCCTTTTAGGCCTGTCAAATGTGAAATGTGCAGCAATGAATCAAAATGTTCACTGTATCATTATCATTATCATTATCATGTTCAGCAGCATCAGCCATGACAGTAAAACTTGGGCTATATCACAACACGCCGACACCAGTAAGAACACCAAGGCTACGTTAAAATGTTATGCACTGCATACCTGTGTCAGGCCTATCTTCAGCAATGATATTAAGTGTGACACGATCCACTCTCCAGAAATGGAAATAAATCCTCTGAAGGCGGTGTGTGGCTGCCCATGGGGTGCTGTAATAAAGAATGGTCAGACATGCAGTGTGTTTGTGTGTGTGCGTGCGTGTGTACATGCTTCTGTGTGTGTGCGTGCGTGTGTGCATGCTTCTGTGTGTGTGTGTGTGTGTGTGTGTGTGTGTGTGTGTGTGTGTGTGTGTGTGTGCATGCTTCTGTGTGTGTGTTTTGCATGTATGAGTGTGTGTGTGTGTGTGTGTGTGTGTGTGTGTGTGTGTGTGTGCATTCCTGTTGTACGTGTTGGATTTTGAAAATATGTACATTTAAAGAATGTGTAATGTAATGTGTAAGGGCCTGTGCGGGTTAGGCGCTCCAAGTATTTATTATTATTATTATTGTGCAGTTCTCTTACCCACGGAATGCCTCGGTCAGTGTACTGTTATAATTACCGGGTGACCCCGAGATTGTTCAGCTGGGGAACAAGAAGCTTCCACATCAGCCTAGCTAGGTGACAGTTGCTCCATTAAAAGTAACAGTTTGGTGAACATAGATTTTGGTTTGACTCATGTACTGTGTAGTGAAGTAGTCGTAGTGAAGTTGACTCTGGCATAGTCAAACTGCTCTGCACATTTCACAAATTATGGTGGCAAGTCATTATGCGTGTTTCCAGTAGTTTTCTTCATTCAAAACAAAGTACAATATTGCAAAGTACATCGTTGGAGAGAAGTATTAAATTTGTAAGTAGCAATTCAACACTACTCTACAGACGTGCAAATGCAAATACAGTCGTACACATGCATGCACGCTCATGCACACAAAGACAGACGTATACACACTCACACACAGCTCTCTCTCTCTCTCTCCTCCTCTCTCTCTCTCTCTCTCTCTCTCTCTCTACACACACTGACACACACACACATGCATGCACGCGCACACACAATGACAGACATACACACATGCGCACATTTTTGTACGCAGCATTTGCCAACATAATTATATCACAGTACCAGCTGTATCACATCATAATCACTTTCGTCTACGCGGTCAAACAATATGTCATTTTTTCTGATAAACAGACTCCCAGCCCTGCTCCAGACAGCAACTTGTCACGAACAAAAACGCGAACACCGGCACTGTGGAACCGCCAAAACGAACCCATGGCCGGTAAATGACCCCCTGTGCATTGTGCCAGCTAGGCAAAGTCTTAATTAAGGCAGTGTCCGTAAAGCACACATTTTGGAGGAGCCAAAGCTGGACAGCCGAAGCGAGGAATCGAACGGAAGTCGTCCGCTTACCAGCCTGGCACATACCATGTTCATAGCCAAGATCTCAAGTCCATCGAGATGATGAAGTACCTGGGTGTCATCATCTCCCAAGACCTTAGCTGGGACACCCACATTACCAACATCACCAAGAAAGCAAATCAGACCCTTGGCTTTTTTCGTCGCAATTTGAAAGTTTGTTTCGTCGGAATTTGAAAGTTGGGTTCAGTATCCATTCAGTAAAGAGAGAGCCTACAAAGCTCTCGTCAGACCAGTCCTCTAGTACGCCAGCCCTGTGTGGAATCCCTACACTGCCGAAGACATCGCTCGGCCGAGTTGAGAGAGTACAGCGCAGAGCCGCCCGCTGGGTGGTCAACCGTCACCACCAGTCAACCAGTGTGGAGCAGATGTACTCCCAACTCCAGTGAGCCCCACTCACGGACAGAAGGCGGACCGCAAGGCTGGCAACTTTCTACAAATACCACCAAGGGGAGGTTGCCATCAACACGCCATATAGGCCGACCCTCAATCCACCAACAACAGCCACCCGCCAGTCCCATCAGGCGACTTACCTACTTCCTGCTTGCAAGACCTCTTACAGGAAGGAGTCCTTCTTCCCCCGCACCATCAGCGAATGGAACGGTCTTCCACCAGAGCCAGTAACAGCACCCTCGGTGGAAACTTTCAAGTCCAGGATATAGCTCCCCCTCCCAACCCCCCCCCCCCCCCCCCCCCCCCCACACCACACACCTTGATGCTGATCTTCCAGGCAGCTGCAGCAAAATAATTTCTAAACCGGTAACACCCCTGAAATACATGTCAGAACCCTCACAATGATGATGGTGGACAACATGAAAGAAGAGAAGTATAACGGCAACGCCTTACCGTAAGTTAGGCCAAACAGGTTCAGTTAAATTCACCCTAGTCAAAATTAGTTACTAGTTGCCATAGCCCAACTAAGTGATGTTGATTCTTTGTCGTTACTCATAGTTACGGTACCTCAGACCTAGTGCGAAATCCCGCAGATAGATGCATATTCTTGGTTACTATAGTTATCTTAGAAATGCTGGCATATGCTGGTTCGTCTTTACTGCTTTTCTATCATAACTATAGTATAATCTTAGTTAGCCGGTACTGGTTCGGAGGTTCGCGGGGTGAAAATCTCACTCCCCCCCCTCTCTCTCTCCCTCTCTCTGCCTGTCTTCCGTTCTTTCTCCCACCATCTCCCTCTATCTCTCTCCCCCTCCTTCTGGGCCAAGCTAATGGATGGTAATTATAAGTAATGTGGCATGGCTTTTCCCTCCTGTTAACGGCACTTCAGTGAAAGAAACCCGTCTAACGTGATAGATTAATAATTTAACATGAACAAATAAGTCGTCGTTGGCATAGTAAAAGCGACTGATCACATTAAGAGTAAGCAGACAGATAAATGATGACGCTTATAAAAAATCGTCGCCGTGTCATTTATGTGTTACTGCTGTGCTAGTGATCGCATAAAACACAAGCATGTACACTTGGTGCCACTTGATCACGCAGTTCATATTCAACAAACGCCCACGACTGCCTCCAGCCAGGGGTCGCGCTGTTTTTTTAGAGGTTTGCGACAACTGCCGACGCGAAACGGTATCATGAATTTTGCGTCAGTGTGTACAGGCATAACATAGACTTAGCGCACAAACAAAGCCAAAATGGAGTAACTTGAATATTGCTGACGATCTAAGCCTGGTGAAAATCAGGCTAGTAAAAACAAAGTCTATCCGTGCAACAACAACAACAAAAGAAAAGAAGAAAAAAAGAAGTGGAAACGTTCAGTAAATATGCCATTCACAAAAGTTTGAATGCATCGAAACATCGTACGCGGCTTCACTTTCCGAAGATGAACTGCTGCAGACGACAGTGTTGGCAAACCCAGTTCTCGTCTACCGCGGGATTTGCTAACGAGATGGAGTTGAAATCGAGGCTACCGCCATTTTCTCTCATTTGTATTCGGTGTCAATGCGCGTTTTGTTTTCAGTTTCGTAGTCTTCTGCCCTTGAGTAAATTCTGATATACGCTGACAATTGGGTCGTTCCGAATTCCATGGCTGGGATCGTGTCCTCTGTCGATTGACCTGAGATTATCACTGAGCAGTTTGGCAAGATTTGCGATTTCTGGCCAGTCTGATTCGGAGACCGAATCTTCTTCCAGATACGGGTTTGTTAGGATTCCATTTCAAATCAAACATTCTTCGAAAAACTAAGTATGCGAATGTTATTCACAGACAGGGCACTGCCGACTGTAAGGCGCATGGATCAGATGGCGGAGGGGGGTGGTGGGGAGGGGGGGGGGGGGGGGGGGAGGTATCACCTTAAAGACCGAAAATAGTTACGCCGGTATCCTCTTACGCGTTTATTTCGTCGTCCAGATTCCGCCCTTCATTGACTGGACTTGCAGTGCCGTGGCGTACCAGAGAGGAGTGCGGAGCCACGGCTGAGATGACACTGAGTTTGCAAGTAGATCTAGTGTTGAGTGGCGCAGCAGCCACCAGTGAGCCATAACTTGTTGAATCGGTGTTGTCATTTTGCGTACGGTAACACAGCGATGTGGCTGCAATACGTAAGTAAGTAACTTGGAGTTTTACGCCCAGTCAACCATTACGGTTATATCAGTGTGCGTGCGGCATCCGAAAAATGCAATATTTACGGAAATTTTTGCAATAAACTCAACCTCTGCTCCAGCGTAAACAAATGTAACGGCTAGGCCACCACCTTCGCGGTCGGACCGGCGTTGTGGATCGGGGCAGCTGAAAAATTCGACTCTGCGCCACAGTACAGTCAGATTACGATTCAAATAACCAGATAGTAGATCCAGTAAACAACGTTGAAAATGGCGAAAGCGAGGGGGAACAGAAAGCGTGATCTTTTGTCCACCCGTCGGCCCGAGTCGCAGTCGTCGAGAGTGGGCAGGGGGGACGAGGAGCCGGGGAAGATGCTCGGGCGGTGGGTGGCCGTTCTGGAAGAACCGTTGGCCGTCGTCGGCGACTTTGCTGGGCCCTGGACGCTGATTTCAATCACCGACAGCTCCTGGCAAGTGGAGAAGATGTAAGCTGAGCTGCTGACAAATTCTACATCGAAACTCAAAACCCTTCCAGCAACTCAAAGATAGGTATCGTCAGAAGATCATCCATAATTATATATAAGTCGTCCGTTATTGTAATAGTCTATCCGTCGGTTTGTTGCTTGAAACTATAGTGTTTGCTATGACAGCTGGGGTGAGTTCTGTATTGATCTTAGTAAAATAACGTGTTTTCTATGCTTGGTGTGTGTCTGTGTGTGTGTGTGTGTGTGTGTGTTGTGTGTGTGTGTGTGTGTGAGGTGAGGTGATTGTGTGTCCTAATTTCATTGGCGACATTTAATGTCTGTCTGTCTGTCTGTCTGTCTGTCTGTCTGTCTGTCTGTCTGTCTGTCTGTCTGTCTGTCTCTCTCTCTCTCTCTCTCTCTCTCTCTCTCTCTCACACACACACACACACACACACACACACACACACACACACACACACACACATTTGTTTTTGGTCTCTGGCACTTTAAGGGAATCATGAGTGTATCATTTTATATATATATATATATATATCCCCGAAAACATGTTTAGCAAAATGACAGACTGTTTTCTTGACGAACTGTGAGTGCAGTGTATAGATTTAGAAACAGTTTTTTCAAACCAGTTCTCTCACAACCATAATGATTGGGGGGGGGGGGGGGGGGGGGGGGAGGCTGGCAAGCCATGCTCTTAATTACCTGTGCTTCCTCTTCGGCCTGTTGGCGGGCTTTCTTGAGTTTGTTCTTCTTGTAGTGCCTGGACAGCACGGTGACCACGGCGTACTCCATGTAGGCAGCGAAGACAAACACCAGGTTGGTGGACATCCACACGTCAATGGCCTGGACACAGAGGCTGCAATCTCGATGATCCGTTCTTTTAGACGGGGAAATAAGCAGGATGACAAATCCGAGATCCGGTCTTTAAGACGGGGAAATAAGCAGGATGACAAGTCCTAAATCCGGTCTTTAAAATGGGAAATAAGCTGAATGACAAGTCCTAGATCCGGTCTTTAAAACGGGGAATAAGTTTGATGACAAATCCTAGATCTGGTCTTTAAAATGGGAAATAAGCTGAATGACAAGTCCTAGATCCGGTCTTTAAAACGGGGAATAAGTTTGATGACAAGTCCTAGATCCGGTCTTTAAAATGGGAAATAAGCTGAATGACAAGTCCTAGATCCGGTCTTTAAAACGGGGAATAAGTTTGATGACAAGTCCTAGATCCGGTCTTTAAAATGGGAAATAAGCTGAATGACAAGTCCTAGATCCGGTCTTTAAAACGGGGAATAAGCTTGATGACAAATCCTAGATTCGTTCTTTAAAACGGGGAATAAGTTTGATGACAAATCCTAGGTTCGTTCTTTAAAACGGGGAATAAATTGAAATTTTGAAAACAGGGAATAAGCTGGATAACAAATCCTAGGTCATACGGCGTGTACAGATTGGATGATCCGTTTTTAAAAATAGGGAACAACCTGGATGGTCTGTTCCTTGTAAAAAGGGAGGGGTTAGCTTGGATGGTCCAATCTCTGGAAGTGGCTAGCTAGCTAGGCACAGCTTGGACCGTCCATTTGTTGGAGACGTCAACAACTTGGATAGTTCATTCTTTAGAAACATTAGACAAACTAGATGATGGAAGCGCGGGGCAACTTCAAAGGTCCGGTCTTTGAAAACCGTTACGGAGGGCTTTCTTTTTAAACTGGGAAGTAGAGGGGATGATCCATTCTTTGGATAATTGCCTGAACAGTTTCGTCATAAGAAGGAAACTCATACCCCATTTCCTAGTCTCTTAACTAGCTTGTCTGAATAATGTCGTTTTCAAGCCTGCCATAAGTCTGTACAAATTCGATCTTCCTCACGAACGCGGATCTCAATACGGCCAACCAAACTGACACACCGGGATACGAGTCGGGAAAACCACCACCAGCCTCTGACCTTGATGTATGGTATCACTGACCTTGATGTAGGGTCAGCTGACTTTCAGGGGAACAGAGAGAAGGAGGAGAAAGAGAAGGAGGAGCTGAAGAAAGATGGGGAGGAGAAGGAGAAAGAGGTGGAGGAGAACAAGGAGATGGAGAAATAGGAGGAAGTCAAGAAATGGGAGAAACAAGAGGAAGACAAGGAGGAGGAGAAGGAAGGTTGGGACGAGAAGGAGGAAGAAACAGGTGAAGAGGAAGAGGATAAAGAGGATGAGGGAAAGAAAGAGGGAGGACGAGGAGGAAGAGAAAGGGGAGAAATACCATTAATTTTTAACGCCCAGAAAACATGCATCCACGCTACACCAGGAAAGACGAAGAAGACGAGGGTCAGCACGCCAACTTTTGCTGACCTTGATGTAGGGCACTCTGGGCAGCTGCGCCCTTGACCCCGAGAGCTGCGTGGTGATGGTGAGCACGGTGAGCAGACCCACGGAGATCCTGGCGGGGACGGCCTCGTGGTCGATCCAGAAGGAGGCCCACGACAGAATGACGATGAGGATGCTCGGCAGGTAGGTCTGGAAGATGTAGAATCCTATCTCTCTTTTCATTCTGATGGTCGCTCGTAGGCATGGGTACGTTCCTTGGAGATTGGGCGGAAAACAACAACAATGTAAAATCTCTGTGTCTCTGTCTGTCTGTCTGCATGTGTCTCGATTCTTTGTCGCTGTATCTCTCTGTATCTGTCTCTCTGTGTCTGTCTGTCTCTCTCTGTCTCTCTGTGTGTCTGTCTGTCTCTGTCTGTCTGTCTGTCTCTCTCTCTCCCTCTCTGCCACCTCCTTTCCTCTAATTTTCCGTTCTTTCTCCCCCATCTTTCTCTTAATCTGCAAAAGAGAGCGCTCATACACTGAGGCTGCAATAAAAATGCTTTCTGACGTGAAGATAATTTGTAGCATCACCTTATTGTGGTCGAAGTGCCTGTTTCCGAACACAAGCTGTCAGCTTTGTTTCGGATTTGTGTTCGCCCAATTTGGTCTGATTTTATTTATATGCAGTCTTGTGAGTAAGTACGATGGGTGCGGCAGCTGTACCTCGCTCTCACTGAGAAAGTCTACTATTGTTGCTGCCATTTGCACACTGGCATTGAGGGGCCACGGAGTCACGTCTTCGGAGGGCCTGGCACCAAACTTCGAAGACCTTCAGAAGACTGTGATACACGTACCAATCTGCAGTGATTGCTCGTCTGTCCGCAAGAGGAATGGTGGCAGCGTGTCTCGAATTTTGAGAGAAACAGACAACCATTTTCGTCTGTGCGCTGCGTGACCTTTTGAGTTTTTGGGGTGCATGCAGGGGACTCATCCGGAAACAGCCAGACCACCGACCGCATCTTGGTTTCCGGATCATATCGATAGATCCAAGTTTCGTCACCTGTCAGTACTTTCCAGGTGAGTTTTGAACGGCCTCCGCTGAATTCTCGCAACATAAACTTGCACCACCCAACCGTATTCCTTCGTGGTTCGTCAACAAGTTGAGGGTCCGCCCTTGCACATGGGTTTCCGACACGAAGATGCTCGTGTGATATGGATATGGTTGCTGCGATTCCGACGCTAAACGTTCCGGAATATTCCTTGGATCTGCCCTGATTAATTTTCCCGCCGTTCCGCCGCTGCCTCGATGTTTTTAACCGTGACAGCGGTCGTTGGTGTGCCGCACCATTGTTCATCTTCCAACCCCGTCTTCCTTATTTAAATTAACTAGACTGATGCTCATCTTACAAACACCGCCTCTCTCAGTAATAAGTCCCCAAACTACCTGGCACAACTCTTCATTAGTTACCAGTCCCACTACACCTGGAGTTATCCAGGTATAACCTCTGCGTGCCAAAGCCAAGGCTAATTGACTTGTTTTAAAAAACTAGCATATCCTTCGCTGGGGCGTCCCTCTGGAACTCTCTGACTCAAAACATATAATCCTGTGTTTCTCTTCTTTGTTTCAAACGTAATCTGCACAAATATATGTCTGAGAATAACCATTAGTCAGATTTGGACGGATTTGTTTGAATCAAATGTTTGCCTAAAACTTTGAGTGTTGTATTCATGTATATATGTATATCCAAGATAGAAATGTAATTCCGATGTTTCTGCACATTCGTTGGAAGTCTGTGAAACTACATTAATCAATTGCTTAATCGTGCTTATAATATATGTTTGTGGTATAGTCGCGCTTATTAAATTTTGTGTTTGTAGTATAGCAAGGATTGGTTGTTAGATAGGTCCAAATGGACTAACGCTACTATCCTTGAGTATTAAAGTTTTTGAGTTCGAGTTCATTTAAATTGGCCGAACTGATGCTCATCTCCCAAACCCCGCTTGCCTCATATAAATTAAAATTAACCAAACTTGAAAAGGCGTGGTTTCTGTACGGAGTATTCTAGATAGAAAGTTGCTCCAAATTCTGAAGGGATTTCTCTTGATGTAAACCCTGCCTACTTATGTATAGTCATAAAACATGACGAACGTCACGTTTCGAGAGCACCATCTTTAAACTGCAAAATACGGGAGGATAATGCGGTCTTTGAAAGCTGTTTATTTCCGAAGAAATCGCAATACAAAAATGAAAGTTTGCATATTAATTTTGATGTTGTTATCTTGTTGGGGATCACAGTTACTTTGGCGGGTCTGAATGGTTCCCGAATCCGATTACTTCTGAAACATTCCAAGTACATTGAAAGAAAGCGTATAGCATCAAAGTGCAGTTAAGTCTCCTAGAATAAGGTGGTACTTAGTAGAGCGACTATACCAAGAATATGTGTTGGGAAAAAAGTTTTCTTTAACGCCAGATCAACCGTGACAGTTATATTAGGGCGACTGAGAATATCAAAATAAGAGGATGGGTTTACACTGCCAACAGTAATAATTAAAGTATTTATAAGGCACAAAGTCATGTCGTGGGGACCATCCGACGCACGCGCGCGCACACAGACACACAGACACAGACACACACACAGACACACACACACACACACACACACACACACACACACACACACACACACACACACACACGCACACACACACACATTGGTATAGTCAGTTTCGCAATTTTATATACAATTTTACAGTCATTTATGGATTTAAAAAAAAGGAGGGCGGGGTGGGGGGGGGGGGGGGGGGTGGCGCTTGTGAATCCAGTTTGCAAACAACAGCAAAGAAGAACAACAAGAAGAAGCAGAAACTTCATGAAAACAAACTACCCTAGCTATGTTTTCGACAGCTGTTTCACGACCGTTTCAGCGATCTGCCACTCCTCCACCTCTTCTCCACTTTCCCGCAGCGGGTCATATAATCTTTCAATAATAATAGTACTGACCTGTTTTAAAACTAGATAAACATACCGATAGCGTAAGTAGCAGAGCAGTCGTGGGTGGTGATGTCGATGATGGAGAAGTCTGGAATGTAGGCTGCAGGCAGGAGGTCAGTGGCAGCGCGCGACGACGACCACTTCAACACCAGGTCGTCGGTCGTGTAGCTGTCTGGTAACCGTACAGGTACAGAGGAACAAATTGAGGATTACCACCTGGTCGTTAGTCGTGTCGGTGAAGCTATCTGGTAACCGTACAGGTACAGAGGACAGATTGAGGATTATCACCAGGTCTTTAGTCGTGTAGCTGTCTGGTTAGCGTACAGATGCAGAGGAACAAATTGAGGATTACCACCTGGTCGTTAGTCGTGTAGCTGTCTGGTAACCGTACAGGTACAGAGGAACAAATTGAGGATTACCACCTGGTCGTTAGTCGTGTAGCTATCAGTCTGGTAACCGTACAGGTACAGAGGAACAGATTGAGGATTACCACCTGGTCGTTAGTCGTGTAGCTATCAGTCTGGTAACCGTACAGGTACAGAGGAACAAATTGAGGATTACCACCTGGTCGTTAGTCGTGTAGCTGTCTGGTAACCGTACAGGTACAGAGGAACAATTGAGGATTACCACCTGGTCGTTAGTCGTGTAGCTGTCTGGTAATTAACCGTACAGGTACAGAGGAACAAATTGAGGATTACCACCTGGTCGTTAGTCGTGTAGCTATCTGTCTGGTGACCATACAGGTAAAAACAACAACAAAGCAAGCAACAGTTACTACTTGGTCGTCAGTCGTGTAGCGTTCTGGTAACCGCACAGGCGAAAAAAGAGTGCACGAATACCACCTCTTCACCAAGTCGTCAGTTACGTAACCGTCTAGTAACCGCACAGGCGAAGAAAGAATGTACGGTTACCATGCATTTGAAGTCAGTCACGTAGATATAACTGACTGGTAACTGTACGAGTGTACAACAACGCACCGTTACAGTATGAAGCAAACAAGAAGTTCGCTGATCGGGCTGCATGCAGATCTGAAAAAGTATCTCTGTGGAAGCAGCTTGCCATAACAATTTATTGAGGGTGACTAACAGAAGCGTCGTTAAACTAAGCTAAGACAGGCTGCATATTGCAGAAACTCACAGCTTTCCGTGTTCAAGTCGCACTGCTGGTTGTCATGGGGAAACTTGATCAGGTCCATCTCACAGTTCAGTACCATCGTCAGTCTGCAAAGAAAATAAATCCCACTTACGGTCTGATTGTAGTGTTAGGACGTAAGCAAAACTTTGTCTGTCTGCCTGTCTGTCTGCCTGTCTGTCTGTGTCTCTGTCGCTTTGTCTGTCTGTCTATGTCTCTGTCTGTCTGTGTCTGTCTGTTTGTCTGTCTGTCTGTCTGTCTCTCTCTGTCTCTCTGTCTCTCTGTGTCTCTCTGTCTCTGTCTCTGTCTCTGTCTCTCTCTCTCTCTCTCTCTCTCTCTCTCTCTCTCTCTCTCTCTCTCTCTCTCCCTTCGCCCCTCACCCCTCTTTGTGTGATGCGTAACGTTACTTTGGAATACCCGACATTTCTTCAAGGTCATATAAGGTATGAGCGCAAACCATGATTCCAATCTCTATTGCAAATATAAGTATAATAACGATCATTGTGTTCTGAGCAGTAGCGTAGGTGCATTATGTTGTGAAAAACTAATATTCTACAAAGTTGTATGCTGTGATCCGCCGTTACTTAGATCTTGGATTTTAAAGTCCCGTCGACCGCATAGGGTCACCCGCTGAGGACGTCCAGCGGGTGTCTCAGTTAATGCCCTTCCACGACAAACTAGAGCTGCGAAAGGAGAAACTACAGCTGCTTGTACACTTTTATAAACGACATACTGGAGCTGCTTGTACACTGTTATGAACGAGAAACTAGAGCTGCTTGTACACTGTTATGAACGAGAAACTAGAGCTGCTTGTACACTGTTATGAACGAGAAACTAGAGCTGCTTGTACACTGTTATGAACGAGAAACTAGAGCTGCTTGTACACTGTTATGAACGAGAAACTAGAGCTGCTTGTACACAGTTGTAAACGACATACTAGAGCTGCTTGTACACTTTTATAAACGACATACTATAGCTGCTTGTGCACTATCATAAACAACATACTACAGCTGCTTGTACACAGTTGTAAACGACATACTATAGCTGCTTGTACACTTTTATAAACGACATACTATAGCTGCTTGTGCACTATCATAAACGACATACTAGAGCTGCTTGTACACTGTTATAAACGACAAACTAGAGCTGCCTGCACACTGTTATAATCGACATACTAGAGCTGCTTGTACACTGTTGTAAACGACATACTAGAGCTGCTTGTACACTATTATAAACGACAGACTAGAGCTGCTTGTACACTATTATAACGACATACTATAGCTGCTTGTACACTGTTGTAAACAAAATACTAGAGGTGCTTGTACACTTTTATAAACGACATACTATAGCTGCTTGTACACTGTTGTAAACGACATACTAGAGCTGTTTGTACACTATTATAAACAACAGACTAGAGCTGCTTGTACACTATTATAACGACATACTATAGCTGCTTGTACACTGTTGTAAACGACATACTAGAGCTGCTGGTACACTATTATAAACGACAGACTAGAGCTGCTTGTACACTATTATAACGACATACTATAGCTGCTTGTACACTGTTGTAAACGACATACTAGAGCTGCTTGTACACTATTATAAACGACAGACTAGAGCTGCTTGTGCACTATTATAAACGACAGACTAGAGCTGCTTGTGCACTATTATAAACGACGGACTAGAGCTGCTTGTACACTGTTGTAAACGAGAAACTAGAGCTGATTGTACACTGTTATAAACGACAAAATATAGAGCTGCTTGCACGCTGCTATAAACGGCATACTAGAGCTGCTTGTACACTGTTACAGACGGCAAAATAGAGCTGCTTCTACACTGTTAAAAACGACAAATTAGAGCTGCTCGTAGACTATTATAAACGACATACTAGAGCTGCTTGTTCACTATTATAAACGACACACTAGAGCTGCTAAACACATTGTTATAAACCAGTTCTCAGGACATCAGCATCACATATCACCGTAAGGTCGGCTGAGTTACTCACCTCTGACTATACAGTATCCGCCCGGTGCTGGCGTTGATGTAGACCAGGTGGTTCTCCACCGTCAGTTTATGCTTGCGGCCTTCCTTGCTGTTGGAGAAGAACATGTCGGGCACCCATAGCTTGTTCACGTCGTCTCTGTCCAGCTTCACCCGTCCCTTGTAGCCACTCAGGATCAGACGCGAGTCAGTCCACTCCTGACGAAAGTAGAAGGAGGCCGTCCATGTCTGAAATCAAGCGGAAATGGGATGTTAACCTGATTTGGTTGGGGATATGTGGCAGTCTTGTTGTTTTTTGTTGTGGTTTTTCTTCTTTCTTTTCATTACTTAATTGTTTCTTCTGTTAGGCAGGCTAACGCTTGCTTGTTGTGTGCTAGCTTGATTGCATGTTGACATCATTGTTGCTTGCGTTACGTTTGTCGAGCGCTATTATGTCGCTTTGTTTGTTCATTTTGCGAGACAGGAAAAGGTGTGAGATGCAGGGAATAAATGGACATCTCTCTCTCTCTCTCTCTCTCTCTCTCTCTCTCTCTCTCTCTCTCTCTCTCTCTCTCTCTCTCTCTCTCTCTCTCTCAGGTCACCGAGAGAAGAGTCAAAGACGTAGATTAATTTTGCGGTGTAGCCTTCTGGGAATAAAGCAAGAAAAAAAAGAAAAAGAAAAGAAAAGAAAAAAACCCCGCACGAAATGCATTCGGCCGTGAGACTAAATGCGTATCGTTTTAATCCTGTTGATTAATTGTATCGATTTTTCTTTTCTATTCAACAAAAGTGTACGTTCACGACACTTGTCAAGGTGGTCGTTAGGTTCAGCCACTGATTGGTATCTTCAACCCCCCCCCCCCCCCCCCCACCCCGCCCCCTATTCTGACACGAAAGTCGATACGGTAAATTGAGACAAAGCCAGTATTGCGTCCATCACTAATGGCAACGACATTTGACTGGCACAAACTTCCTTGGGCATCGTTCGATTGTGACGAAGTATCGTTAGCACCTCGATCCAGAGTGTGACATTTAGGACAAAAACGATCATTACAGCGCATTTTTTCCTCCATGCAAACCAATTTCTGTGCTCTCTTTCAAAGAGAGCCATCAAGGTGGTCGTTCTTTTCTTAATGCCGGAACCTCGGATCGGCTTCGAACGGATGCTAGTTTCTTTGATCCGACATTGATTTGGCTAGAAATCTTTGCAATCAATGCCGTGATTATAGTTTTTTTTCCCCACGTATCGAAAGAAAAACAAAACAAAAACAAAACAAAACAAAACAAAACAAAAAACAAAAAACAAAAAAATACGGGAAAAACAACTCACACACGTATCAGGGAAATTATTCGTAAAGGATATGGATATTGCTTTGAAATACCGGTATTCACTCGTTTTCTGAGCCGATAAAGTATGGTAATTGTTTTGTCCTTGACCTTTTGGTAACCAGCCAATCAGGATAACCGGTCATGCAACATGCAAAGCGGTACACTGTTATACATGTACATGTTGTCGACGGATTGTTTGCTTTTGTCAACTTCTCTTAAGTAGCAGCCATGGGGATGATTTTGGTGTTCGTTCGGTAATAATTCAGACTGTTTGATTTTATATCATTCTTCTAAGTCGCTAACGCCCACACACCCACACACGCACGCACGCACGCACACTCACACGCACGCACGTACGCACGCACGCACGCACGCACGCGCGCGCGCACACACACACACACACAAACACACGCGCACGCACGCACGCACGCATGCGCGCACGCACACACACACACGACACACACACACACACACACACACACACACACACACACACACACACACACACACACACACACACACACACACACACACACACACACAACAACAACAACAACAGGAGAGAAAAAATAGCACACAAAATACTATACTACTACTACTACTACTACTACTACTACTACTACTACTACTACTACTACTACTACTACAAAACAAACTACTACTACTACTTCTACTGTTTTTCTAATACGTCTGTTTTTACTGCCACTACGATTAATTATCACAACCCCTGCTACTGCCAGTGTCGCTATGGCGGCTGATGCTAGTGTTAATTCTACCGCTGATGCTGCAGGTGCTGCTGATAACATTTCTGTCGCTGCTCTCTACTACTACTGATGTTGATGTTGATCGCTTTTATATAATAATAATAATAATAATAATAATAATAATAATAATAGATAACTTTTGTATAGCCCTATTCTCTGATGTACACAAACTCACTGCGCTTTACAACACTCTCGAACATTTTCTAAGTGAAAACAAAATAATCAAAGGCAATAATGTTCATGAAAGTAATACATGTATAAGAACTAACAATGCATATATATACACAAAAAATATAAAGTACATTTGCCGTATGAGAAGCGGCAGTATATAATACAAAGACAAAAAAATCATTATGTTACTACCGATCATACGGGAGAAACCTACCCTTAATTCCATCCATCCCAATCCCCACTCTCAAGCAGACTCACTGCCCTCGCATGTGATTCTGCGTGGGTGAATAGCTTTTTATAGCGCGTTTTTGAATCCACCGAAGTGGGCATAAACGGCTGCCGTCTCGGCGCAAGGTCTGTGTACACCATACAACCGTGCACCATATGTCATTTCATGCAAAGCCACATACATAGGATGCATGCGTGTTTAGCTGTAACCTGCCACCTGCACTTTTGGCAGAATGACTGGGATCTTTTACGTGCTACTGCGGTAACACGGGGATGAAACGAATACCGAAAAAAGAGTCAGCACGGAAAGTTGACCCTGGAGAACAAAATTCTCCCGTCGCTCCTGCAGTGATTCGAACCCGCGACCTTTCAGTCACGAGTCCGGCGTTCTAACAACTGAGCTATCCCCGTTCCCCTACTGCCACAGTTATTGATGCTACTGCTGCTGCTGCCACCGTTACACCACTAAGAAGACGAGGAACAAGGAGGAGATGTGTCACAATCCGCAACAGAACGAGGCCCAGAGCCCTCGTGCAGAATCAATTATTAATACACAAGGGAGTTATTTAGCGTTCGAGACAAACACAACAACAAAGACCTGAGTCGCCTACGGTAACTCTCACCACCTGGCCTGCTTGTAAATATAAGGTACATAAACTCCACCCGAGAGGATGTACCTCTGGTGGAGTTTATGTACGTTGTATTTACCCGCATGCCAGGTGAGAGTTACCGTAGGCGACTCAGGTCCTCGTTGTTGTGTTTGTTTCCAGCGCTAATTATAACCCCTTTGTGTGTTGAAGGAGGAGAAGGTTGAGGACATGACACGTACGTGCGCCGAGAAACAGGGAAACTTGGCACTGTGCTTTAGGCTAAGGGGAAATAGCGGGATAAGTGAGGAGTGGGTGATTATAAGGCCTCACCATGTCCATCTCATTGACTGGCCCCACTGTGTTCAGGACGACGTCCACCTCCACCACCACTGGCTGTCCATCTGCAGAAAGAAGTATATGGACAAAGTGTGTGTGTGTGTGTGTGTGTGTGTGTGTGTGTGTGTGTGTGTGTGTGTGTGTGTGTGTGTGTGTGTGTGTGTGTGTGTGTGTGTGTAGTGTATTGAATCTTGAAAACGTGTTCATTTAAAGAATGTCGTCGGTGACCGTTTAAAACCTCGTAACTCAGTTTTTCCGGTTTTGAGAAATACGCATAAAAACTGTTTTAAAAATTCAGTTTTAATCCAAACATATCAAGTTTTTAACACATGCACAATCGTAAGTACTTACGTTTGTTGCTATGATTTTTCTTGGAGGAAAAGAGTAAGTTATGAACGATTTTTGCTAGAACATGAAGATACGTGCTTTCTATCCTTAACACCTGATCCACAATGAAGACTTACGAGGATTTATCGCATAATCCAAAACATACCACTTGAACGATCAGATGTAGTCAAAACAGATTCTTTGACAAAAGCGCGGTTGCAAGCATGGACATCTGTTGTATGATTTTACATCAAAACAATGTTAACTGGGCATGATTTTTTGCTACAAAAGGCAGACACGTGGTTTTTGTACTAAACAATGGGTCCAAATTGAGGATTTACGACGATTTTATTTTTAGAAAATATTGTTATTAATGGAGATTGATAGTCAAAGGAATTTCAAAAACATTCCATAGAACACTTAGTTCAAAAATAAGGGTGACACTCTACAACTACTGGTCGCTTTCTAGCAATTAAAAAAATGTAAACAAAATTAAACAGATTTGAAACAGTATGCCCTGTCAGGTTTATGACTGTAGTGTCCAAACAAAATTAATTACGTTCGTTTCAAAGCAAAGAAGCTGATTATCTTTATGTAGACTTTCGTCTGGAACCGTCTATAATGTCGAGGCCTCTTGATGTCTGAAATACTGCTAATAGTGGGAGTTCAGAACGATACCTTTGACCGAGGTATCAGACTGACTTGACCTGCTACAATAAACTCAGAGAGGCACTGCCGATTACATTTAGTCATGTGATAATACCATGCAAATTCTAATCCTTAGACTGCTGAGCATGTTCCTTTGATGTCCAGGGGTTTCTGCCTTGGAATCAGAACTGACCAAGTTCCTGTGTTCAGTAACCAGTCTCCATGAGGCAGTGCATCATAAAAGTGATGGTAGTCTTTGGGCAGTATTTTCTTCAGCTGCTGAAGATGCTGCCACTTGGTGCTCGTGATGCGCATGGGTGCCTTGTACATCTTGGTGATCGTGTTGTCATCAGCTTTGTTCTTTCTCCGTCTTTGTGGTTGGGGTCGCCACTGGTCAGTGTAGTTGATCTTGTAGCTCATCGAACCATCCGGGAGGTATTGCAGACAACGTAGGTCCACAACTTGAGGATCTCCAGCACTGCTGCCTGGGCGAATGCTGCTTAAAAATTCAGCTTGGAGAAGTCTCTGAAGAAAGTGTGGTCCACTTGTTTGACTTCATAAGGATGGTCTCTTCTTGCGGCAGTTATTACATCAATGTACTCGGCTGGCTAAAATATCTGGCGCCCCCTGAGTTTGCCTTCAATTGCAGAGTGTACAGATTCAACCTCCATCCAGGTGTGCCCCTTTTGAAGACATTTCTGAAAGATGGTCTTCTTTCGGCTCACAGCAAAGTGAATGAGAGCATTGAACAGGGTAACATTACGATTCTGATAGCAGCACCCGTCTCCGTACAGAATCACTGTGCTGACAGAATCACACACACACACACACACACACACATTAGCTATCTGTTGTACATGTAATATATACTTGCAGACAGACAGGTGCAAAAGGGGGCATACTGATAGAAACCAGTCACACTCGGTGGTGATTTCAAATAAATCAAATTCTGAATCAATCGCTTCTTTTGAGTAATTAAGCCGCTTACTACACATTCATAATTTTAACATACTAAGCTAGTCATCATACAGCTGCGTGCTAACATGTCAGCTCTTAACCGAACAGATTCCACACACGTCCTTCGCTCGAGAAGTTGTCTTGATGAAGAGGAAAAAACTCGTAAGGCGCGAAAAGTGACGTAGTTTCCGGATATTTTATAGCACGGAAAAGCTCCCAAGTCGTCATAAGAGGTTTTCATCCGCCAAAACGTTAGCGAAAATACCTCGTAACTCGACTTACGTGTCATTTTGGTTCAGCCTCCCGCCACAAATGACTTACGAGTTTTACTAGTTATTTCTAACCCCGTTTTTTTACCCAAAAATATTTTCCCTAGTGTTCCGAGGTTTTCACAGAAGGTGTATAAATAAATTAGGTACTCAAAAGTGTAAAAATCCGAAAACCGAGAAAAATTGAGTTACGAGGTTTTAATCGGTCACCGACGATGTGCAATCGCTTTAGGTGCGCGCAGGTCAGGCGCTCTAAGTACCCATCATTATTATTATCATTCATCTGCAGCACATGTGCAGATAACTGCAACTATCAAAGTCTGCTGGACGCTACCACCAGCGCAGCTGAATATTCTGCAGCATAGGTATAGGTGGAGATAGCTGTTAACCCCTTAACTGCCATGACGTCATTTGAAAACGCCCCATAAAAGTGCTAAATTTGAAACCCTTACGCCTTTTTGTGTTCTTTTTCGCCCTGTGAAAGGATTTTCGTCAAAACGCACAGCACTGAAAACAGATGTTATAGGACCGGAAAATATACTGTCTGCAGGCGCGTCCGTGCATCATTTAGCCTGGAAAGTTTACAGGCTGGGGCAGTGAAGGGGTTAAAGGCCACCGCTGCCATACCCACCAGCTGTTCATCTATAGTACAGCCATAGACAAAAACAGCTCTCAAAAGTCCACCACAAATACAATCACCAGCAGTTGTCCCTCTGCTACATCTACACCATAATTATATGCAACCGTCAGCAGTTGTCCCTCCACTACATCTATAGAAAAAGACAGCTGTCAAAGTCTACCATGTACACCATGTATGCAACCATCAGCAGTTGTCCCTCCACTACATCTATAGAAAAAGACAGCTGTCAAAATCTACCATGTACACCATGTATGCAACCATCAGCAGTTGTCCCTCCACTACATCTATAGAAAAAGACAGTTGTCAAAGTCTACCATGTGCACCATGTATGCAACCATCAGCAGTTGTCCCTCCACTACATATATAGAAAAAGACAAGTGTCAAAGTCTACCATGTACACCATGTATGCAACCATCAGCAGTTGTCCCTCTACTACATGTATAGAAGAAGACAGTTGTCAAAGCCCCTTCGACTACGCGATAAAAGGAATAAATATTATTCTGATTCCTTTGAAGGCTATTGGTGTGTAAGAATCACACGTGATTTGAATGCGATCAGACACAAGTTGGTCAGAAAAACGACTCCGATTTTAATCATTCTGATGCCGCTGAGACCTTGATTTCCATAAGGGAGGACATGGAAATGGGTTCGACATTTTAAGCATGAACTGAAGTCAGTATCAGGCAAAATTGAAAACAATCCGCTTGAGTGTCTTCTGACGAAGAAAAAGAGTCAACCATCGCTAAAAGTGTGGCTGAATCTAAAGATTCTTACGTAATTTTCTTTGAATACGCTCCAAACTCACGATCTCTCACGTGCATGATTTCGGCGGATTTTTAAAGCCTTTAATCAGCTTGTAAACTTAATGCAGCTGTAATTAAAAATCCTACCTGTGCCCGGGTGGATGCCAGCGTCATACAACGGTTTTTCCAGCTTCTTCAGCATCTCCTGATGTGCCGTGGCGTTCAGATTGCAATGTACCATCCATCTGTAATACAATACAATACAATATAACTTTATTGCCAAGTGTCAGTACAGTTGCACTGGAATGTTTTGTGGTGCCAAGTACACTCATCACACAGTCACACCAATCATAAAACATCATTAAATTACAACAACAGCAAACAAACAGCCAGGTAAAAAGTCATTCATAAATAAATACACGAGAAATCCTACTGACACCAAACTGTGCATATCACATAAAAATTGCCTCTTCACGAGGTCCCCCTCTTAAAAATTACTGTTCTAATAAAAGGAATTAGAAAAATTATCTACAATAAAAGGAATTATAAAAATTGTCTACAACAAATTAATTAACCATGCGTGACCACCAACTGTATCAGAGAACAACTAGAATTCTCTGGGGACAGACGGAAGCGAGGATTCATGCACACAAGAGCAGCATATAGGTAAAAGCCTACTGAAAGCAAACTGTACTGTGTAATACTAATACTAATAACAAGGATAAGAAATCAAATAAATCTTTATTTTTCATCGTCATACAAACCGCAAAGCATGAAAATGAAAACTTTTCTTCCACACATGGGCTCAAGAAGCTACATTTAAAATAAAATAAATAAACACTATCTTTGTCTCACTCTCGCAGTCTCTCCCCCTCTCGCCCGCCCACGCTCAACTTCAGAGGTTGGGCTGGGGGGGGGGGGGGGGGGGGGTCTTAGAGCATCCTTTCTCAAATGAGCCATAGGTACGTACATTTTTTCTCAAATGAGCCATAGGCACGTACATTTCATACTCAAGTAAAGAATGTTTCATTCATTCATCGTCATGACCACACTCGTACAACAATACAACTCTTCGTATTACTGAAAACGGTCTACAGTGCCAGATACTACTAATTAGTATTTAAAAAGCATTCAGCAGTTTAACTTTTTGACGTCCGCTTTGGCCTTGGCTGTGTCACAACACACTTACACCAGTCATTATGAACAGCAAGCTTAGCTACAATAAAATAGTGTGCACTACATAGTTATGTGAGAGTTCAGGAGCTGTGTGAAAGACGAGGTGGCTGTCCTGGGCTCTCCGTCCTAATGAGCCTTACGGTTTCTGTGGACGTAAAGCAACGTTGAACCATGCTTAGGCATTGGTCACAGTTTGTCCCTAATAATAATTATGTCAACCGACATCCGAGGACCTGAAGCTCTACCTCACCATCATCGACATAGTTATGTGGGGACAATATTCTGCCAAGACAATTAGCCCTTTGCACAACATCATCCACCTTTCAGAAATAGAAATTCGTTGTTGTTATAACCTTACCCGTTAGAAGACTTTGCGGGCCACCCGTTATATGCAATTGCGCCTAGACAAATGTCTTCCGTGGGGTGATAGGACTGCGTGTATGACTGCTTTATTATTTATTTTTTATTATTACCCCGCCACATGAGTATAGCCACACGCCATCGTCGGAGAGAAATGGAGATAAATCGTCCGATGGCGGCACGTGGAAAATCAATGTTTGGTAATCAGAGTAGCGGCGGATGTGAGTGTGTGTTGTTGTTTTCCATTCCCGGACTTTCAATTATTTATTGAAGGTCTATTAACTGTGTGAAAAAACACCTGCCTTCGGTGCTATACTGTCTCAGCTTTAAGGATACAAGAGTTTTTTCTTTTCTTTTCTCTCGTTTCTTCTGTTCTACTCTTCTCTTTTTTTGTTCTTCCTGTTATTTTTTCTCAACATCACTTTCTCCCATTCCGTCTTTGTTTGGTTGCGTTTCCATTTTGCGTGTAATCATAGAAACACTGTAGTTTTTAGTTTTTACGTTCGAGTTTTCTTCATTTTCAATTTATTTTACACCTTTTTTTTTTCTTCTTCTTTTACGTTCATAGAAATATCTTAACTTGTTTATTTTCGTCTCTTTTTTATCTTCTTTTTATACTGAACAGATAGTTCTATGAGTTTCTTCGGCAATTGCGTGATGTCATTAAGCACCTCTTTTGTAACTGTTTCTCTGACATATGCCGGGTCTAATGATCATGCAATGTGTGCCCACACTGTCATTAATGTCTGGAGAGATAAAGAAAGAAAAAACCCGCAAAAACAGCCAAACTCCCCCCTCCACATTCCCCCCTCCCCCCTCCCTCCCCCCGAAACAAAGTCACTGGGTTCTTTCAAAGCTGCTACAAATAGGATTAAGCTTCGAGGAGGCCTAGAGTTTTAAATTCCCAACACAAAAGAACGACGAAACGAGTCAGAATTTCAAGCACGATCAAATGCTTTAATGCATTCATGCATGCGTGCTACATTCGATGACTGACGCCTTTTGTGGTACACAGAAACAGTCGCGTTTTGATGAGCACTGAAATAGCGCTGTCGTTTGAAAGAATCGGTGCCAGGTTTTACAGGAAAACAGATACCGTGCTAATGGTTAGCTGAAGGGTCTTGTTGTGAGCCTGCTTGTCACGAAGAGATAAGTTGTTTCCAACGACGAAGCCCCCATGTCAAACGCCAGTCCCAAACCGAAACAACCGAAAGATCAAAACATTTTTTATTATTTTTAACCGTTGATCTGGATAAAACGACATGAACTGTTTTTCTAACGATCGGAAATAAAGGTGACTGCTAGTGTTTCAGACAATTTCTGAACCCTTTCTTGTGTGTTTTATTCCAAAAAGCACCTGAAAGTAATTGTTGGCAATACAGCTTAATAATAATAACAAATGTTTGGACGGCTGACCTAACCTGCTTGGCTGTGGTGCCAACAACAAGTTTAAAAAATAAAATAAAAGAGAGAGGAAGAGAGAGAGAGAGAGAGAGAGAGAGAGAGAGGGGCGGAAGGAGGGGATGGGGGGGAGAAGAGAACCTCATGCCTTTTGCTTCACAATTTCTGTTAAAAAAGAAAAGAAAAAAGAAGAAATTAATTTTAAAACCCTTTTCAAAATTTCGGTGAGGTCTTACAGTCATACAATTCTGGTGCCTGGTGGTATTTCTACTAGAAAACAACAACAAACAAACAAAAAGCAAAAACAAAACAAAGAAACGCTTTTTCTTGTACTTTGCACACACACACACACACACGCACGCACGCACGCACGCACGCACGCACGCACGCACGCACGCACGCACGCACGCACGCACGCACGCACGCACGCACGCACGCAGCACGCACACATGCATATACATATATGGTTGCGGGGGGGAGGGGGGGGGGGACAAACCTTTTTTTCAGACAGCCTCCAGCTACATATGACATATAACACCATGAACTCCCTATTACGACAACCTTTTGTACTTGGTTTCTTGTCTGCTGCTAACAAAGCATTGATCGTTCTCGCCTTTACCTATCCTTCAAAGCACCCACTCAGACCCCGGAAGTGTTGCTGCCTCTATGAATCGCCAAGAACTGTTTGTTCCTTCTTTACCTTCAGGCTGTTGCCACGTAGACCACTGGAAGCAGAAAAGCCTCTTAAGATCTGGTTTTTTGTCAAAGTGTTGCCAAACAATCGATTTGTTGTGTGTGTTCTTAGTTACCAGTTTGTTTAAACAACAGTTTGTGCTTCACACGTAAAACCCTTCATGTAACTATTTTTTCTTCTTCTCCCTCTTCTCTCGCGTCAATCTGGCTGTATCATTTTGCTGCTGCTGCTTCATATTTGTGCACTGTTGTTTTAGGTCTAGAGTTTTATCAGACTTAAGAACAAGGGTTAATTATTCCTCGGTCATTAGTTATTGTCCATTTCATAGATATGTATACAACTGAAAGAGACACGTGTCGACTGAAAGATCGCTAATTTAAGTTGTTCCTATAAAAATGAATACACCCCCCCCCCACACACACACACACTGACACGCACACACACACACACACACACACACACACACACACACACACACACACACACACACACACACACACACACACACACACACACACACACACACACACACACACACACACACACACACACCACCACCAACAACAACAAAATAACGGGCAAACTCTCATCACGATTATCTGACGAACGAAATACGCAGGGGGGTATTAATCAATGCCACTCAACAGGGAAGAACAACGAAAACAATCAGAACTTTATTCAGCAAAAATATCTTTTTCAAATCAACGAACAAACAAACAGTCGCTACTCTCGTAGCTCTGGTTACGGCAGTTTGCGAAACCAACAACAAACCAACAGCAACAACAACAACAAACAAATCATACGTCGCTTTGTCACTCCCTTTCAAATGGAGCTCATTCTCAACTCTTTGTATATTTCCATATTCTTTTTTTCTTCTCCTTTCTTCTTCCGAAAGGCGACAGTCAGCTAGCTTAATTTGTATTAGAATGATCTAACGATCGATTTTTCCACCCTTCGATGCTTTTACGCGTTAAGGGCATGCTGTTGTAAAATCGATTTTTCAATGGAAAGTATCTGCTTCCCTGTTGGGTACGACTCTCGACCTCAACGCCTTCATCTGGAGTATTTACAGAAAACCACAGTCACCGCAAGCTTTCAAAGACCGAGGCGGGAGTGGCGGCGGGCCGGGGGCAAGGGGGAAAGTGGCACGCTTTAGTTAAAGCGCCAATGACAACGTTCTTTTCTATCTTCTTCTCCTTCTTTTTCCTTCTTTTCTCCCCCCCCCCCCCATGTGTATATTTTTTTCCTTACAGATCAATCTTCTAACTGTCCTTCCGTTCATGCCTCACTGCACTGCCGTGGGGTTCAGAATGGCGTATTGTCCTGTACGGGTTTACCGAGCGCAGTCACGCCACAGGCGATTAGGTCCCCCGTTCCAGCAACACTTAGTGTCCTGGGCCCTTATGCATGAAGAGGAAACAGCCCTTTTGTTCGCGTTTATCTGCAGAACGGCGCACCCCAGCGACACCGTGAGCCGGTTTGGCCTAGCGGTGAGACGTTAGGCTGGTATTAAGTAAGTAACTTGGTGTTTTACGCCCAATCAACCTCTGCGGTTATATCAGGGCGAGCGTTAGGCTGGTTAGCAGAGGGACCGCGGTTCCAATCAGCTTCGGTTCTCCTTTCTCTTCAAAAAGCTGTGGTCTGTGGACACTGTCTTGTGACTTTGTCCCTCACACTTAATGAAACATTAAAATGGCCCTCTTCTCTGCCCATCCTAATGCAAGAATCATTCTGGTGGTGACAGCGTATCAATAGGCATATAATTCCCCCCCCCCTTCCATACCCCATCTCCCCCACTTAACTTCTCCTCTCCATTAAAATGGCTCTCATCGCTGCCCATCTTAATGCAAGAGTCATTCTGGTGGTGACAGCGTATCAATAGGCATATAATTCCCCCACTCCCTTCCATACCCCCTCTCCCCCACTTCTCCTCTCCATTAAAATGGCTCTCATCGCTGCCCATCTTAATGCAAGAGTCATTCTGGTGGTGACAGAGTAGCGATAGGTATATAATCCCCCGCCCTTCCATACCGCCTCTCTCCACTTCTCCTCTTCATTAAAATGGCTCTCATCGCTGCCCATCTTAATGCAAGTCATTCTGGTGGTGACAGAGTAGCGATAGGTATATAATCCCCTCCCCCCCCCCCCCCTCCCCCCTGCATACCCCCCTCCCCCCTTTCTCCTCGTCTCTAATAAGCCTTGTGGCTTCCGTGGACGTTAAGCACCATGTTTACTTACTTTACACTTAATACCCGCGGCTTTGGGCCCAGGGCCGATATGCCCTTACAGGAAACAGTGCCCTTGTCCGCGGTTGTCTTCTAAACGGCACACCACAATCAAACATTCGGCATGAGTGGAGCGCGGATAGGATTATTCGACAAACCGAAACGCGGTTTGAAGTTATAACCTTGTTTCTCTCCCTGGAACAAGAGTGGGGCTTATGGATTACAATACTAACGGGATTAGAGGTTATATCGGTCTTTAACTTTATTTGCTCATCATACATCCAGGTGTGCCCAGGTGTGCAGGTTTGGTCCGGTCCCTTTCTTTCGTGGGTGTATTATTGCAAAGACGGTTGTGTGGTAGGCCGATACATGCCAGGACGTGAATAAACATTATGCTAAATCATCCCGTCGAGCCATTATGCGGTGTCGGAAGTCAAAACAAGTCTTGGCGTGCCAAGCACCGTGGCGTCTTTATAAATAACCTTCCCAAACGATTTTTTTTTTTAAACAGTGCTTCTTTGCCCTTGCAGGGAATTCGGGTTCGCCTTACCTGGGCAATTAATGCACAGCAGCCGCAATAGCAGCGCTAACGCGTTTCTACCCATTCCTATCAGTGTGTGTACGGTGTTTTCGTGTGTCCAGACAACGGTAAGGCTGTCAGTGTTTGGAATTTTAAACATGCACACAGGGGCTGTCTGGAGACCGTGAGAGTCATGCACTGTATGTTGACTCTGGGAGAAGAAAAAAAATGCCTTACTGCACAGGGGACTAGATAGAGCCTGACTCAGTATTGCGCCTGGCTTTTTCAGTCGGACGCTCTACCAGTGGAGCTATTCCTTCTTTGAACTGGACAAACAGTAAACATCTATGTCCGAATCTGCAGCCTATCTTCACAGCAACCCGTTCTTAGGAAGATAATGCTTCTGTTAGGGTACATACACAGTTCCATGTGAAGAACTCTTTTATGCTTGTGATGTACATATACATGCGCAGTAAAATGAGTTTAGACCAGTCTGGTTGTGCATATACACAAGAATTATTTATATCAGTAAGTGACTGACACGCACGCACGCACGCACGCATGCACGCATGCACACACGCACATACACACGCACAAACACGCGCGCGCGCACACACATTCATGTGACAAGAAAGTGGGGAGGTATGAAGAGTGTTACTGTGTGGCGGGGAAGGTGAGGGGTGCACGTGTCCCTGGGTGTGTGGGTGTCATATTGTATGTGAGTGTGGGTGGGAAATATATGTATGTATGTATATAGACATACACACACAGGTGTTGGTTTATGTATAGGCATGTGTGTGTGTGTGTGTGTGCATATGGGGTTGGGGGTGGATGAGGATGTGTAGGCGGAAGGGGGAGATGTATGAATGAATGAACTTTAGAGAGAGAGAGAGAGAGAGAGAGAGAGAGAGAGAGAGAGAGAGAGAGAGAGAGAGAGAAGAGAGACAGAAAACGATTTTTATTAACGAGGGTAATGGAATAAGTACAATACTTTTTTACATCCAGCCCTCGGGCAAAAAAACAAACAAACAACAACAACAAAAACAATCGAAAACAAAATATTTATAAGCTCAACAAAATCATATCAAGTTACCTGTTGAGAGAGAGAGAGAGAGAGAGAGAGAGAGAGAGAGAGAGAGAGAGAGAGAGAGAGAGAGAGAGAGAGAAGAATTGAACGATTTTTTATTAACGAGGGTAATGGAATAAGTACAATACTTTTTTACATCCAGCCCTCGGGCAAAAAACAAACAAACAACAACAACAAAAACAATCGAAAACAAAATATTTAACTCAAAAAATCATATCAATACTGTTGAAGAGAGAGAGAGAGAGAGAAGAGAGAGAGAGAGAGAGAGAGAGAGAGAGAGAGAGAAGAGAGAGAGAGAGGAGAGAACGATTGTTTGTATTAACGAGGGTAATGGAATAAGTAAGGGATATTATGAGTAAATGTACTATACTATAAACAATCAACAACAACAAAAACAATCGAAAACAAAATATTTATAACTCAACAAAATATATCAAGTTACCTGTTGAGAGAGAGAAGAGAGAGAGAGAGAGAGAGAGAGAGAGAGAGAGAGAGAGAGAGAGAGAGAGAGAGAGAGAGAGAGAGAACACGAATTAAACAGGTAAAATACAATACTTTTTTACATCCAGCCCTCGGGCAAAAAACAAACAAACAACAACAACAAAAACAATCAAAAACAAAATATTTATAAGCTCAAAAAAATCATATCAAGTACTGGAGAGAGAGAGAGAGAGAGAGAGAGAGAGAGAGAGAGAGAGAGAGAGAGAGAGAGAGAGAGAGAGAGCAAACTATTGCAACCCGCCTGTTGTTGAATGCAAACATGCCTCTGACTGAGAACTGTGATATTATTACGTTGGACTGCCTTGAATTTGTAAAATTATTATATGAGTGGATAATTAGTGAGTTTGAAATTGTACTATGGAATATTGGAATTGAAGGCATGGAATATGTATCTGTTTTCAACCTTAAAATGCCATATGGAATACATGTGATTGTGAAGGATGTATTAGTTATCACTTACCTTTTATGACAGCTGTTCTTTATGTGTTATACCTCCTTCTGTCTTTAATGCATTTAACTTAATTTAACTACATTATTTAATGTGGCAGAGCTGGTGTGAGCGAAGAAAAATTTCCGTTTAATTGTCATGATTGCAACGGACAATAACGTTTTTTGAATTTGAATTTGAATTTGATTCCCGCGCCTCTTCTGTCTTCTATCCCTCTGCATGGAATAACCTTCGATCTTCCCCTTCCTCTTCGTCAGAAACTGTTTCTGAACTCCTTCATATCTGTCAAAACTTAAGACATTTCTTTTCCCAAAACTACAGACCTGCCATGTGTTCCGTTGTCTTCGTCCGTCTCAAGTCTTTGTTTGCTGCCCGAAAGTAAGTAAACATGATGCTTAACTTCCACAGAAACCATAAGGCTTATTAGGGACGGGGAGAAGGGGGGAAAGCGGTATGGAGGTGGAGGGAGAGGTAGATTATATACCTATCGCTACACTGTCGACACCAGAATGATTTTTGCATTAAGGTGGCAACGATGAGGGTCATTTTAATGTTTCATAATTGTGAGGGACAGAGTCACAAAACAGTGTGAAGAGAAAGGAGAGCCGAAGCAGATTCGAACCGAGGTCCCTCTGCTTACTAGCCTAACGCCTTACCGTTAGGCCAAACCGGCTCACGGAGTTGTGTATGATGATGATGAAGTGATGCTTTATGTCCTCAGATGTCAGTTGACATATTAGGGACAAGTTGTGACCAATGCCGAAGCACGGTGCAATAAATCTTTACGTCCACGGAAACCAGAAGGCTCGTTAGGACGGACAGTCCAGGACGTCCACCTCGACTCTCACATAGCTCCTGAACCATGAGGAGTTGTGTATAATAAGTTAATAAGTTTTGTACAGTCAGTATGCTCGCTCGTACGGGTGTCTGGGTGTGTATGTACGTGTGCGTGTATGCGCTGAGAATAGTCTCAACGGACAATATTTTGTGCTTTATAAATACTTTAATCATAATTATTATTGTTATCATAATTTTAACACCTACAATTTATATTCCGTTTGATTATGTCAAGAGTTACCGTAGGCGATTCAGGTCTTTGTTGACGTGTTTAAAAAAAAATTTAAAAATTAAAATGAGCGGTATTACCTCCCTTTGTTTTTTCATTCTACGCCTCGTTCTGTTTCCAGTTATGATGTCAGGTTATGATGTCAAGTGTTGGATGACAAACGGAGAACATTTTGAAAGCTTGGAATTTGCTTAGACTGGAAGGCGTTTTTGAAGAACAAAAGAAAGAGAAGAAAAATAAAAGGAAAATGGACTTTACAAAGCGCTTATCGGTGCACTTGGCGCATACGAAAATCCAGTTAACCTTAATTATAGAAAGAAAAAACAAACACAAAAAACAAACAAACAAAAAGCAACAACAGCAACACACCCACAAAGAAACAAATAAAACAATATAAACAAATAGGGAAAATAACGAGAAACAAAACATCATAAAACGACAACAAACAATAACAACATAACTTCAAAACCCTACCCATAAAACCAATAACATGGAGAAAACACACACACACACACACACACACACACACACACACACACACACACACACACACACACACACACACACACACACACACACGAAAAAGAAAGAAAAAACGCACACACGCATACACACGCACGCGCATGAACGTTACGCGTGCATAGATGATGAGAAAACTGCCTGTTGGTTAGTTTTTTTCGATCCTCTTTGTGTTAACAATTAGTCGTGGCTAGGACTTCTTTTCGATTGAAAGATAATACAGCCATAAGACACCCGTAGATAATACACCCATCGGTTGACTAAAACCAAACAGGACGGAAACACGCATACATAGTTCAGGAGCTGTGTGAGAGTCGAGGTGGCCGTCCTGAGCTGTCCGTCCTAACGAGCCTTCTGGTTTCCGTGGACGTAAAGAATTATTGAACCGTGCTTAGGCATTGGTCACAACTTGTCCCTAATATGTCAACTGACATCTGAGGACATTAAGCATCACTTCATCATCAACATGCATACTGTCAGTACCGCAATTTCATTTGGGATACGACACGGTGTGAAACGTGACCAAACTAACGGACAAACACAAACACATGGCTCGTGAATCGCCAACCCAAACCCGCGCCGAGTAGTGAACATATAGACACTGGAACTGGGCTGCAAACTGCCCGTGGGCATGGGCGGTGTGGTCAGACTGTTTGCTTCAAGGCCTGTTTCATAGTTTATAATAATAATAATGGTGGTGATGAAGTGATGCTTAATGTCCTCAGATGTCAGTTGACATATTAGGGACAAGTTGTGACCAATGCCGAAGCACGGTTCAATAATTCTTTACGACCACGGAAACCAGAAGGCTCGTTAGGACGGACAGCCTAGGACGTCCACCTCGACTCTCACACAGCTCTTGAACTATGCTAATAATAATGATAATACGTAACACTTATATAGCGCCTAATCCAACTAGACTGACTCAAAGCACTTCACAATTCCAAGCAAGAATGAACACCAGAATCAATACACGAAACATGCATACACCAGACGATCCAACGCCAACAGCACAAAGCACAGGCGGTAAACATGCACACATCCCGGAACAATCAGTGCAACCCAGACATGCAGTGCAGCAATACGTGGATCATGGACACATCTCATGATTGCAAATCAAATACAAAGAGCATCATAATAATCATTATACATTAACAAAAAATTAATGAAATAATTACAGACAATACTGGCACCCTTGTGCAGGCTGCTGAACATTTGAAGAAGGGCTTAAGTGCTAAAATTCACGCAGAAGCAAACGTGTGGAAAGAAAATACGTAAATACGTTATAAGCTGTCAACAGCTGGGCTATCAAAGACAAACTGAACGAAACAGAGTTCAAATTTAGATCAAAGAAAATACACGGGCAATCGCACACAGACAGACAGACAGAGAGACAGACAGACACACATGTACACAAGCGCGCACGCACGCACACAGACACGCACGCACACACGCTCGCACGCACAAGCACGCACACTCACTCCACCACACACACACACACACACACACACACACACACACGACGCACGACACCACACCACACCAACACACACACACACACCACGCACACCACACACACACACACCACACACACACACACACACACACACACACACACACACACACACACACACACACCACAAACACGCACGAAAACACACATACAACACACACACACACACACACACACACACACACACACACACACACACACACACACACACACACACACGCACACGCACACGCGCGCAATGACTGCACGCTAAAAGCAAGCACAGATAGCCTAAATAACTGCATAATAACCACAAACACTTACGCAGACGACGTCAGCCCAATGCAAACGTACAGCCACCACATGGCTTCCTTGTTCCGACTGAACTCTCCACCTACTCACACACGCGCAACGCTTGGCTCAGTGGCGATCGGTACCTCAAGCCCTTCCTCGGTCGCAACTGTCCGCACGGCTGTAGATTACAGTAGATACCGGTGATTCGACGCTCCACCTCGCGTCATGCCACAGTGACGCCGCGTCACGATACAAGCTCTATATAAGTTTTTTTTTTTTTTTTTTTGTATATATTTTATTATTATTATTGTGCTTGGAATAAATCTACAGGTTCACTGTGCGCGAGGAAACATACGCAGGCTAGTAAAAGCGGGCAGTGGTGGCAAACTCTATAAATATTTCTTCTTCTTTCTTTCTATCTTTTTTCTTTTTTTTCTTTTTTTTTTCTTTCTGTCTTTCTTTCTTTCTTTTCTTTCTTTCTTTTCTTTTCTTTCTTTTCTTTTCTTTCTTTTCTTTCTTTTCTTTTCTTTCTTTCTTTTCTTTCTTTCTTTCTTTCTTTCTTTCTTTCCTTCTCTGTGTTACTTTAATCAGTGAGTGTGGGTAGGTGATGGGTAGGCGTGTCACTTCTCGCTGTATGTCTGTAACTTCTTTGTTTATCAAGGAAACCAAACAAACCAAAAGGGTCAATAAAACAAGAGAAAACAGCAACAGCAAAGCAGCTCTTCAATCTGTCTGTGCTTCTGTACAGGATCCGTTCATTATCGTCGGCGCTTCGGAAGGCGAGGGGGCATGGAACAGACAGAGAGGGGGGGTTGGAGAGGGGGAGGAGAGATAAGCGACAGACAACAGA
>JABMCL010003568.1:42500-50000 GCA_018857735.1 Alviniconcha marisindica
GTGTGTGAATTTTTAGAATATATTTTTTACAAATCTGAGTTGGTTAGTCGATCGGCCATTCAGGTGGGGATGAGAGAGAACCTATTTATGTCCATTTGTGTATCAAGCAGTCAGTTAGTGGCTGTCATCAGGCATTCTCTGAGTAAATCAGCCAGACAGTCAGTCAGCTACTCATGCAGCCAGCCACCAGTGATTCAGCAAGGCAGCCAGTCAGATACCAGTCACCCACATAGTCAGCCACCCGGCAGGCCATGTAGTCACCCAGTAGGACAGTCACCAAGATCGTCCGAGTCCCCCACCATGCTAGCCAGTACCCCAGAAAGCCAGTCACCAAGCTAGTCTGAGTCCACCACCCTGTTAGCCAGGCAGCCATTCAACCAGCCAGTGTGAATCACCTACCCAGCTAGCCAATCACCCAGCAGGATAGTCATCAAGCTATTTGGAATCCCCCGCCCAGATAGGCAGGCATCCAGTCACCCAGTCAGTCTGAATCACCCACCCAGTAAGTCGTCCAGTTAGCCAGTAGCCCAGCCAGCCTGAATCACCCAACCAGCTAGCCAGTCACCCAGTCGTCAAGGCAGCCAGCAGCCAGCTAGCCAGTCACCCAACCAGCGGGTCACCCAGCTAGGCTGACACCCTGCTAGCCAGTCACCCAAACAACCAGTTACCCAGCTAGGCAGACACCCAGCTAGCCAGTCAACCAGCTAGCCAATCACCCAAACAGCCGGTCACCCAGTTACCCAATCACCCAGCTAGCCAGTCACCCAGCTAGGTAGTCACCAAGCTAGCAGTCACCCAAACAGCGGGTCACCCAGCTAGGCAGACACCCAGCTAGCCATGCAGTCACCCAGTTAGCCAATCACCCAGCTAGCCAATCCCCCAGATAGCCAGTCACCCAGCTAGCCAATCACCCAGCTAGCCAATCACCCAGCTAGCGAGTCACCCAGATAGCCAATCACCCAGCTAGCCAAACACCCAGCTAGCCAATCACCCATCTAGCCAATCTCCCAGCTAGCCATGCAGTCACCCAGCTAGCCAATCACCCAGCTAGCCAGTCACCCAGCTAGCCAATCACCCAGCTAGCCAATCGCCCAGCTAGCCAATCCCCCAGCTAGCCAATCCCCCAGCTAGCCAATCATCCAGCTAGCCAGTTTGCATCAGCTTTCGGCCCAGAAATAGAAACCAAGCCACGAAACTCGAGTGTATAATTGTGCTAATACACATACCGAACTGACGCAAGAATTCTGGTTTTATAGTCAAGATGTTGTCGTGGTTATATATATATTCCATGCGCACCCTGTCACATTACAGATATACTATCGATCCATTGATGGATTGTAGAAACACGTGCACATATCGCGGCCATACTAAATGTGTGTTCAGTGGGAATGACGAACATGTCGCCATATGTCGGTGACATACTAGTTAATGATTGTTGTGAACGTTCAGAGACTGGCCTAATACCATAAGCCTGACTGGTGTGAATATATTAAGCTGGAACACTGGACGGTCTAAGACGTACACATTAGTGCAGTGAATACTGGATCGATTAAGTAAACTTGTGTGCGTGGACTGGGTCAGTTTATTTCTACATAATAGTGATTGTGCCTCAGAAAAACGAGTGTGTGTGTGTGTGTGTGTGTGTGTGTGTGTGTGTGTGTGTGTGTGTGTGTGTGTGTGTGTGTGTGTGTGTGTGTGTGTGTGTGTGTGTGTGTGTGTGTGTGTGTGTTCTGTGTGTGCTTGGCCCCTGGTATCCCCTTGTGAATAACCATGCAGTCCATTGCTCCAAGGGGGTCCCGTGATGTGCGATGATTGAAATAGATGTTGTTCACCTGTCATCTAGCTCCAAAGAGCCGGCTGGCTTCACGTGAACACATCTTGACATCTGGGATCTGATCGATAATAATCGGGTCGAGGGGTTCTTTTTGTTTTCGTAAACAAATCTAAGCTTTTTGTGTGTGCAAATGAATGAAGTTTATTTACACGAAAGCAAAGGTCAAATCCCCGCCACACACACGCACACACACACACGCACACGTACACACGCACGCACGCACGCACGCACGCACGCACGCACGCACGCACGCACATATGCACGCACGCACACACATACACACACACACACACACACACACACACACACGCACGCACGCACGCACGCACGCACGCACGCACGCACGCACGCACGCACGCACACACACACACACACACACACACACACACACACACACACGCATGCACACACACGTGATCAATTCTTTACCTCCCTCTCCGTGCCTCTGTCTGTCTGTGTGCCTGTGTGTGTGTGTGTGTCTTCTCTTCTCCTTAAGTATACTGATGCACACACACACACACACACACACACACACACACACACACACACACACACACACACACACACACACACACACACACACACACACACACACACACACACACAGCACCACCACACCCTTTCGTCCTGCACTCTAATTATCACTAGGGCCAGACAGCATTTCAGCTGACTTAATTTTAGCACAGAGAGAGAGACAGACAGAGAGATAGAGAGACAGAGAGAGAGAGAGAGAGAGAGAGAGAGAGAGAGAGAGAGAGAGAGAGAGAGACAGAGAGAAAGAAACAAATAGACAGACATAGACAGACAGACAGACAGGCAGAGACAGAGAGAATCTAAACGAGTAAGTTGTGTCAAACTCCTGTGGTCCCCGGTGCTGCGTCAGAATCACAACTCCCGAAAGCCAGCCATAAGCACTCTGCGATAGTTTATTCCGCTGTGCTATGTCGCACACATCAATCAGCCCCACCATCAGACTCAAACACAGAGCAGCTGTCATTTTCACGGTAGTGTTCTGTCAAAGACATAATTATGAGGGCAGAACATCCGGCCCTGGTGGGGGGCGTCCGTTGAGAAAAGACCAAATCGATGTGAGCCTGTTGGCCTAATTGGCTTATAATTATGTCTAAGGCATCAGGCCGGCAAGCAGAACTGATAAAACGGTCATGGCTGACTGGGCGTTAAAAATCAGCTTCCTATCCGGTAAACAGAAGGGACTTGTTTATGTTTTCTCTCCAAAAGGTTTAGATAGAAGTGTTGAAAACAAATCACACACACACATACACACACACACACACACACACACACACACACACACACACACACACACACACACACACACACACACACACACACACACACACACACACACACACACACACACACACACACACACACAACACACACACACACAGAGAGAGAGAGAGAGAGAGAGAGAGAGAGAGAGAGAGAGAGAGAGAGAGAGAGAGAGAGAAGAGAGAGAAGAGAGAGAGAGAGAGAGAGAGAGAGAGAGAGAGAGAGAGAGAGCGGACAGTCATTCACCTTTTAATACTAAGTTCCAAACAGTGACGGGGCAACATTTAGTCTGAATAGGCCTACATGTCCTACATAATCTACACCGGTGAAAAGTCGATATCATACACGTTTCAGCAAATAACCCATATTCAAAATGGAGTTCACGATCATATTTTATAACCAACCGACCGGAAAGCCATGCAACATCAAAGCAGGATTCTTCCGAAAAGCTCGATGAAAAGATCAGATTCAAAGCCGAACAAAAAAACCCTGTCGATATCAAAGTCCTTTGACAGGGATATGTGCCATAAAACCAACATTCAATCGGTACTATTGTTTGGTGTCTAGGTAATAGCTTTGTATGCTGTTTGGGAGCTCTAATTCAGAACCTAACCTCAAAGGGTGGAAAGAGATCTTCAGAAGTAAAGTCTTTCATGCTGACTGTCTCTGACTGTTTAGTGACGGCCGACTTTTTATTCATTTCTATGGGTCAAAGAGAGAGAGCTTGCTTCCAAGCTGACAAAGTCTCTAGAGATTTCAGGGAAGAATGCAGCGCGCGCGCGCGCGCGCGGGTGTGTGTGTGTGTGTGTGTGTGTGTGTGTGTGTGTGTGTGTGTGTGTGTGTGTGTGTGTGTGTGTGTGTGTGTGTGTGTGTGTGTGTGTGTGTGTGTGTGCGTGTTCGTGCGCGTGCGCGCGCGTATGTCTGCTGGTCAAACGCACGGCTGTAAACTCACCATCCATGACTGTGACAAAAAGCCGTTTTCGTGATTATTTTTTTAATATATTATTAAGCTCGTGCATCTATACTTTTTCGTTGTTGTTCCGGCTCAATAAAACTTTGGATAAAACCTTGAAACCTTGGCTATGCTGAATGAGCTGTATGCACAGACGTAGACACGGTGGCTATATACAGAACATGCCTATGCAGAATCAGCAAAAGAGGTACCTTTCTTCATGCTCTACATATAACACTGGAGGCAGTTATGTAGGAGAAGATCTGTCATAATTGCATGTAACTGAATGCGCAAACTGTCTCGACTGATCGACCCTCCCTCAAGATATCCTTGGTAAAAAAATAAGTTTAACAAAAGGAAAAGAAGGCATTCAAAATCTGTCCGCGACTTAAAAAAAAGATTAAGAATAAGCAAATAAAACGCACCCAATGCACCCAACACACCACGCAAAAAGCAAGAACAAAACTCTGTCCCCAATGAATCCCTGCAAAAGCTGTGTTCCTGACAAAAGCATATTAAACCTTCCGTGATAAACCTGGCTAGAACTTGTCACCGACAAGCCGCAGTGAAGCACTTCTCTGGAAAAAAAAAACATACAATTTTAATAACAAATACAGGCATCTAGGTGCACACTTTCAGACCGGGTGTCATTCAAACAAACGTATGGGCCTTGTTCATACAGCGAAACAGGAACTTACTGAATAGGCGCTTTATTTCAAATACGCAAAGTTTTGATCTAGTTTAGTATGAAAAAAAAAATATGAAAAAAATGCAGTGCATTTTCATAGAACTGAGAACTTGCACCATATGCATGAAGTGGCGTGTGTTGATGATGATGAAGTGATGCTTTATGTCCTCAGATGTCAGTTGACATATTAGGGACAAGTTGTGACCAATGCCGAAGCACGGTGCAATAAATCTTTACGTCCACGGAAACCAGAAGGCTCGTTAGGACGGACAGTCCAGGACGTCCACCTCGACTCTCACACAGCTCCTGAACCATGCGTGCAGTGTTGACGCCTTTTAAAGTCGTTGAGTGTTTCCGTGCCTTTGGGTTATCTTATTCTGAAGCCGGTTGAACGCTTAGACTTGCATGAATGGACACATGCCTTGATTCCTGCTGCAGTTTTATTTGAAGGGATGATGAAATATTGTTCAAACACTGCCTCTTGCATTGTCTCAAAGACTTCTACTTAACAAGCCGTTTCAGCTGGCTATTTTTGACTCAGCCAGTGCATGATGAGTTGCGTCCCTTATATTCAGCTTGATGGTTTTCGGCTAAAATGCCGAAGCGCTGAAATCAAAGGGTTGTGAGCCAGTTTGGCCTAGCGGTAAGGCGTTAGGCTGGTAAGCAGAAGGACCTCGGTTCGATTCCGCTTCGGCTCTCATTTCTCTTCAAAAGTTGGTGTCTGTGGACTTCTTGTGACTTTGTCCCTCACAATTAATAAAACATTAAAATGGCTCTCATCGCTGCCCACCTTAATGCAGGAGTCATTCTGGTGGTGTCAGTGTAGCGATAGGTATATAAACTCACCTCCATATCCCCTTCCTCCCTTCTCCCCGTCCCTAATAAGCCTTATGGTTTCTGTGGACGTTAAGCACCATTACATGTTTACTTACCAATCAAAGGGTACGGACATTTGAGGACACTAATGCCCATTCGCATCGCAATCAAGGGAGTCAGTGATGCATGCACCGCTGTGTATAATTATATTTAGGTATATATCAGATGTTTAAAGGCATGGCTATAAACACAGCAGCTGTGACAGTCAGAAAGAGCCATTTTCGTGATTTTTTATTGTTTATATTATTAACCTAAACTTATAACATTGGAGGCGATAATGTAGCTATAACTTTTTTTATCGTTACTATCACTGTGTTAACTGTCATTTTTTGGCAGTTTTATTGTTCATCAGATTATTTTTATGAACCGGTTTGCAATTACACGTAGGGTATGAATTCGTTCAGATTGATACATTGTATGAACGTGTGTGTGTGTGTGTGTGTGTGTGTGTCGTGCGTGCGTGCGTGCGTGCGTGCGTGCGTGCGTGCGTGTGTGCGTGCGCGCGTGTGTGTGTGTGTGTGTGTGTGTGTGTGTGTGTGTGTGTGTGTGTGTGTGTGTGTGTGTGTGTGTGTTGTGTGTGTGTGTGTGTGTGTGTGTGTGTGTGTGAATTGTGTGTGTGTGCGTGTGTGCGTACTGCGTGTGTGCTTGTGTGTGTGTGTGTGTGTGTGTGTGTGTGTGTGTGTGTGTGTGTGTGTGCGTGTGTGTGTGTGTGTGTGTGTGTGTGTGTGTGTGTGTGCGCGTGTGTGTGTATATATTTGTGTGTGTATATATTTGTGTGTGTGTGCATGCGCGCGTGTATTTGTGTGTGTGTGAGTGTGTGTGTGTGTGTGTGTGTGTGTGTGTGTGTGTGTGTGTGTTGTGTGTGTGTGTGTGTGTGTGTGTGTGTGTGTGTGTGTGTGTGTGTGTGTGTGAGCGTGCTTGAATAAATGAAAATTAGACCCCCCAAAACAGCAAGAGGCAGTCAAAATTGCTTTATTCAGAAATACATTCATGGAAATGCAAAGTACATTGAGTCAACACCAGTCCACGCGCATCATTAAAGCTAAACAATAAAACAGAAAGCCAATCGTGGATAACGTAACTGGACTTCAAAAGCCACAGTGTCTCCTCGGGACGACCAAAATCAATCGCAAATAAACATCATTTCAAATCACTTCTCGTATTTTCCAGACACATATATAAAACATAACATATACGTACAAAAATATAAAACACCAATTTTCGAACAGTCATACTCTCTTTGATATTGCTCTTTATAAAACAGCGTGGTACTGACGACCCTTCCGTCTGATTTATTAAAGCCAGCTTTGAAAACAAGTTATAAAGGAAATGGACAGAAACACACACACAACACACACACACACACACACACACACACACACACACACACACACACACACACACACACACACACACACACATATAAATATAATAGCTAATACCAGTGCCTTATGGCAGCATGCTGCACATACCACCAACCAGCTAACATCATCCAGCTATTAACAAGAGCCATACATACAAGAAAGCCTGCCCGTCTCTTTACCAGAACAAAGTGGAAAAAGCAAAGAAAGGTCAAGGCAGAAAGAGCAAAGGACTAGGTAGACGCGGAAAAGATGAGAGTGAAAAGGGACATCAAACGAAAGCCCTGTGATTTCAGTCTGGAGGGAGAGGTGTGTTGGGGCAGGGAGGAGGGGGGGGTCGGCGGGGGGGGGGGGGGGGGGGGGGGCTGGGGGGGGGGGGGGGAGGAGGAAGAGGGGCGGAATCAGACATCTCCGGCCTCTCGGGGAATAGCAACCGTAACCGGTTTCGTGACCCGCTGTAATTAACCTATCTCATCTCAGGCCAATATACGCTGTT
>JABMCL010003568.1:57500-62500 GCA_018857735.1 Alviniconcha marisindica
AAGAGAGGGAGGAGGAGGAGGAGAAAGAGAGGGAGGAGGAGGGGAAAGAGAGGGAGGAGGAGAGAAAGAGAGGAGGAGGAGGGGAAAGAGAGGGAGGAGGAGGAGGAGGAGAGAGGGAGGAGGAGGGAGAAAGAGAGGGAGGAGGAGGAGAAAGAGAGGGAGGAGGAAGGGAAAGAGAGGGAGGAGGAGGGAAAGAGAGGGAGGAGGAGGAGAAAGAGGGAGGAGGAGGAGGAGAAAGAGAGGGAGGAGGAGGGGGAAAGAGAGGGAGGAGGAGGAGAAAGAGAGGGAGGAGGAGGAGGGGAAAGAGAGGGAGGAGCAGGAGAAAGAGAGGGAGGAGGAGGAGGAGAAAAGAGAAAGAGGAGGAGGAGGATAAACAGAGGGAGGAGGAGGAGGAGAAAGAGAGGGAGGAAGAGAAGAAGAAAGAGAGGGAGGAGGAGGAGAAGAAAGAGGAGAAAGAAACGGAAATGGATAAAGAGGAAAAGAAACAGGAAGAGAAAGAGGATAAGGAGGGGGAGAAATAAAATGAGAAAGAGGAGGAAGGAAGGAAAGAAGAAAAGAAGGAGGAGAAAGAATAGAAAGAGAGGGAAGGGGAGAAAGAGGATTTATTTCGGTATCCGTTTCACCCCCGTGTTACCGCAGTCGCACGTAAAAGATCCCGGTCATTCTGCCAAAAGTGCAGGTGTCACGTTACAGCTAAACACGCATACTCCTTACGCATGTGGCTTTGCATGAAGTGACATGGATCATGGTTGTATGGTGTGCACAGAACTTGCGCCGAGACGGCAGCAGTTTCATGTGGCACCAGCCATGCCAGCGCTTAAGTACACCACTTCGGTGGATATTTAAAAAAAACAAAAAAAAACAAAACAAAAAACAACGCGCTATAAAAAGCTATTGACTCATGTAGAAGCACATGCGAGCGCGGTGAGTCTGCTCGAAGAGAGCGGAGAATAGCGCTATATAAGCGATCATCAATCAATCAATCAAACAAAACAAAAGAAGCAGGAGGAGAAAGAGGAGAAAGAGCGGGAAGAGGACGGTAAAGAGGAGAAAGGAGGAAGAGGAAAAAGAAGAGGAAGAGGAGGATAAAGAGGAGGAGGAAGAATTGGAGAAAGAGAAGGAGAAAGAGAAGGAGAAAGAGGAGGAGGAGAAAGGGGAAGAGGAGCAGAAGAAAGAGTGACAGCTAGGAGAAAGGGGATCGAGAGCACGCCAACTCTTGCTGACCTTGATGTAGGGCACTCTGGGCAGCTGCGCCCTTGACCCCGAGAGCTGCGTGGTGATGGTGAGCACGGTGAGCAGACCCACGGAGATCCTGGCGGGGACGGCCTCGTGGTCGATCCAGAAGGCGGCCCACGACAGGATGACGATGAGGATTGTGGGGATATAGGACTGCGTGATGTAGTAGCCGATCTCCCTCTTCAACGTCACCTTGGCTGTCAGGCACGGATACGTTCCTGGACACAGACAGAAGTGTCAGGCACGGGTACGTTCCTGGACACAGACAGGAGTCTCAGGCACGGGTACGTTCCTGGACACAGACAGGAGTGTCAGGCACGGGTACGTTCCTGGACACAGACCATGGCTGTCAGGCACGGGTACGTTCCTGGACACAGACCATGGCTGTCAGGCACGAGTACGTTCCTGGACACAGACAGGAGTGTCAGGCAAGAGTACGTTCCTGGACACAGACAGGAGTGTCAGGCACGGGTACGTTCCTGGACACAGGCAGGAATGTCAGGCACGGGTACGTTCCTGAACACGATGCCAGGTACGGACGCCTTCCTGAACACTGAGAAGGCTGTGCTGTCAAACACGGAAACATTTCTGAACACGCTGCCAGGTACAGACACCTTCCCGAACACTGATAAGGCTGCCAGGTACAGACACCTTCCCTAACACTGATAAGGCTGCCAGGTACGGACACCTTCCCTAACACTGATAAGGCTGCCAGGTACAGACAGCTTCCCTAACACTGATAAGGCTGCCAGGTACAGACAGCTTCCCTAACACTGATAAGGCTGCCAGGTACAGACACCTTCCCTAACACTGATAAGGCTGCCAGGTACAGACACCTTCCCTAACACTGATAAGGCTGCCAGGTACAGACACCTTCCCTAACACTGATAAGGCTGCCAGGTACAGACACCTTCCCTAACACTGATAAGGCTGCCAGGTACGGACACCTTCCTGAACACTAATAAGGCTGTGCTGTCAAACACGGAAACATCCCTGAACACAGACAAGGCTGCCAGGCACGGAAACATTCCTGGACACAGACAGGAGTGTCAGGCACGGAACGAATATTGACTACAGACAATGCTGTCAGGCACAGAAACGTTCCTGAAGACAGACAAGGCACTGCTGTCATACACGGAAATATTCCTGGACACAGATAGCTATATAGGCTGTCATACACGCAAACATTCCAGGAAACAGATAGCTAAGCTGTCATACACGGAAACATTCCTGGACATGGAAAGGCTGTGCTGTCATACAGAGAAACATTTCTGGATACACACAGCTAGGTTGTCATACACGCAAACATTCCAGGAAACAGATAGCTAAGCTGTCATACACAGAAACATTTCTGGATACACACAGCTAGGTTGTCATACACGAAAACATTCCTGGGCAAAAGCAGCTGTACTGACAGCTTGATAAACGACAATTTCCATTGACTGACTGGACGAGAAACGACAATCTGCATTGACTGACTGCACGAGAGACGACAATCTACATTAACTGGTTGCACAAGGAACGACAATCTACATTAACTGGCTGCACAAGGAACGACAATCTACATTAACTGGCTGCACAAGAAACGACAATCAACATTAACTGGCTGCACAAGGAACGACAATCTACATTAACTGGCTGCACAAGGAACGACAATCTACATTAACTGGCTGCACAAGGAACGACAATCTACATTAACTGGCTGCACAAGGAACGACAATCTACATTAACTGGCTGCACAAGGAACGACAATCTACATTAACTGGCTGCACAAGGAACGACAATCTACATTAACTGCTGCACAAGGAACGACAATCTACATTAACTGGCTGCACAAGAAACGACAATCTACATTAACTGGCTGCACAAAGAACGACAATCTACATTAACTGGCTGCACAAGGAACGACAATCTACATTAACTGGCTGCACAAGGAACGACAATCTAC
Source organism: Alviniconcha marisindica (assembly GCA_018857735.1). NCBI lineage: Eukaryota > Metazoa > Mollusca > Gastropoda > Provannidae > Alviniconcha > Alviniconcha marisindica. The sequence continues at coordinate 60,685 of JABMCL010003568.1, forward strand.
ATTAACTGGCTGCACAAAGAACGACAGGATCGCTTACCAGTAGCATAAGTGCTTGTGCAGTCCAGCACGGACATGTCCGCAATGGTGAAGTCCGGGATGAAGGCGGTGGGCAGGAGATTGGTGGCTGACAAGGAACGACAATCTACATTAACTGGCTGCACAAGAAACGACAATCAACATTAACTGGCTGCACAAGAAACGACAATCTACATTAACTGGCTGCACAAGGAACGACAATCTACATTAACTGGCTGCACAAGGAACGACAATCTACATTAAATGGCTGCACAAAGAACGACAGGGTCGCTTACCAGTAGCATAAGTGCTTGTGCAGTCCAGTACGGACACGTCCGCAATGGTGAAGTCCGGGATGAAGGCGGTGGGCAGGAGATTGGTGGCTGACCGGGAGCTTGACCATCTCAGTATCAGGTCCTGGATCTTATAGCTGTCTGCATGCCGTCACAGTATTAGGGTGAATAATTAATTCATAGTCAGTTTTAGTTTCTACGTCATGGGATCCATAGACGTGTTAATTAACCCATTGCAATTGTAGAACGTTCGAACGGAGCAAAATTCTATGAAACGAATAAAGAAAACGTGTGTGTGTGCGAGCGTGTGTGTGTGTGTGTGTGTGTGTGTGTGTGTGTGTGTGTGTGTGTGTGTGTGTGTGTGTGTGTGTGTGTGTGTGTGTGTGTCTGTGTCTGTGTGTGTGTGTGTGTGTGTGTGTGTGTGTGTGTGTGTGTGTGGGAGAGAGAGAGAGGGGGAGAGAGAGAGAGAGAGAGAGAGGGGGAGAGAGAGAGAGAGAGAGAGAGAGAGAGAGAGAGAGAGAGAGAGAGAGAGAGAGAGAGAGAGAGAGAGAGAGAGAGAGAGAGAGAGAGAGAGAGAGACTGACTGACTGACTGACTGACTGACTGAATTTTATTACACAACGATAAAGGTGTAGGCACAAATGCCTTTCGGGCAACCTGTCCTTGGTACAATTACAACACAACCGAATTGTACAACAAAACTTCGTAATAATACTAATAAAACACAGAAATTATAAAAAATGGGAAGAAAAAAAAGCGAACAGAGAGAGAGAGAGAGAGAGAGAGAGAGAGAGAGAGAGAGAGAGAGAGAGAGAGAGAGAGAGAGAGAGAGAGAGAGAGAGAGACAGACAGACAGACAGACAGACAGACAGACAGACAGACAGACAGACAGACAGACAGACAGACACAGACACAAAAGCAGAGAGAGAAAAAGACAGAAACAGACAGACATACACAGACAGAGAGATAAGGCAAGCGAAAGCTTTCTTGCCAGCGAGATCGTATAGACGCTATATTTATAATTCTGGAACTTACAGCTTTCGATCTTCATTTCACAGTTCTGCGTATCGTGCGGAAATTTCTTCAGATCCATCGCACAGTTCAACACAACAGTCAGCCTGGAAGTAGAAGGAGAAGACAAAACAAACAAAAACAGAAGAAAAATGAACGCTATACCGTCCAGTATGCACGAGCATGGACAAGCTTCATGGCTGTCCATACTTGTGCATACTGCAGGGTATAACCTTCATGAAATTCATGAAATGCATGTGGACTCTATGGGCCGCCCCCCCCCCCATGTGGACTTTATGGGCCCGCCCCCCCCCCCCCATGTGGACTCTATGGGCCCGCCCCCCCCATGTGGACTCTATGGGCCCCCCCCCATGTGGACTCTATGGGCCCCCCCCTCCCATGTGGACTCTATGGGCACGCCCCCCCCCATGTGGACTCTATGGGCCCGTCCCCCCCACCCCCCATGTGAACTCTATGGGCCGCCCCCCCCCCCCATG
>JABMCL010003568.1:72500-77500 GCA_018857735.1 Alviniconcha marisindica
TTTTATAACACCTCCATTTTATAGTGTACTGGTGTGGAAATTGTAAAGCGTTTTGAGCCTTTTCCCCCTTTATTCTTCTTTCTTTAGAGTTTTTCTTTTCAGTGTTTTTGTTTCGCGGGAAATTGTGACGTTTTCGAATTTCTTATTATTCTAATATTACATTTACTATTATTATTATCAATGGAAATAATGATCGCCATCGGTTTCATGCAACATATACTTTTCAGCGTGTGCTTGGCGAGTCATTTGGTGTCAGTTTGTAGCGGATGTGAAGGAAAATCCTGGCGGGTTCAATGCAATCGGTCGTACGCTATCACAGTTGTAACCGACACCATTTTGTGCATCGTGGTCCCGATTTGGCGGGGCTGTCGTAACTTCGAATCGTGCATACAACTATAACCGCACAGTGGGTTGGAAGGCCTTCCGCTAGCATAGTTTATAACCGTGTTCATTAAACCGGCTCCAGATGCTCTTTATATAAACATGTCTCTCTATGTCTTAGAGCCATTTTAATGTTTCATTAATTGTGAGGGACAAAGTCACAAAACGGTGTCCACAGACCATAACTTTTGAAGAGAAAGGAGAGCCGAAGTGGATTCGAACTGAGGTCCCTCTGTTTACCAGCCTTACGCCAGGCCAAACGGGCTCTCATCGCTGCCCATCTTAATGCAGGAGTCGTTCTAGTGGTGACAGTGTACCGATAGGTATATAATCTCCCTCTTCCCCCTCCTCCAAACCACCACCCCTCCCCTTCTCCCCGGCCTTAATAAGCTTTATGCTTTCTGTGGACGTTACGCACCATGTTTACTTAATTAATTACTAATTCTGTCTTAGTCCTGTAGAAGACCTCACAAAACACGGTTGTGCTCGTCTCACATCACACGTGCAACAAAGGACACAACAAAAAATACCTCAGTGGCCTACACCTATCACCTGGCATGCGAGTAAATATAAGGTACAGGTAAATTCTATCAAGGTGACATCCTCAAATACCTCTCAGGGTTTTTTTTTCTATGAGGAGAACGAGGGCCCAAGAGCACCAGCTGATTAGTTTAATAGGTTCGGTATTATCAAGATTGTTTATAAGAACTTTAATTTGGTGGCAGCCAAAATCTTGCTACGGAGCCGGTCGAGATCATTGTTTGGAAGTATTACTGTGTGCTTGATGTTTGAGTGATAAAATATATCTTCCCAACGCGTCTTTAGCAATGACGTGTTGGAAGATGTGTACTTGATGTTAGAGTGATAAAATGCTTATGTCAAAATTTCTCTAGCAATGAATGAAGTGATGGAAGATGTGTGCTTGATGTCAGATTGATAAAATACATCTAGCCAAAATTTCTCTAGCAATGAATTAAGTGATGGAAGATGTGTGCTTGATGTTAGAGTGATAATTACATTACTTTTTGCCAAAATTTCTCTAGCAATGAATTAAGCGATGGAAGATGTGTGCTTGAAGTCAGGGTGATAAAATACATCTAGTCACATTGTCTCTAGCAATGAAAGAGATAGAAGATATGTGTTTGATAAAATACATCCAGTCAAAATGTGTTTAGCAATAAAAGTGATAGAAGATGTGTGCTTGATGTCAGAGCGATAAAATACATCCAGTCAAAATGTGTTTAGCAATACAAGTGATGGAAGATGTGTGCTTGATGCTAGTGATGAAATACATCCAGTCAAAATGCATTTAGCAATAAATGTGATAGGAGATATGTGCTTGATGTCAGAGCGATAAAATACATCTTGTCAAAATGTCTCTAGCAATGGATGTGTTAGAAGGTGCGTGCTTGATGTCAGAGAGATAAAATACATCTTGTCAAAATGTCTCTACCAATGAATGAAGTGATAGAAGGTGTGTTCCTGGTGTCAGAGTGATAAAATACATCTTGTCAAAATGTCTCTAGCAATGAATGAAGTGATGGAAGATGTGTGCTTGACGTTCGAGTGATTTATAAATATATCTTGCCAAGATGTCTCTAGCAATGAAGTTTTGGAAGGTATTTGACATTCTCGTATTTCACATAAAAGGAGACGGGGGAAGCCCTGTAGAGTTTGGCACGAACCCAAACAACTCCACCCTTCAGTCAACCTGATATTGGACCGAAATGCCTGACTTCGAGCAAAGAAAAGCCAGCTATTTCTATCTGTTCCACATTTCAAAGAGAGATACCGAATGCTTCAACGATCTGGCTGTTGATCAATGTGATTTTCAGCAAACATGTCTAGACTAGGCTATTTGATTAATCCCTCCCCCCCCCCCTCCTCCCCGCCTCCTCTGTTGTTGGTGTTTGATTGCGTTTGCGTTTTGTTTTGTTTTGTTAGTGTGTGTGTGTGTGTGTGTGTGTGTGTGTGTGTGTGTGTGTGTGTGTGTGTGTGTGTGTGTGTGTGTGTGTGTGTGTGTGTGTGTGTGTGTGTGGGGTGTGTGTGTGTGTGTGTGTGTGTGTGTGTGTGTGTGTGTGTGTGTGTGTGTGTGTGTGTGTGTGTGTGTGTGTGTGTGTGTGTGTGTGTGTGTGAAACAAACTTTGCCGTATTCGATACGACTCGTCGTTCGGATTCGCTGACTATGTGTGTGCACATCAAGACATTTCCAACCCACGCGTGATCAGGCCTTTTGTCGCCAAAACGCAGATTGTATAATCTCGCTGTCTCTCTCTCTCTGTGTCTCTGTGTGTGTGTGTGTGTCTCTCTCTCTGTGTCTCTGTCTCTGTCTCTGTCTCTGTCTCTCTCTCTCTCTCTCCTCTCTCTCTCTCTCTCTCTCTCTCTCTCTCTCTCTCTCTCTCTCTCTCTCTCTCTCTCTCTCTATCTCTCTCTCCCCCTCTCTCTCTCTCTCTCTCACCCTCTCTCTCTCTCTCCCCCCTCTCTCTCTCCCTCTCCCTCTCTGTCTCCGTGTATGACTTTTAGGTGGATTAACTACAGTTCCTTCTAGGGCATAAGGCCCAACCTGTCGGTTGGACACTGCATATCAATGGTTATTGCATGACTCTGAATATCGCTATCTTGTGCTTGCAAACGGGCCATATTTAAACGAGCTCCATGCGTACTGCCTCGTAAACAGTCATGCTACGTTTGGAAGGTGGGGTGGGGTGGGGGAGTCTTTACCAAAAGGGTGACTTCAAAGCATCAGCTTGAGTTATTTGCTACTTTGGAAGCACAAAAAGCAATCAGCTTCAGGACTGTAAAGAATCAGTTCACTGTGCTGGGATCTCTCTGTATCTGCATGTCTGTCTGTCTGCCTGTCTGTCTCTTTCTCGCAAGCTCGCCACCCGCCCCACTCTCTACCCCCCCCCCCCAATCTCTCTCTCTCTCCCTCTGTGTGTGTGTGTGCTGTTTTTACACTTTGCAGTGCTCGAGCCCTTTCTTCCGTCTCTTTCCTTCTCTGTTCCCCTGTCTCTCTTTGTGTGTGTCTCTCTCTGTCTCTGTTTCTCTCTGTTTCTGTCTCTGTCTCTGTCTTCTCTCTGTCTCTGTCTGTCTGTCAGTCTCTCCCTCTCCCCCCCCTCCCCCCATAATTATTTTGGAAGATTTATGCTGAGGCTAAAATGTAATCTGTAATAGCGCGCACGGCCCTGACTAGATCTTTGCGTGAGTGGGTTGCATTGACTCTGCTTAGTGTGGTTGATGACGCATAACATCAGAGAACGCGATGGCCATAGAATTATTACTGCGGCGACACAAGGGAACAGCGGTGGCTACATGTCTCGTCGATCTGTTGTACATCGATACCCCAAGAAGGGTGGGGTGGGTACGTAAAATGCAGGCTATAGCGTTTCGGCCTTATGACTGTGTTATGTCTGACAGTTGAAACGTTACAGTTCAGTTGGCCCTGTCTAAAGAATTCATTTTTTTTTAATATGCATATTATAGATGCCACCAGCAGGTTTTCTGTGAGGGACGTATATTAATTCCTTTTCCATTGGGACCATTACTGAACACGGTTGTATTGATTTCTTTTTAGATACAGCTGATAAACCAAAGGCCGTGCATGCGGTTTAATGGTGGATGGCATAAAACACCAACAACAAAAAGCGTATATATATATATATATATATATATATATATATATATATATATATATATATATATATATATATATATATATAAACTGCAACATTGACTGGTAGGTGGGTAGACTGGGTAGGCTTGTAGGGGGTAGACTGGTAGGTGGGTACACGATGTTTACTAAGGTGTATAGCTTGGTGATGTTACGTCGACTGCATGTAGATGGAGAGCTGGTGATCGTATGATTGGTTGGTGTTACAGTGATTAATGGGTGTGGAGGTGGTGGTTGCATGGTTGAGTGGTGTTACGTTGAGATCCCTGTCATTCTGCCAAAAGTGCAGGTGGCAGGTTACAGCTAAGCACGCATCCACCTTACGTATGTGGCTTTGCATGAAGTGACATGGTGCACGGTTGTATGGTGTACACCGAATTTGCACCGAGACGGCAGCAGTTTCATGTGGCACCAGCCATGCAAGCGTTGTAAGTACACCACAAAACGCGCTATAAAAAGCTATAATATATAATATATAATCTATAAGCTATAATCACTCATGTAGCACCACATGCGAGCGCAGTGAGTCTGCTCAAGAGAGCGGAGAATAGCGCTATATAAGCGATCATCAATCCAACAGTCAGGGAAGCACGATAGTCGCTGGTTGGGTCTGCGTGCAGCTAGGGTGTGTACGTTGGTCCAGTCACATCTTCGATCGGGTACTTTTTCTTGAGATGACGGAAGTGTCATTTTTATTAATAGGACCACCATCCTTTTTGTGAGTACAGCGCTCCAGCATCCTCTCATCAACTGTCATGTACATCCGTAAAAAGAAAGAAATGTGCACGAGGAGAAAATTAAAAATGAAAGGAGGAAATCAATCATGATGGTAGGGGAAATAAGTGCAACCTTCCATAAAAATGTTGTCTGTTAACAAACGACCATTAGTGCCTGCCAGTATGAATAAATTGATTTCCCTTTCCGGCAAAAACACACACACACACACACA
>JABMCL010003568.1:82500-92500 GCA_018857735.1 Alviniconcha marisindica
ACACACACAAAACAAAAACAAAACAAAAAGAACAAAAAACAAAACAAAAACAAAATACCCCCCAATAAACAGGCACAAAAAACCCAATACTTTCACGAGTTTATTGATTGTTCGCCACACGTCAGACACTCCAGCACAAACCGAAAGCAAAACAAAAGAAGACAATTTTCTTTTATCATTGCTTTTTTCTCTCTGTGTTTTGCTAGCGTGCTTTTTAATCTTTTGTGGCTTTTTTAGGCACGTCGTTGTGATTTTGTGTGTGTGTGGTTTTGTGGGGTGTGTGCGTGGCAGGAGTGGGTGGGTGGGGTGGGGGTCCTTGTGTCTTTATTGTTGTTAATTTCGTGACCACTTTTTTTTCTTTTTTTTCTTTTCTTCTCTGTAGCCATCTGTTTTGATTTTAACTGTTCTTAAGATTGACGATTAATTTTATTGTTATACTCTCATAAAAAAAAGCATGCTGTTTTGCTTTACTGTTTGTATCAGTAATGTTTAGCTGAGCATAGAACCCGTATAAGTGGAACAGAAAACGATGTTCATGAAGACAGAGTGGTTCTGAACACACACTACAACACTGACGGTAGCCCGACTACAGAGGAGACGAACCGAACGATGATTTAAATCGACCCACCTCACAATAGTCGATCTTTGGAAATTCAGAGGACTGCACTCGGTAAGTGACTATAGGTAAACATGGTGCTTAACGTCCACAGAAACCATAAGGCTTATTAGGGACGGGTGTGACTATAGGTAAACATGGTGCTTAACGTCCACAGAAACCATAGGGCTTATTAGGGACGGAAAGTGACTATAGGGGCATGGGCCTGTATATATAGGTCCATGCCTGCAGGTGTAGCGTGTGAGCTGGTGTGGTCTAGCGGTAAGGCATTAGGCTGGTAAGCGGAAGGACCTCGGTTCGATACCGCTTCGGCTCTCCTTTCTCTTCAAAAAGGTTGTGGTTTGTGGACACTGTCTTGTGACTTTGTCCATCACTTTCTACTGAAACATTAAAATGGCTCTCATCGCTGCCCATCTTAATGCAGGAATCATTCTGGTGGTGACAGTGTAGCGATAGGTATATAATCTCCCTCTCCCCGCCCCACCTCCATACCCCTTTCCCCCCTTCTCCCCGTCCCTAATAAGCTGTACGGTTTCTGTGAACGTTAAGCACCATGTTTACTTACTTAGGTGTAGCGCTTCCCGTCCCTGATAAGCCTTATGGTTTCTGTGGACGTTAAGCACCATGTTTACTTTGGGTGTAGCGCACAGTGAGCCGGTATGGCCTAGCGGTAAGGCGTTAGGCTGGTAAGCAGAGGAACGACGGTTCGAATCCGATTCGGTTCTCCTTTCTCTTCCAAAGTTGTGGTCTATGGACACTGTTTTGTGACTTTGTCCCTCACAATTTATGAAAAATTAAAATGGCTCTCATCACTGCCTATCTTAATGCGGGAGTCATTCTGGTGATGAGAGTGTAGCGATAGGTATGACAGTGTAGCGATAGGTATATAATATCCCTCTTTCCCCACCTCCATACCCCCTTCCCCCCTTCTCCCCGTCCCTAAAAAGCCTTATGGTTTCTGTGGACGTTAAGCACCATGCTTACTTACTTACTTACGTGTAGCGCAGAGCAGGTACGCATTTGTTGGGGGTACAATGAGCACGCGTGGAAGATGACGGATACCCGTAAACAAAAGGCCGAAAAGGCATCAGAAATCCGATCAAACACTCACTGTTCACTGTTCGTGGGGAACATGCAGATCGGATAGGATAGTGGGTAATTCCCCCTGTTGGTAGCTTAGTATAAATTATAGTAGGTCCATGCCTGAAGATCTAAAACTGTCGCGGGTCGGCTCTTCTCCGCTGCCGCCTCCATTCAGGGGACTTCACTTTCCAGGTGTAAGAAAACACTGGTAAATTATCTTCGCCTATTATTTCCGGATATCGTCTATACACAGAGAGATCTTTGTTAAAGGACAAGTCCAAAGTTAGGGGTGATTTTTGACACGATTTCCGTTAAAGCTCGCTGAGAACAATGATGTAGGTGAAACTGTGATCTGAGGGTTATAAATGCACGAAAAAAAGGTATTTTCTGTCGTACAGAAAGCGTCGCCATGACGCCCAAATCACGTGACCATATGCCTACTACGTCACTCTGGGGAGTCGCTGCAAAATGGCCAACTCGAGCTCCGAAGATGAAACTGATACTTTGCCCGAGAGACCCAGAAGGATACAGCCGTATTAGTTTGAGCCTGTCAGGCAGGATTTTGAAAGAGTACCGGAACATCGTGTCAGCAAACCCCATGTGGTATTCCATGGAGTTTGCGAAATCTCACTCACTGAAGTGCTCGCTACACAAATGGGCGTGATGCGGCGCAGCAAGAAAGTCAGCTCGTTTGAATTGTATAAAATTAATCCACTTTCGCTCACTGCGGGTCGATTACGCGGGAGCTCGTGCATTGTTATACCTGGAGTCGTCTGCGAATTGTTACAGTTCGCGGCAACACAGTAGGCCGGCATAGTTAACTTTTTTGTCAACCACACGCATACACAGTTTACTGAAGAATCTAAGATGGCAACCGCACTGACTCCCCAGACTGACGTCACTTCCGGGAAAGTCTACAGAAAATAAAATCGATTAAAAACCCAATTAAACATTTTTTTTATTTCATTAAATCTGAAACTAGTGACTCATTTATCAATCATTTCGATGGTCATTTTGCATACTTAAAAACCTTGGACTTTTACTTTAAGGAGAGGGCTGATGTGCGGTCATGTGTCCAGACACGCGTAAATTTTGTTTGTTTAATACGTACCTTTTTATATTACGTGTATTTTCAACAATTATTCCTTGAGTTTTAAATAATGCAACTATATGTGTTATTGTCTACTGCAATGTGGTATATGTTTATAGCCACGCATTTAATTGATCTGGTGTGACAGTACAGTAATCTTGAATCTTGAGATGGCTAAGAGACAGTTTCATTCTGACAGAATTTTTATTCTGACAGAACTGACCCCGATTGTTCAAGCAGGCAGATTTTCTCTGTGTCTGATGAACTGTTAGGCAAATTCACGAACTACACCCCATTCATCTGATGTCCATCGCTCGGACTGGCCGAGGCATTTTTCTGGCTTCTTTGCCAGCAAAATAAGCCACTATGTGATGACTTGGACTCTCGTGCATGTGAATAGCCCACATTCGCTGTGTGGCCCTATGGTTTGATATTTTAACTCATATGAGAGATTCATGAGTTGATTGTTCAGTCGCCAGTCATGAATCTTGGACCTTGTCCCAATTTCCCTCTCAAAACAATGTCTTGACGATCTGTTGCCGTTGATAACTGCTATTGTAAATGCTTCTCTTTCAACGGGTGCAGTGCCTATAAACACTTCAAACAGGCGGTCGTTATACCACTCTTGAAGAAACCTGTACATGATACAAATAAGGCTCGCCCTGATATAACCGTAGCGGTTGACTGGGCGTAAAACACCAAATTACTTACATACAAATAATGTAAACATTCTAGACCTGTGTCCAACTTGCCATTTATTTCAAAGATTATTGAAAAAGGTTGTTTTGAGACAGTTTTAGAAACACGTGTTTCAGCTGTATAGTCTCTTGGAAATGCGTCTACAGCGTACCTTTAGGAAGGATCATAGCACGGAGACTGCTGTGCTGAATGTTATTGACTGTCTTCCAGTGAGGCAGATGGGATTTTTTTGTTCTCTCTCTCCCCCCCCCCTCTCTCTCTCTCTCTCTCTCTCTCTCTCTCTCTCTCTCTCTCTCTCTCTCTCTCTCTCTCTCTCTCTCTCAATGAATGCTGCGTCATTTTAGAGTTTCCATTATCCATCAAACTCTTACATGGACTACAGGATGTTTAATACTGTGCATACAGGATGTTTGAACCTGTGTATGTGATCTTTTTTTCAAATGAATCACGCTTGAAGGACGTTTTTGTTGTCACGAGAACGTCAGAACAACTATCACGTTGTCACTTCGGACATGTATTGGTCACGACGTACCGTAAGCCTGATCTTTTCTACCAAACCAGCCAGAGAGCTTTGCTATTTCTTTGAAAAACACCGTTCCATTTTAAGACTTTTTGTTGTTGCAGCTGTTGTTGCTTTGTTTGATTTTTGTACATGTATATTAACCCATTTCCCTGCTTCTCATCGTGTTCTTTGTAAAGCGCTATTTTTTTTATATATAAAGATTTGCGCTTATCTTTCATTGTTTTTAACCCGATGAAGCAGTTAGATGTCTCGTCTTCTGCTAGAAACTCCAGGCTGCTGACTTTGTGGCCACGCCTGTTTTCGTGCAGTTTCCCAAAATAAAACTTGAAGAGGGATTGTCGAAGCCAGCCAGAAAGCAACGCGGATTCAGAGGTCAAGATCAAGACGCAAGGAAGGAGCAAACCGCATGATCTTATAAAGTACACTGATATATACTGCTCATGCAGTCACCCCCTCCTCTCCAAACAAACAAACAAACAACACACATAAAAACCAACAACCAAACAACAACAACAACAAAAACAGTCATGGTGAAAATCAACACACACGAAATACGTAATACAAGTACAACGACAAAGACCTGAGTCGCCTACGGTAACTCTCACCTGTACTGCGTGTAAAATGCAAGGTACACAAACTCCACCAGAGGTACGTAAAAGTTCCACATGCGTCAGAACCTTAAAAACAGTACAACCGTTAAAAGCGCACAAACGAACCAACAGCCTTTTGTGCGCTTTTAATGGTTGCACACTGTTTTTAAGGAAAACCTCGATCACCATGACTGCACCATAAGTGCAGTTATGGTGCAGTCATGGTGAGGTTTTCCAGCGAAGCAAGGTGCGAGCACCATCCTCGGAGACAGCTAGTGCATCTTATGAGGTACCAGCCTCCAATTTAACGGCGCGACTGGAAGCAGTTACATATATCCTCTCTGCTGGATGGCCTTTAGGTGATAGTCGGACCGCACATGGCAATAATTATGTCACCCTAAAAGCGCACATACACTAACCGTTTAGGCTGTATGGTTGAGGGAGACGGTTCGAACTTCGCGCGGTCGAGCCCGTCCCTCTTAAACTTACTGGCTGCCACACGATTTAGCCGAAGTTGAGGGGAAGGTCGACATAATTTTTATTCAGTCTTGCGACTCGACAGTTAATTACCATCGCTTTCAGCTGACTTTCCACCGACGCGCAGAGCCGTTTCCACCGTACAGCTACGCTAACAGTAAGACAACCAAACGGCACGTGCATCAGCGCCTGCACAGATTCACTGACTTTGCTATACAATACCAAACAGAAGAATGACAAGCCCAGACGTTCATGTGACTATAATTATAATGTTTGACATCGACCCTCAAAGACTCAATAATATACTCTCCTGAGCAAGCAATGGCCAAGGGAAATGACCGAGCAGACAGACTGGCGAGCAACGCAAACATCACAAGTCACTTGCGTCTCAGAAGATCTGAGGTGTTGAGGAGCTTGAGACACCACTACCGGCTGGCACAGAGCCAACAAGTACACCAAAGCATCGATCGCCAGGTGGAGAGAGACGTATAAAGAGGAAGCGCTCGACGATCTCCATTCCAAGGATTAGAAAGAGTCGCAGTCAGACCAACACTGCAACTGTTTGGAAGGCAACCATGGGACAACTTCCGGGAGATGGGATGCAGCGCACATGGGATTTCCCGAGCGCGTCAAAAGGTCTGAACTGAACTGAACTGAACAGAACTGGCAAGAGGATGTGAATTGAGTTTGTCGATAACTGTTGAGGAACGATCCCTGGCGTTAGTTCGCGTGCTGTTAATAATGGGCACACCGGCAGAACTGAAAGTGTTTGCCAATCGATTTTTGTGAAAGAAAAATAAAGGTTCCACATGCGTCAGGACCTTAAAAACAGTACAACCATAAAAAAAATATGTAAAAGACGCTTAAAGGAACCAACAGCCGTTGCACGTCAAGTGATGTTTCACCAGTTAGTTAGGTTGTATGGTTCTTTAATGCAAGAAAATCAACAACAACTGCACTGCATATTATCTATTGAACCGAAAGAAATCAACTTCCTGTGTCACCATACTCCAGAGTAGTAAACTCTCCTACACAAAAAAATCTACGTATTGTAGGAGAACGTAATTATTTTAATTATATTTGATTCCCCCCTCCGCAACCCCATTTTGTTTCAGATTGGAAAGCTGACCCATTTCTTCAAGCAAGAAATCAGCAAGAATCCATTTGTCACAGATTCAATTCGTTGCGTAGCTAAAGGAGGCCATGGAATGAGGCAGGGTCACAGTACGAAGCACATTGACAGTAGCGTGTGAGTCCACCCGCTGCTTGGATCAGGTCCGTGCACTGGCACCTCATTATTCGGATCAAATGGGATCGATCGATGTCTGAAAAAAGAAAGAAAGAACAAATAAGAAAGAACAAGAATTCAGTAATCCATAGTGATAAATGCAGGCAGTTGTGAATGGTAATTAATATAAAGAAGGAAAAAAACAAAACAAAAAACAAAAAACGTTGACTGCTAGCAAAATATTTGAACAAAGATGACTAGACTACTAGCGCTGTAAAACAAGATCCAAGTACATAAAAGATTAACAGGAATGCTAATTTAATATGACAACATAAAACGAGCGAAATTTCGGGGTAAATCCCTTTTTTTCAATCGACAAAACAACAGTTAAACACAAACGCCGATTTTTATAGGACAACCCAAAGTATGTGCACATTTTGGGGGTAAACCACTATTTCAGCGCAACGGAATGACAGGTAAACGATGAAAGTAAAAAATTATAAGAGAGAGAGAGAGAGAGAGAGAGAGAGAGAGAGAGAGAGAGAGAGAGAGAGAGAAGAGAGAGAGAGGAAAGAACTGGAACTCGAAACTTTATTTTACAAGGATTGTAGTTTAGGTTCAGTCAAAAACCTGTCTAACAACTAGTCCTTGCTAAGCTACTGATGAGTAGATATCAAATTACAGGCATTATTTATATACAATAGGCATGAGTGAGTGAAACGTTATACATGAGAATTTCCAAACAAACGTAGCGTGTTCACAGCGCCAGATGAACACATGCCATACATCATTCAGTTACATATTATGAGCATACAACCAGCAAATAACCAGGTCATACCAGCAAATAAGGCATCTGGTCAGTTCGTAACCAAACAACTAGCAAATAAAGCATCTGGTCAGTTCATCTAGCATCGAAAAAGAAAACGGAAGCAGTCAATACTTATCTTATAAAGAACAGTAAGGGAGAGGGAGAAGAAGAAAAGAAGTAAATGGGGGGGGGCTCTCACAAGCAGTCGGAAGGATAGGCGGAGTTTAATGGGTTATATAAAATAGATCTCAAAAGACCAGTCATTGCAATGGCAATCACTCAAAAACCTCAGTCTCTCTCTGTGTCTGAGAGAGACAGAGATCTCGAACTCGAGCTATAAAACTTTATTTTACAAGGATTTTAGTTTATGTTCAGTCAAAACTCGTCTAACAAGAGAGAGAGAGAGAGAGAGAGAGAGAGAGAGAGAGAGAGAGAGAGAGAGAGAGAGAGAGAGAGAGAGAACTCGAGCTCTAAAACTTTATTTTACGAGGATTGTAGTTTAGGTTCAGACAAAAACCCGTCTAACAAGAGAGAGAGAGAGAGAGCGAGAGAGAGAGAGAGAGAGAGAGAGAGAGAGAGAGAGAGAGAGAGAGAGAGAGAGAGAGAGAGAGAGAGAGAGAGAGAGAGACTGTCTGGTGTCTCCTGTTTCGGTTGTTGGTGTTGGCTGGTCCGGAAGGGTCGAAGAAGGTATTCAATGACTTCAGCAGTGACGAGAGCAGCATTATACACAATCCGATACACTAGCTCATGTGGAGATTTTCTTTTTTACCTGCTGTGATGTAGTGGGGATCATTTATAAATGTTGCCAAGGAAGTACTCGAAAATCTCACCTCTTCTTCGCTTTTGAGCTGCCTGCTTTTTTATATTTTTATGTCTTTTGTTTTCCTTCTTCTTTTTTCCTTCTTTTTTGGTTCTTTTGGGAGGGAGGCAGGTGGAGGGGGTGTCGTTTTGTGTGTGTGTGTGTGTGTGTGTGTGTGTGTGTGTGTGTGTGTGTGTGTGTGTGTGTGTGTGTGTGTGTGTGTGTGTGTGTGTGTGTGTGTGTGTGTGTGTGTGTGTGTGTTGTGGTGTGTGTGTGTGTGTGTGTGTGTGTGGTGTGTGTGGTGTGTGTGTGTGTGTGTGTGTGTGTGTGTGTGTGTGTGTGTGTGTGTGTGTGTGTGTGTGTGTGTGTGTGTGTGTGTGTGTGTGTGTGTGTGTGTGTGTGTGTGTGTGTGTGTGTGTGTGTGTGTGTGTGTGTGTGTGTGTGTGTGTGTGTGTGTGTGTGTGTGTTTGTAGTTAAATTTTCATGGCTAGAAAGGTTGCACTGAGGTTCGGGCAAATGTTTCATCGACTGGCTTCAACATGATTTAAAACGGCCATCGTCCTCTTGCATATAACCTATATATAACCGTCTTCCTCTTGCTTCTGTGAAAACACAGACACACCCAACACCGCAGTTAGCTGTGAACTGTTTAACCAACACAGCCAGGTCAAATCGTAGATTTCTGAAGAAAGATCTTACGGTCACATTGCAGAAAAAGATAGCTGCTTGTCAAAGCTCCATATTAGCTACGTGCACACTAAGTAGACATCGTAGACTGCTTGTGGCCTATAGACTTTGCACTGCTTCCTGATATGGAATAGTTCCCACCCCCCCACCCCCTTTGTTGTTGTTGTTTTGTTCTCTCCTTTTTATGTCAGAAAAGTTCTACCATGATAATAGTCGACTCAGCCGACAGAGATTCATCACAACGAAAGTCGCATCGGTAACTGGAATGCTTGATGGTTACGGATTTATTTCCATTTTAGATTATATTTTATAGCTGCCTCGTGAAACATTAAAAAAATCTCGAAGAAACTACTCTGCCCATAGCCAATACCACGCTTTGAGGGCAGAAAGTAAATATTGGCTTTTGTTTTGTGGATTTGAGGACCAGGATGAAAATCGCCCCAAACTGCCCCAAACCCCCCAAATTCTCCCCAAATTGCCTGAGTAAGATTATCATTTTGACTGTAGGCTGCAGAGCGCGCGTTCAGCATAACCCTGCATGTACCAGCCATGCTTACAGCACAGTCCTGCTTGTCAAAGAGACGGAGCAAAATGGAGAAAAACCCAACGGAAATAATCGGACGGAGGAAGCGGGTGTCACGCAGTCACTGCCGAAATTCAGCACTCAGCTGAGATTAACGCATGAGCTTTGAGGTGCCTGCGAAATACAACTGAAGAAGCACATCCTTTCAGAGTCTGTGTAAGCTGTACAGGAAGTACGTTCTCTCAGAGTCTGTGTACAGCTGTACAGGAAGTACGTTCTCTCAGAGTCTGCGTACAGCTGTACAGGAAGTACATTCTCTCAGGCTCTGTGTACAGTTGTGCAGAAAGTACATTCCTCAGAGGCTATGTAGAGCAGTACAGGAAGCACGTTCTCTCAGAGTCTGTGTACAGCTGTACAGGAAGTATGTTTTCTCAGTCTGTGTACAGCTGTACATTCCTCAAGGGCTATGTACAGCTGTACAGGAAGTACATTCCCTCACAGTCTGTGTGCAACTGTACATGAAGTACATTCCTCAAGGGCTATTACAGCTGTACAGGAAATACATTCTCTTTGAGTGTGTACATCTGTACAGGAAGTATGTTTTGTCAGAGTCTGTGTACAACCGTAGGAAGTAGATTCCCTCACAGTCTGTGTACAGCTGTGCAGGAAGTACATTCCTCAAAGGCTATGTACAGCTGTACAGGAAGTACATTTCCTCTGAGTCTGTGTACAGCTGTACAGGAAGTACGTTCTCTTTCATTCTGTGTACAGCTGTACAGGAAGTACGTTCTCTTTCATTCTGTGTACATCTGTACAAGAAGTACGTTCTCTTTCATTCTGTGTACAGCTGTACAAGAAGTACGTTCTCTTTCATTCT
>JABMCL010003568.1:95000-110000 GCA_018857735.1 Alviniconcha marisindica
TCTGAATTGTGACAACACTGAAAAACCGGCATGTATGAATCGCAGATAGGATTATCCGACTGACCTGAAGGCGTTTAAAGTAATAGACTAATATTGTTCTACGTTTAAGCAGCCTATGACTTGTATAAACAGGGTAAAAAAAAAAAAAATATGTTTTAAGTATAAGCAGTGTAAAATGATGAGCAGTGCAGAAAAATGGCGGCTCTGTTGATTCCGTTACCAGCAGAGGCTATATATATACTACTTAAGCGAAAACGAAGATTTGTACCGACCGACTACATATTGCGTGCCACTGTAGTGCATAAACTGTTCACGAAAATCCGGATTTACCTATCAAGTCTCATCATTATCAATACGGATGGCGGAGAAGAGACAGGGAAATCTCGAGTGGGAATTAGGGGTCACTGACATCTGCTGCAATCGAAGGAAACTGCATGATTGAACATTGAGCTTGAAACTGACACAGATGTTGTCACACGGAGTCCAGTTTCGAGTTTTCAACCTTACCCGAGTTGCAGTGTTGGTGAACAAAGGACTTTCCCGGTCTAAAAATAAACACAAGCCAATAGGTATTTCAGAGGCTGTATTAACGACTCGAGCATGTGGAAAGAGAGCGAGGCTTCAGGGGTCTTTAGCAAATTCGGATCAGGGGAGGATACTTTAACTTGTTTCCTCTCATCATGCACATAGACTCGGTTTGCTAGCTCTTGAAGTCTTTTAGTGTGAATACCGGGCGCCCATATGCAAAGTTCAAGAAGTGCGCTTATGAAAACTCGAATTGGGGTTGTGTGCGCAAGAGAAATGCTCCTGAGAGATGGACAGCCTACGGTTATCATGATACATTTTGTGACGTCAAGCTGATTGCATCATCTTGTAATAACTGATTCAGTCAAACCGCTTTAATTCATCCATGTCCCAACACATTCTGCGCTTGTGAAAATTCGAATTGTGGTTGTGTGCGCAAGAGAAATGCTTCTGAAAAACGGACAGCCTACGCACAGTTCTCGTGATACATTTTGTGACGTCAAGCTGATGTTCTATTATTGCATCATCTTGTAATAACTCATTAAGTCAAACCGATTTCTTTCATCCATGTCCCAACAGAATTACTTCTGCGCTTGTGAAAATTCGAATTGTGGTTGTGTGCGCAAGTGAAATGCGCCTGAGAGATGGACAGCCTACGGTTATCGTGATATATATTGTGACGTCAAGCTGATGTTCTATTATTGCATCATCTTGTAATATCTCATTAAGTCAAACCGATTTCTTTCATCCATGTCCCATCACATTCTGCGCTTGTGAAAATTCGAATTGTGGTTGTGTGCGCAAGAGAAATGCTCCTGAAAAACGAACAGCCTACGCACAGTTCTCGTGATATATGTACATATAGTGACATCCAGGTGATGCTCTGTTATTGCATCATCTTGTTTCAATGAACGTCATTCATTGAGTCAAACCGCTTGCATTCACCAACGTCGCAACACAGTTACATTTATGTGAGTACTTTAAAAAAATAAAATAAATCTATAGCGTGTCATGATTTAGTACAAATGTTGAGATGTATTGTTTTTAATATATGATATCCCATTCTACTCTTGTTTCGGTGAACATCTGGCTTTGATATAGTTGTGCTGGATTTTTTCTTATTTTTTCTGGAACTTATGCCCGTTATAGCTTTGCTTGTATGCCAAACCACTTTGTTCCTCCAGAACCTACACCCAACGGTCCGTATACGTTTTTCGGGTAAATGTTCCAATTTCTAATTTTGAAGATTCCCCCCCTCGAAGAAGTCAGGGGAAAAGCACGAAACCCCGCCCCCCCCCCGCCCCCTCTCACCGTCTCAATTTATCGTCATCGACATCATTAAAACATGTTTTAAGAGCTCTAGAGGATCCGATATTTTTCCGACTATTGTTTCGATGACTTTCAACTTCTAATATATCTGTGATGTAGCATAAATGATTTGTGTGTGTGCAAAACATGCCCGTTGTGATCTGTTCTGTACCCGAAATCCATTTAGTTTCTCAGCATTGCGTATATAGTTATTTGCTCAATGATCCTTTTTTCTATTTTATTTCGCAGACCCCCCCCCCCCCCTCACCCCCCTGACGAAGTCCCCAGTGGGGGCAAAGATTTGGACATTCCTTTTTCCTTCCTCATCTCATCGTCACCAATATGATAAAAATATGCAGAAACACATCTAGAAGAGACTGGATTTATTTTGTACACACACACACACACACACACACACACACACACACACACACACACACACACACACACACACACACACACACACACACACACACACACACACACACACACACACACACACACACACACACACATATATAGATAGATAGATAGATAGATAGATAGATAGATAGATAGATAATAGAACACACACACACACACACACACACACACACACACACACACACACCACACAACACACACACACACCACGCACGCACGCACGCACGCACGCACGCACGCACGCACGCACGCACGCACTTGTATATTGATATATATATAAGAGAGAGAGAGAGAGAGAGAGAGAGAGAGAGAGAGAGAGAGAGAGAAGAGAGAGAGAGAGAGAGAGAGAGAGAGACAGACAGACAGACAGACAGACAGACAGACAGACAGACAGACAGACAGACAGACAGACAGACAGACAGACAGACAGACAGACAATCATCGAGGCTGTGGGGACTAGAGAAGGGAAATGTAGAGAGGTATAAGTGGGAGATCGATGCTTATGCTGATCTGTTACCAAATACTGGCCTTGATCTAACTTATTGTTAACATTTTATGAAATTATTGGTATTCAAGCGCTTGAGTGAATTAATTAAAATACATATGGGTATTATACTGGCATTTAACTGGTAGTTAATACTGGCCTTGATCTAATTAATTCTCATTGTTAACATCTTATGAAATTCTTGGTATTCAAGCGCTTGAGTGAATTAATTAAAATACATATGGGTATTATACTGGCGTTTAAATGGTAGTTGGTGCATGATTTGTTTGTGAGCGGATATTTAGCTGGATAAAATAATAGGGATTTGGTTTTAGGCATAATCAGTTTGTTTGTGATAGCTTTTTTTCTTTTTCTTTTTTTACAAGAGAAATGACATCTCTGGTATTTTGTCTGTTTTGTTTTGTTAGTAAGGGTTTTGTTTTACATGTTATATTTTTTTAACTTTCAATCAGGTTGGTGGGGAGAGAAAACAAAAACAAAAACTACTACCAACAACAACAACAACAACAACAACAGAAACAACAACAACAACAAAAGACATGAAAAAAAATAGGAAGAAAAAAGAAGACAAAAACACACCCACCACCAACAACACAACGACCTTAACTCTTCACACACGAAACTAGATTACAAATCACTGGCTATAATTATATGGAATTGTCCGGAAACGAAGCCAGAAAAACTGCACAAGGGCAGCTAGTGTACGTTGAACCTGCACACATCAGCCACAGTTACCGCACAAATGTTGCGTTGGATAACGAGTTCTATTCAAAACAGGAATCAATTTTGTCAGGATGGGAAAAGAGAGTTCGGTATACTACACAAACCAGCAATGAAACCTGGACACTGTCCCCTGGCCGCTCTCACTCTCAGTAAGACTTGCATCACACAGCTCTCGGCAGGCAACGATTGTTCTCTTGTCCATCTCTGCACCAGGCGCTGTACAATCAAAGACAGTAGGACATGCATGTACGTCTTCTGCTCTAATTGCGCCATTCGATTTTGTTATACCGCGCGCTTTCGCAGTTAATTGACCGTTTGGGTTTTGAGCATCATTTCCAGGTAACTGCATGAGCATCATTTCCGCGCATTTACTTTCAAATGTCCTGAAGAGCTAGAACGATTTTTTTTCTCATTTTTTTTCTCTCACAAACATCGATTTGAGAGTTATTTTCAAAACACCTGAAAATAGAATGAGTTATGTACAAAGAAAGCACTACCAGAATGCAAAAAGAAAAAGACATGCAGGCCAAAAAAAAAAAAAAAGCAAAAAAGAAAAGACAAAAAACAAAACAAACAAAAAAAGACAAAAAAGACAGATGTTTCACAGTTTTCTAGGTGACCCTGCAAATCAATCAACTTCTCTCTCTCTCTCTCTCTCTCTCTCTCTCTCTCTCTCTCTCTCTCTCTCTCTCTCTCTCTCTCTCTCTCTCTCTCTGACTGAACCTAAACCACAATCGTTGTAAAATAAAGTTTTCGAATTCGAGTTCTCTCTCTCTCTCTCTCTCTCTCTCTCTCTCTCTCTCTCTCTCTCTCTCTCTCTCTCTCTCTCTCTCTCTCTGTGACCCTTGCTTGAATATATCTGTCTGCACGAAAATTCAGCTTCTTTTGTTCTTTTCAGTATTTTACAATGGCCAGTGCAAGCATCAACGCCACGACGAATGCCTCAGCTCCTGACGTCACGCTGAAGTACTTTGAACCCTACGAGTTCTTGGAGACGGAGCCTGCGCTATACTACACACTGATCATCACTCTGGTCATTGCGGCGTTCGTCGGCTCGTGCGGAAATATTTTTATTTTGGTTGCCATAGCAACGCAGCGTGATCTACATACTGTGGAATCCGTCTTCATTGTCAACTTGGCCTGCTGTGACCTCTACGTCACCTTGGTTGCCGACCCCTTGAGTATTGTAGGTAAGTTGTTATTTTGCTGTGAACATAAAGTGTACTGAGCATACGCCAAGGATCACGTATTCTGCTGTGACCTCTCTCTGTCTCTGTCTGTCTCTTTCTCTCTCTGTGTGTGTGTATGTGTGTGTGTGTGGGGGGGGGGTGGTGCGTGCGTGCGTGCGTGCGTGCGTGCGTTCCTCTCTCTCCCCCCACTCCCTTTCTCTTAACCTGTAAACGAGAATAATTAGCATCTGAGCAAATATTATTATTATTATCATTATTATTCATAGCTGTTATATAGCGCTATTCTCTGCTCTCGAGCAGACTCACTGCGCACATTTGCATGTGACTTTGAATGAGTGACTGTATCCTTTTATAGCGCGTATTATTAATATCCACGGAAGTGGTGTACTGGTAGCGCCAAATACACCAACGATAATCAATTCTGCTGTGACCTCTCTTCGTGCATGTCTCTCTGTGTGTCTGTCTGTGTGTCTGTCTGTCTGTGTCTCTGTCTGTCTGTCTGTCTCTCTCTCTCTCTCTGTCTCTCTGTCTGTCTCTGTCTCTGTCTGTCTGTCTGTCTCTGTCTCTCTCTCTCTCTCTCTCATAATGTTTTCTTCGTTTACTAATACTGAACACGAACTCACAACCCCTTTGTAACGGGCCACAGGCCTATAGACAAATAAAAACTTGACATGATTTGACTCTCTCTCTCTCTCTCTCTCTCTCTCTCTCTCTCTCTCTCTCTCTCTCTCTCTCTCTCTCTCTCTCTCTCTCTGTACAGAAGCGGATTCACCAGTTACTTAGAATCACCTGACAGAAAATCGAAGCCATACCTGAGATGGTCTGCTTTTTTCTCTTTTTTTTTTCTTCAGCGAAGACGTTGGGCTGGCGGTTCTTTAGCGACTTTCCAGGATTTTGCCGTGCCGTAGGCAGCATCTGCACCGTCTCCTGCGTGGGTTCCCTGATGACGTTGTCGGCCATGAGCTGCAACCGCTACATCCTCATCTGCCACCGACACCTCTACCACCGTCTCTTCACCATCAGGAACAGCGTCATCATGTGCTGCTGCTTCTACCTCGTCGGCTTCGTCCTCGTCGCCCTCAACTTCTTCGGCGTTGGGAATCACTCCTTTGACCACAAGAGTCTGGAGTGTTTCTGGGACCGGATGGCTGATCACAATTACACCATCGTTTTCTCAGTCGTTGTGATCATGATACCTATCACCGTCACAGGCCTGGCCTACATGAGATTATTTTTGCACGTGCGACAATCCAGACAGAAAGTCCACAGCCACGGTAAAATCAACCCGAAAGCTTCCACCAGTAGCTCACCGACACAACCTCCCATCAGAGCCGATCGGGTGATGCCAAACACAAGTAGAACGGATCGAACAGCGGACATGCAACTACAGGATTTTAACAACGTGGAGCACACAGTCCAGCCACAGGACTCCAACCCTACCGAGGGGGACGATGGTAACGTGAAGAATATGAGGCTTGGGACAAAGAAACCATCGATCGAGAATGGGTCTCCACAAGCCGGAATGCAGCAGAATGCTCCACAAAGGAAACAGAGCGCGAAACCCAACGCTGGAGGAGGAGGAGGAGCAGGAGGAGCAGGAGGAGAAGGAGGAGGTTCGGATCCAACCTCCAAGCTGGCCCGTTCTCTGTTTATCATTTACCTCGTGTTCTCCGCGTGCTGGATGCCCTTCTCGCTGCTCATCGCGCTGGATGCTAACGACACGTTTGCACACGAGGTGCACGTGACCGTCGTTGTCTGGGCGCACCTCCACCCGTCCGTCAACTGGCTGATCTACTACCACACCAATCGGAAGTTCCACACTGCCTTCCGAAAGCTGCTTAGACTGGAAAAATAACGTGTAGAAACAATTAACCAAACGGAAGTTCCACATTGCCTTCCGAAAGCTGCTTAGATTGGACAATTAACGTGCAGAAACAATTAACCACATCAATCGGAAGTTCCACATTGCCTTCCGAAAGCTGCTTAGACTGGACAAATAACGTGCAGGAACCATTAACCAATCGGCAGTTCCACACTGCCTTTCGAAAGCTGCTTACAATGGACAATTAACGTGCAGAAACAATTAACCATATCAATCGGAAGTTCCACACTGCCTTTCGAAAGCTGCTTTGACTGGACAAATAACGTGCAGAAACAGTTAACCACACCAATCGGAAGTTCCACACTGCCTTCCGAAAGCTGCTTTCAATGGACAAATAACGTGCAGAAACAATTAACCAAATCAATCTGAAGTTCCACACTGCCTTTCGAAAGCTGCTTACAATGGACTGATAACGTGCAGAAACAATTTCAGGCCTACGTACTTCAGTTGCTCAAAACGTCGGGTGTTCTGAACTGACCGCTCAAAAAATTGGCATTTTTAATTTTTTAAACTTAATTTTAGCAAATGTTATGTTCGAATGGCCCAAAGCGACAAATGCTGCAAATGGCCTGCTCAGATTTGTTAACTGTTGAACAAAAAACAAAAACAAGTGTCATTATGAACTGGATTGCTCAAAACTACAGCTGTTCGGAAAGGACTGAAGTGGTGTAAATAAACAGTTAAGCGATGTGCAAGACTGTCTTCAGATTGCTATACACAAGCTGCAGTTAAACTTGACAAGAGTTGTGCGTAAGAAAGGGTTGTGCGTGAATGGATAAAACACGGCAGCTGGAAAGTTGCTCAAAACTGCTATGTGGGTGAATGCGTATAGTAGTTATATGCGTATGTTTATGTGATTGACTGACCGACTGTTGATTATTCTTGGATAATTATTATTCGGTGATTATTCGGGGGTGGTGGTGGTGGGGGGGCTTGGGTGGGGGAGGGGGGGGAGGGGCTGGGGGGGGGGGGGGGTGGGGGGGGGGGGGGGGATCGAAAACGAGTGGTTACACGGTATTTGTGGTGTGTGTGTGTGTGTGTGTGTGTGTGTTGTGCGTGCGTGGTGCGTGCGTGCTGTGCGTGCGTGCGTGCGTGCGTGCGTGCGTGCGTGCGTGTGTGTGTGTGTGTGTGTGTGTGTGTGTGTGTGTGTGTGTGTGTGTGTGTGTGTGTGTGTGTACATATACGTGCGTGGATACAGGTGAGACAGAGAAATAGAGTAAAATGTGTAATACATGTGTGACCCTCCCAACTCACGCACATATTGTTAGGGTTCGAGCCCCTGATGCGGGCAAGGGATTTTTCTCCCACGGTCCACTCTTCGTGTGCTATCGCAAGCATTAACACCCGTGCACACGTTAAAAATCCCCAAACACTGGCATCCATACCATTGTCTGGACACACACAAATACTGCGCACACTCGTAGGAACGGGTAGAGCTGCTCTTGCGGCTGTGTGCCTTACCCTGGTAAGGCGACTCGAAAAAGAGAGTTGTGTACTGTTGTAATGTTTCATGCCTACCGCTTTGAGCCTTACGCGCGTATCACAGAGGCATTCGTTGCGTTAGAAATACATTTCTTCTTCTTCTTCTTCTTCTTCTTCTTCTTCTTCTTCTTTCTTCGTCTCTTCTTCTTCTTCTTCTCTTCTTCTCTTCTTTCTCTTCTTCTTTCGTTCTTCTTCATTCATTCTTCTGTCTTCTTTCTTCTTCTTCTTCTTCGTCTTCTTCTTCTTCTTCTTCTTGCTTCTTCTTCTTCTTCTCCCTCTACGTCTGCTCTTCCTGTTCTTCTTATCTCTTCGTCTCCGTTTTCTGTTGTAATCGTTTCATGCCTACCGCTTTGAGCCTTACGCGCGTATCACAGAGGCATTCGTTGCGTTAGAAATACATTTCTTCTTCTTCTTCTTCTTCTTCTTCTTCCTTCTTCATCTTCTTCTAAATTATTATTATTATTATAATTTTTTTAATATTATTTTTTATCTGAGTACAAATAAGTGTTCTTCTTTGGTTCTTGATGTTGTTTGTTTGCTTTTATTTTTATTGCTTTTAATATCACTGCTGTTAAAAAAACTGCAGAACTGCACAAAAGTGACAAATGTTGCATAATTATAAGCAAGCGGTGTCCGTGAGTTGCTAAAGTACGACAGTGGGTGTAAAGCTGCTCAGAACTGACAAAGGATTATGCCACTTATCGGAAGAGCGCGTGCACACTCACACACGCACACACCACACACACACACACACACACACACCACACACACACACACACACACACACACACACACACACACACACACACACACGCACGCACGCACGGCCACACACGCACACACACACACACCACCACACACACACACACACACACCACACACACGCACGCACGCACGCACGCACGCACGCACGCACGACGCCGCACGCAGCACACGCAGCACCACACAATACCAGATACACGAACACACGATTACACACAACACACACACACACACACACACACACACACACACACACACACACACACACACACACACACACACACACACACACACACACACACACACACACATACACACACACACACACACACACACACACACACCACACACACACACACACACCACGCACGCACGCACGCACGCACGCACGCACGCACGCACGCACGCAACGCACGCACCACAAGTAGCAAACACACACACACACCACACACACACACACACACACACACCACACACACACACACACACACACACACACACACACACACCACACACACACACACAACACACACACACACACACACACACACACACACACACCACACACACACACACACACACACACACACACACACACACACACACACACACACACACACACACACACACACACACGCACACACACACACACGAACACACATGCACACATACATGTGAGCGCCCGTTCTGACGAACATCACTACCACGTCACTTTGACCACTGTTAGCCAACGTCTTCTGTTGCATCAGCCAACAACTCTCATTATAATTTGCACCAGGGGTCAAACATCCTACCCACCCTACTGCCATCACACCTTCCGCTAGCCAGAATGTACTAAGGGCCGACTACTCCAGCTGAAACACAGAAGAAAAAAACGCTGTGGAAAAATCAATAGTTAAAGGTGAGTCGGAACCTATGTCATAAGTTGTGCTGAAAACGTAAAGAAAATTTGCAAATACTTCCATTTTCTGCCTTGATTTGGTTGTTGTATCAACGTTTGTATCAAAGTAGTACTTTGATTTTTGTTTGTTTGCTTGCTTGCTTCTGATTTGCGGTCCTCTTGTTGAACCACCAAAGTACGGTTCTTCACCGGCTAAGCGCAGAGAATTGTTCTGGAAGTGACGTATTTTCCATGCATTAAGGCCTTTTTGATCATGATTTTTGAATGCAAAACTGCTGGGGCACAAAAAGGCGCCTCAACAACGTTTTCACGACTTTCCAAGTCGTTTAAAAATTACGTGTACGCACGCACGCACGCAAACACACACCCCCACACACCAAAACACACCAAAACCCCACACCACACCCCCAAACCAAACCCCACACCCACACCCACACCACACAAACCCCACAAACCCCACAAAAACCCCGCCCGGGCCGCACACACACGAGCAAAACAAAACCACACACCACACACACACACACCACAAAACCAACACACACATTACCACATGCCACAAAAGACAGACAGACGACAGACGACAGACGACAACCGACAACAACACACACACACACACAACACACACACACACAAAACACCACACACACACACACAACACACAAAAACACACACACACACACCCCACAAAACACACACACACCACACACCACACACACACACACACACCACACACACACACAAACCCCACCCCAAAAACCCCAACGAAAACCCGGCAACAACCAGGGGGCCACAACACACCCCACACACACACCACACAAAAACACACACCAAAAACACCACACACCACACACACACAACACACACACAAAACACACACACACACACACACCACACAACACACACACAAACAAACAAACAAACACACACACACAACACCACGACAACCCCACACACACACACACACCAACCCACCCCCACAACCACAACAAACAAACAAACAAACAAACACCACAAACACCACACACACTGCCCCAACACACACACACACACACACCACACACACACACAACACACACACACACACAAAAACAACACACACAACACACACACACACACCCCACACACACACCACCAAAAACACACAACACACACACAACACACACCCCACACACACACACACACACACCACACAACCACCACAACAACAAACAACACAACAAACAAACACCCCAACACACACCACAACAACAAAACAACAACAACCCCCACACACACACACAAACACCCCCCAACACACACACCCCAAAACAAACACACACACCCACACCCCACCACACACACCCAACACACACACACACAACACACACATGCACACAACCACACACACACAAAACAAAACACCACACACAAAAAACCCCACCCCACCCCACCCCCACCAAACAACACACACCAACAAACACACCAACACACACAACACCCCCCCCCCCACCCCCCCCACACCCCCACAACACCCAACCACCCCCCCCCCCACGCACACACCCACCCCACCCAAACCCCCCCCCCAAAACCCCCCCCCAAAACCCCCACCCACACCCCACACCACACACACACAAAAACCCCCAAAAAATTCACACACACAAAACCCCCCCCCACCCCCCCAACCCACCCAACACCCACACCACAACCACACACACACACCCCCCCCCACCCACCCCACACACAACAAAACACACACACAAAACACCCCAACACCCCCACCCCCGACACCCCCCAAAAACACACAAACCAAACACACAAAACACACACCCCCACCCCCAACACACAACACAACCACACACACCACAACCCCCACCACAACACCCCAACACACCCACACACAACACAACACACCCACACACACAACACACACCCCAACACACACCCACACACCACCACAAAACCACACACCCCCACACACCACACACCCACACAACACACACCCCACCCCACACACCACACAACACAAAGGCCCCCACACCCAAAACCCCCCACTCCGCATTCATACACACTCAGCCGCGCGCCCAACCAAAACCCCACACACACACACACCACACCCAAACCACCCACACACCACACCCAACCCCCACACCACACACCACACACACCACACACCCACACAACACAACAAACCCCACACCACCACACAACACAACCACGCCACACACACCACCCACCCCCCCACACAACACACTAAAAACCCCCACCCCCACAAACCCCCCCCACAATAAGAAAAGAAGGGGGGAGAGGGGAGGGGGGGGGAAAAGAGAGAGAGAGAGAGGAGAGAGGAGAAGAGAGAGAGAGAGAGGAGAGGGAGAGGAGAGAGAGAGGAGAGGAGAAGAAGGAAAAGGGGAAGAAGGGGACAGAGACAGACAGCAGACAGACGACAGAAGCGGCAGACAGAAAACAGACAGAGACAGGGACAGACGAGAGAAGCAGGCGAGGAGAATTGTTTTGTGTTTGTCTTTGTTCCTTCCTTCGATACGGCCAGGACATATATATGCCTCTTCGTTTTGTTCCCTTTAACGGGGCCTTTGGGGGCTCCAACTCTGGCCGCCTCGCCAATCAGTGGCCGAACTGGATCAAGGTTTTTTTCCTCGACAAAACCGACTGTGTCGATCGAAACACTCCCAGACTGAGAACAACAAATAGGCGGCGTTTAGCATACGGTTAATCAATCAAGACTAAAGAAACAGCTGTGTTTCGAAATGCCGTAAAATCCTTGTAAGGGATAGCCTAGTTATCTCTTACGCATCACCATAAAAAAACGTAGGAGGTTGGTTGATTTCGGTTAAGGGAGGGCGGGAGGAGTGGTGGGGGAGTTGGGGGTGGGGGGTTGGGGGGGGAGGATTGGACGGGAAGGGGGGAGTGGTCGAAACAAGACTTAACCGAGGATTTGTTTTTGAAGTTTGCGAAAATCGCAGGGATCTTTTTCTCCTTTGCAATCGGAACGGAAGCATTAGAAATCCCTTCATTTCGGAGTTGTGCTCCGGCTTTAGAACATTGCTACTCGCGTACACTCAAACGGCATGGACTTTTGGACTTTCCCAAACTACGTTTAATCCTCCCGCGCCGATTTTCGTCGTGGTTGTCCCATTTTACACCGATATATTGGCCTGGAGGAGAAGAATAAGAGAGTGTGTGTGTATTGTGTTGTGTGTGTGTGTGTTGGATGGTGGTGTGGTGTGCGTGTGGTGCGTGCTGGTGCGTGCGTGGGGGTGGTGTGTCGTGTGCGTGCGTGCGTGCGTGCTGCTGCGTCGTGGTGCGCGTGGTGTGCTGCGTGCGTGCTGCGTGCGTCGTGCGTGCGTGCTGCGTGCGTGCGTGCGTCCCGTGCGGGCGTGCGTGCGTGCGTGCGTGCGTGGTGGTGTGTGTGTGTGTGTGTGTGGTGTGTGTGTGTTGTGTGTGTTTTTGTGTGTGTCTAAGTACCTAACATTATCATAATTATTACTAGAGCTTTGATTTTCGTACTGCAAAAAATGTTCGATAGCAGTCGAGAAAAAAGTTATTATCTTGCTTGTAGTCTTCCAGCCTTTTTCGGATACTCTACAATAATTATCAGGCAGGGATCAGCGATCAATACAGGGAATACACATAGATTTGTTTTATTTTTTCTCAGGGGAGACCACTCCTCCCCGCTTCCTTCTGAGTTTGCCTGGGGTTATTCCCTCGGCACTGCTGTTACCACTCCACCTCTAGCCTGCTATTCGTAAACTGTCCGCCCACTGGACTGACATGTAGCGACTCGCTAACATTATCACTTTTCTGCTGTACAGATGGAAAGCAGTATGCATTATGGATCTCAGTGTGTGTTTGTGTGTGGGGGGGGGAGGGGGGGGGGGACCGCAGTAGAGTGCACTGCTTGGTTTTGGAGTATTTAATGATAACATGTTTAATTTAAGCTCCATTCAACGTCTACGGTCTTCGGCTCTGTTCTCTAAGCAGACCGGACTGTCTTTGTGATCCACGAACGGCGAGAGAAGAAGAAGAAGAAGATAGAAAGAAAGGAATGAAAGAAAGAAAAAAAGAAAGAAAGAAAGAAGAAAAAGAAGAAGAAGAAGAGAAAAAGAAGAAGAAGAAAAAGAAAAAGAAAGAAGAGAAAAGGAAAGAAAGAAAGAAGAAGAAGAGAAAAAGAAGAAGAAAAGAAAGAGAAGAAGAAGAAGAGAAGAGAAAGAAAAGGGGAAGAGAAGAAAGAAGAAGAAAGAAAGAAGAAGAAGAAGAAAAAAGAAAGAAGAAAAGAAGAAGAAGAAAGAAGAAGAAGAAGAAGAAGAAAGAAAGAAGAAAAAGAAAGAAAGAAAGGGAAGAAGGAAGGAAAAAGAAGAAGAAAGAAAAAAAGAAGAAGAAGAAGAAGAAGAAGAAGAAGAAGAAAAAAGAAGAAGAAAAAGAAGAAGAAGAGGAAGAAAGAAAGAAAGAAAGAAAGAAAGAAGAAGAAGAAGCAGAAGTCACAGAAACCTGTGTTGCAGGAACCTGTCCACACTATAAAAAAAAATTTAAAAAATCTAGACAAGCGACACAAGTGAACACGTTTTTTTTTTTCTCGAGAAAGGCGTGTTTTATTGTGATGTCTTTGACAGTACGCACAGTAAGTAGTCCTGCTCGCCATCCTTAGAACTTTACAAATTCTCAGTTGAGGCAGTATAGTGTACAGAAAATGCAGCAACAACACAAATACGATGTACACAGTACGGCAACAGTGACAAGTGTGAATGAGGCATAATATATAATTATGCTAGTGGCTAATGTAATTATATATATATAGATAAGTTATACAGAAATATGAAATAATATATACCACAGCCATTTTGGGATTTCAAACAAAAACGAAGGGAGGCGGGGCGGGGAGGGGGGGGGGCAGCATGTATATCTATAAAGACAGAAGAAGGTCTGGAACTAAAGAGATTACTCTTTTTGCGTGCTTACAGCTATACAAACACAACTACAGAATATCAGATTTCTTCGTATTGACCCTATTCTACTGTTTCGGGATTAAAGTTTGAAGTTTGATCGATTTGTCCTAAAACTGATAGCTGCTTATGTTCATCATCATCATCATCATCATCGTCATCATTGTCAACACGTTTGTTAACACGATCAGACTGACGGCCTGCCAGGAACAGGGTGGGATTGGGAGCACGGGAGAGGAGCAACGAGAATCAGATAAGGTGTGTGTGTGTGTGTGTGTGTGTGTGTGTGTGTGTGTGTGCGTGTGCGTGGCGTGGGTGTGTGCGTGCGTGCGTGCGTGCGTGCGTGCGTGCGTGCGTGCGTG
>JABMCL010003568.1:122500-132500 GCA_018857735.1 Alviniconcha marisindica
CCCCCCCCCCCCCCCCCCCCCCCCCCCCCCCACCATAGTATCCCTAGTTCTTGGCCTAGCTATAGCTCCACTCCCTGCTTTCGTTGAAATGTTTGCTTCATCAGTCCTCTTCCGCCAGCTCCACGCGCCTTGCTCTCAGTACTGTTGACACACGGCTCTCTCAGCAAGTACGTGCCTATCTTTAGCGCTTGTGTCCGTCCGCCCACCTCCTCCTCCCCCTCCCCCTTCTCCTCCTCCTCCTCTTCCTCCCCTTCCCCGCCCATGCATCATGTCTCTGTCTCTTTCCCTCCGCCTTCTCTGTCCGTCCATTGAAACGCGTGTCTCACCAATCGCTCTCTTCAAAATAAGGAATTGCTGAGGGTTTCACGGTGAACTCTAAGCCCTGCCTTCCTTTCGATTCAGTTTCAGATTCAGCTTCGTTATTCACCAAGTTTTGCAATAAGGAAAGTGTCTCGAAAAGCGTTAAGTATACAAATATAAGAAATTAAAACGACATCACTGACATACATCAAGTTTCGGATTACAAGCTTTCAATGTGAATATAGCATATACTGCCGTGCTGACTGGCGAAATGCAAGCTACTTTGACTGTGTTTATGACATTCAAATGAATGTGATTAAAATGCCTCAGTATCTTGCTGTATTTATTTCTCGTCATCAATAAGCGTGAAAAGCTATTATGAATTTCGAAGTTTTTGTTCTTGTTGTTGATTTTTCTTTGTTTTCTTGGCTTTGTTTTTTGTTGTTTTGTTCTCTCTCTCTCTCTCTCTCTCTCTCTCTCTCTCTCTCTCTCTCTCTCTCTCTCTCTCTCTCTCTCTCTCTCTCTCTCTCTCTCTCTCTCCTTCTACGTCTTCTTTTTTTGGGAATCCACTAGTCTTTTGTGTGGGTTTGTCGTTTGTCTCTTTGTCGTTGCTGTACATATGCTGTAACTTATGTGCAACATCACTCTTCGGGCTTTTCGCGCTGAACGGATGTGACGTTGTGATTGGGTAAAATTGCTAGGGCGACCAGCATCCCGGAATCCTCTTGTAATGAAACAACTGAAACTGACTGCGCTTTCTAATATCACCTCGCTGTGAACAGACAATAAAATAAAACAAAACAGACAGCGCTCGCTTGAGTTACCCAACAGATTAAGGTACCTCTTACTAGGAACGCACTGTATATGTGGAAGATAAAACCAGCGAACTTATAATGCTAAGCAATATAAAAAAGGTAAAAGAAAAATTATAATGATACAAAGATAACACACGACATTTGTACGCACTGTTAAGTGCTACGCTAGTTTTTGAATCAACGTTGGTTCGGTCTATATCCTTTGTGTTGTCAAGCGCGAAATGAGATGTTGGTAATATGATATACTCTGAGGACTTTTCTACTGTTCGATAGAAGGCAGGGAAAAAATAACCTCGGGGGAATGATCGAGCTTGAATTTTCGCATAACAGGCGAGAGTTAGATGTGACTGAGGTCTCTGTC
Organism: Alviniconcha marisindica; assembly: GCA_018857735.1. Lineage (NCBI taxonomy): Eukaryota > Metazoa > Mollusca > Gastropoda > Provannidae > Alviniconcha > Alviniconcha marisindica. The sequence goes on from JABMCL010003568.1 coordinate 123,977, forward strand.
CGCTTGAACACGTGTGACGTGACTTGACTCAATCGAGCTCCGCTAATCCTCTTCAGTTGTTGAGACGAATAGCACGAGCAAAGTGTGTCGGCCAATCATTCCCCTCTACCGCCTTCTTCTCCCTGCACCCGTCCCTGCCCCCGTCCACACCCCCCACCCCCACCATCCCTCTCCCCTCCCCGCCCCCGCCCACGACTAATTTCCCCATCCATTAAAGGATTACGGATTTTTTATTTTTTGTTAGCGCTTGAGGATGTGGAGGATTTAAAACATTAAGCCAGGATCCGCTATAAAACTAACTAGATTTCGCAGTGTAGAACAAAATAAACTTTAAAAAAAGCACACACAAAAGCAACAAAAAAACAAAAAAACTGAAATTATAGTTTGTAAAGGAGAAATAAAACATCCTATACTGATAGTATAGAGAAAAAGCAGTCTATAATTTCACAGTATTTTCTGTTTCACTTAACTAGCATTTTAAGTTAAGATATGTTTCTACAAATGTTTATAATTTTATGTTGTGAGAGACGAAGAAAGTTTCATTAAACCTTCTTCTTTTTTTTTCTTTTTTTTGTTTGTCTTGTCTTGTTTCTGTACTGCCGCTACCAGTAGCTTCCATGTGTCCCTACGTTATGTATATAGAGGTAGCTTTCGTGAAGTGAAGACACCTTCCACACATTCATTATCTCTAATACAAGCAACATATATATGTGTGCCCGCTTACTTCTTTCTATACAAGCAATTTCCGTTTGACTCCCCCTACCCCTCCCCCACCCTCCCCCCCTCCTCCCCCCATCCCCACCTTCTTTATCTCTGTGCAAGGATCTGTTCCCCCACCCTTCACTTATATGTAATACAAGCAGTTTCTGTGCGCCCCCTTTTTATCCCTGTACACCCCTTGCTAAGGCACCACCAGCACACATCACACACCACACACACACACACACCCACACAACACACTACACACCACACACCACACACACCCCACACACCAACACACACACACACACACACTTACACACACACACCACACCACACACACACACACACACACACACACCACACAACACACACACTTACACACACACACTTACACACACACACTTACACACACAACACACACACACCACCCACACACACACACACACACACACTACCACACCACACACACATTTACACACACACACCACAACACACACACACCCACACACACACACACACACACACCACACACACACACCACACACACTTACACACACACACACACACACACACACACACACACACACACCACACTTACACCACACACAACACTTACACACACACTCACACACCACACACACACAACCCACACCACACAACCCACACACACTTACAACACACACATCACACACCCCTTCACACACAACACACACACACACCACACACACACACACACACACACACACACACACCACACACACACACACACACACACACACACACCACAACACACACACACACACACACACACACACACACACACATACACAAACCAAACCAAAAACCCAAAACAACAAAACAAACAAACAAAAACAAAACAAAAACAAACAAAACAAAAAACAAAAAACAAAACCCCACAAAAACAACACACAAAAACAACCTTCATGTGTGTTTATGTTCTGACGAGCGCAGGCAAAGCGCCACTACGCCATACACAAGAAAGTTGTCTTTGGGGCGCAAAATCCGCCGGCATGATATGACATCACTAAAATCACACACAACTAAAACGCTTTGGTAACTAGATCGTATACCATTCCTTTATGTCTAATGCAAGCAGCTCTGTGTGACCCCTTCTTTACCTCTATATAAACAGCTTAATTTCTGTGCCTTCCCACCGTGAGGCGGTTTGGCCTAGCGGTAAGGCGTTAGGTTGGTAAGCGGAAGGACCTCGGTTCGATACCGCTTCGGCTCTCCTTTCTCTTCAAAAAGGTTGTGGTTTGTGGACACTGTCTTGTGACTTTGTCCATCACTTCCTACTGAAACATTAAAATGGCTCTCATCGCTGCCCATCTTAATGCCGAAGTCATTCTGGTGGTGACAGTGTAGCGACAGGTATATAATCTCCCTCTTCCCCCACCTCCATACCCCCTTCCTCTATATAAACAGCTTAATTTCTGTGCCTTCCCCCCTTCTCCCCGTCCCTAATAAGCCGTACGGTTTCTGTGGACGTTAAGCACCATGTTTACGTGCCTTCCCAGCCCTCCCCCCTCCCCCCCCCCCCCCCCCCCCCCCCCCATCCAACAAGCAATTATTTATATATGTCTGATACAGGCAGCTTCTGTGCCCCCCACCCCACCCCCCCCCCACACCAGCTAGCTGTGTATCTCTAACACACAAGCTGCTTGTAATACACATAAGTGTGTTTGTGTGACGTCTTTCGAGGGCTGATTAACTCCCTTGCTTGTTGATTGTGTATCTTTAATTCAAGCCGCTTTTGTGCGCCGGGATTATTCTTTATAATTATCTGATAGAAGCAGCTTCTCCGTAACTACCAGTTCTGTGAGTTATCTAACTGAAGCAGCTTCTGTGTAACACCCAGTTGTATATCTCTATTGCAAGCAGCTCCTGTGTAACACCCAGCTGTGTATCTTTATTGCATACAGCTTCTGTGTAACACTCAGCTGTGTATTTCTATAGCAAACAGCTTCTGTGTAACACCCAGCTGTGTATCTCTATTGTAAGAAGCTTCTGTGTAACACCCAGCTGTGTATCTCTGTTGTAAGCAGCTTCTGTGTAACATCCAGCTGTGTATCTCAATTGCAAACAGCTTCTGTGTAACACCCAGCTGTGTATCTCTGTTGGAAGCAGCTTCTGTGTAACACCCCGTTGTGTATCTATATTGCAAGCAGCTTCTGTGTAACACCCAGCTGTGTATCTCAATTGCAAACAGCTTCTGTATAACACCCAGCTGTGTATCTCTATTGCAAACAGCTTATGTGTAACACCCAGCTGTGTATCTCAATTGCAAAGAGCTTATGTGTAACACCTAACTTTTTATCTCCATTGCGAGCAACTTCTGTGTAACACCCCGTTGTGTATCTCTATTGGAAGCAGCTTCTGTGTAACACCCCGTTGTGTATCTCTTTTGCAGGCAGAATCTGGAAGCACCCTGTGTATCTATAATATCAAGATTATGGAAACAGAGAACGTTTATTCTATTGAGAATTTGGTAAGAGGAGAGAGAGAGAGAGAGAGAGAGAGAGAGAGAGAGAAGGAGAGAGAAGAGAGAGAGAGAGAGAGAGAGAGAGACTGAGCAGATCCTGACACATATTTTATATGTGAAGGCCACCGACCCATACACAAGGGGGGGGGGGGGGGGGGGGGGGGGGTTGGATACAATAGCGTTTCTGTTTTGCAGTCGCATAACGTCATAGTTGAAGGCAAAAAGCAGGTGTACTCAATGAACCATACATTCACGCGAGCAGTTTTTCTCTGAACTTCAAAGCATAAAATGTATACATTGCTACTTTTCTAGAAACAAAGGTAGATGGGGTTTCGAGCAATTGGTTGAAGTACGTGGCATTTCTGTAAACTCAGCAATATATTTTTGTCTGATGGCTGAATAAACTGGACAGTGAAACAGGAAATGACTTTCATCTTCCAAGAGGCCTGGACAGAAGCTGCAGTTCTTGTTTGTAACATTATCAGATCCATAACGTTTGTTTACTTTCAGTTCATTGATTCCAAAACGCAGTCTTATCGGAGTATCCCTAAAAAAAAATTGTTATATCGTTCAGGTATTTTTCTGCTGCGTGGATTGACTTGAAACTACGATAGGTGGAAAATCTGTCACTATTGGATATTTTCGTGTGCCATTCTTCTTGGAAGCGTTCGACCATTTTTCTTTTGAATGCAGAAAGAAATGAAGTTTCGTTTGCTACTCCATTTGTCCAAGCATCCTGAAACCATATGATTCTAAACAGTGTTTGATATTTCCTGCCCAGTTTCCGGTGCTGTTGGAGGCATGTATGTCTAAGTCGTTTTCCAGCATGGTCAACGTTTGCTTTGGGAACCTTGACATGGGCATTGTTCGGAGTTTCAGCCAATACTTGAGAGAGCTATCGTACTTTCTATGTACAAAGGATATCGCCCTGTATCACCGTATACCATGTGGTTTGGTGTTTTATTGCTGACACATAGCAGTCTTTTGCAAGCAAAAAGATGAGCTGCTTCAATGGCTGACACTCTCGTTGTTCCCCATATTTCTGACGCATATAACAGCATCGGCTTAATCTGGGCGTCAAAAAGTTGAAAAAACACTGTTGTATCTAAACTCCCGAGCGACCACATTGTTTTCATTAGATCTAAAATTTTACCTTTTGCTTTGCTGGCGTATTCTTCACATGAAGAAGTTGTTGGTAATTTCGTTGTCAAGGTGTACCCAAGATACTTATAGCTGTTAACTATTTCCAGTTTACTGCCATTATAAAACCATTTTTTCCCGAAGCAATGTGGCCCCCCTTTCTAAAATCATAACTTTCGTTTTGTCTAAATTAACAGTCAAGCCCAAAGAGTCAGAAGCTTTCTGGAGATTACTGATCTGGTTTTGCAGACCTGCCGGTGTAGAGGAAACTAGCACAACATCGTCCGCAAATAACAGTAGAAATATTTCTTCAAGCCCTGGTAACACCCAGCTGTGTATCTCTGTTGCAAGCAGCTTCTGTGTAACACCCAGTTGTGTAACTCTGCCGGAAGCAGCGCCTGTGTAACATCAGCTCTAATATATATATAATATATATATTATATATATATATATATATATATATATATATAAATATATATATATACAAGAGAGAGAGAGAGAGAGAGAGAGAGAGAGAGAGAGAGAGAGAGAGAGAGAGAGAGAGAGAGAGAGAGAGAGATCTCAAATTCAACCCTCTACTGTCAGCTCCCCTACCCCACCCAACCCCGCACACACTTCTGTCGTTTTATCGAGAAATTTACGTTCTTCATGTCTCATAATTCCAACGTAGACCTCCGTCCCCCCCCCCCCCCCCCCCCCTCCCCTCCCCTCCCCCCTTCTTCCTGCTGCGGCTGTCTTCTTGCACTTTTCGGTAACTTGCACCGTTAGCTTTGTGTGTAATCGACCACACGCACCTTGGTTGGAGTGAAGGAAGGGGTCGAAGGACCCGAATGGTTCGTCGATGGCGGTGTCACGGTGTCTGTGCCTGGCGTCTGTCAGGTAATCTTCAACGGAGCCCTTGTCCACGCTCGCCCAGCTGTCGGTAAGACAAACAACAGAGTTTCCATCAGCTAAAGGCTCGCCGTGACAGACAGGCAAACGCCACTGAACTCTCGCAAGATTTCAGATTATAGATCAGCTTATTATGTCGTTGGGGAAAATTAGATTCGTGGCTATAAATCTCTTTTTCCCCCCGCACTTACGCAACGTAACCTAATGCTGCTAATGACATTTTAACAACCCGTTAACCGTACGGTTGAAACCGCTCGTATGATCTTTTTCAACCTGTCCGTTCCGAATGCAGCATGCTGTGATACAAACGTATGCATTCAACCCGCCATTTAATGGGCGCCCACCGTTAGGACTTAAGTGAAGGAAAGGCCAGAGGTCACAAGGCCAAAGGTCACAAGGCCAGAGGTCACAAGAGATGGTAATTAATTAGTCTCCAGTAGCGGCAAGACTGAATTCGCTGACCTTGCCCTTGCTGTAACCTCAGTTTTGATTGGATGGCGTGACAATTACCAGTATGTTTAAGACGGATGGTCCGACCGCGTGAGATTCGAATGATCCTCTTCAAACATACGACCGAAACCGCTCGTCTCTTAACGTAGCAATTAAACTTGACCTTTTCGTTTTGTTTTGTTTTTGCTTTTGTTTTGGTGGTGGGGGGGGGGGGTGGGGGGGGGGGGGGGGGGAGGGGGGTATGCATGCCTCCTTTCGATCCCGTGATCCGCTTTGACGTAGTTCATTAAAAACAAAAACAAAACAAAACAAACAAAAAACTCCCCTTTTCTTTCAAACAGCATATATTTATTAGATAGGAGGAGCAGGGAGGAGAAGAGAGTGCCCCATTTTCCATTCCTACTTAAAAACGTCCATCTTGAACAAAAATAGAACATATATTGTCCCGTAACCCTTACGTCCGGATCAGTCACACACACACACACACACACACACACACACACACAACACACACACACACACACACACACACACACACACACACACACACACACACACACACACACACACACAACTAAACAAACAAACGAACACAGAAGGTGAAAACAAAGGAGGCGTGGTCGATGGATAACTTTAGGTCTTGCTGTCTTCTTCGGGTTGTGTATGGATTTGGCCTGAGAGAATGGGCGAGTAAAAGAATGTTTCACTATTTACAAACCTGTTCACTGACACAGAATTCGGTTCACATTTCGCGACAAGTTGTCTACAGTCAATATAGAATACAGGCAAGGACCCCTTTTTGTCTTTTGTCTTCAGTGTGGTCGCTTTTATAGAGTTGTAATTTCTTGCAAGCCACATCGATCGTTGGCAATTCAGTCCAAAAATTTTTTATAGTTTTTTTAATATTTATTTTTTAGTTTTTGTGATCTTTCCTTTCTTATTCTTCCTCTTTGTTATTGTTGTTGTTGTCCATGTTGTACATGTGACGTTACACAATCATTGTTAATACCCTGGGCACAAATATATATATATATATATATATATATATATATATATATATATATATATATATATATATATATATATAGATATCTATTCATTCATTTGATAGATCGAAGCGCTTCAGACCTGTATGATACTTCAAGGTTCTCAAAATGCATGCGTGTACATGTGAAGTTGATAGACAGGTTTTGCGATCAGAGTGTTCCCATACTGACCAAAAGGGAGGTTCTGTCGTGTGCCAATATTAAACTATAGTTATTGTAGCTAGGCGATTCCGGTCTCTCTTGTCCCGTCCCTTCCTGTACCTGTGGCGTACTTCAAAGCGAATGTTTGTTGGCTAATTTTTCTTGTGTTGTTGGTTATTGTTGTCGGCTGAAAAAGCAGCGCAATTTCAGCTTCTGATCAATAAGGCGCAATAATGCATAGCGTGACCAAAGCCAAAGCTATGGAGTGCGTTTTAAAAGAAATCTTGTTATGTTCTTGATGCTTTTTTTTTGTTTTTTGTTTTTTATTTTTTTTTGTTACAGAAGAGAGGAAGGAAAACGTAACGCCACTTACATGCTGGAAGCTGGAGTGTCAAACAACAGGGCCACGCTTCGATGACAGTAACCAAGGATGAAGACGAGTGCAGCCGTTTTCATTGTCGAAGAGCGTCGTAGCAACATCTGAATGACCGTGTAAAACGTTGGTCAATGTCTCAGTCAGTCTGACAGCCATGTAATCAATCGAACAACCTATCCACCCATCACTCAGACAACCAGTCAATAATTATGTTAATCAAACAATCGGCCATTCAGTTAATAAAAGCGTCATTTAATTAAGAAATCAATAAGAAATCAAAAACAGACAGACAGACAGATGAGACAAACAGGGAAAACAAGAGAGAGAGAGAGAGAGAGAGAGAGAGAGAGAGAGAGAGAGAGAGAGAGAGAGAGAGAGAGAGAGAGAGAGAGAGAGAGACTCAATATTAGTTACATATTATATTCTAACATGTGATGATATTATAATATGTTCATCCCTAGAAATAAATTTCATTCTAGAGAGGGAGAGAGATTGAGAGAGAGGGAGGAGAGAGAGAGAGTCAATCTTAGTTACATATTATATTCTAACACGTGATATCATAATATATCCATCCCGAGAAATAAAAGTCCTTTCCAGCAAAGACACTTATGAACACAATATGACATTTTGATTAAAATCAAAACAAGGAACGACGATGAAGAAAAAATGGCAAATCTTTTGATCTGGAAAGAAAGAGACAGAGAAAAAAAGAATTCGCGTAAGCTGTTCTGATACCCCAAGAGACAACAACAATAGCAAAACGCATGCAAGGAACAGATATAGTCAGAGACAACCATGCAGTAAGTAGTAACGCTCATCGGTTAATAGATACGTTTGCGCGACCAACCAACCAACTAACCGACCAACCAAGAGAGCATCCATTCAATAGACGTACCTGACTGCAGACTGAATTTTTGAATCAATGTTTCAAGAAAGATATAGTTTAAGTGACTCGATAGTAACCTTACATTGACGCCGTATAGTCAAACGCAGTAAGCCATAATGAAACGTATCTACATTACCAGAGCAAAACAAAATTCAGTCAATCACAAGAGGAAGTCCGATTTGGTGATAAACACGAGTTGTTTTATGCCTAAGAGACTAAGGACAAGTCTGAAGCTGAAAGATCCAGGGAGATAATTAGAGAAGGAGCATTAATCACTAATCACTAATCCTTCCAACAGAGGAAGCAGGGCAGATTGTATCCGGACCTAACGAAGCAGGCTTAACAGAGAGGGCGTTTGGAAGCTGTGGATTATCAGCTGAAGAGACCTA
>JABMCL010003568.1:135000-137500 GCA_018857735.1 Alviniconcha marisindica
CTTTTGTGTCTAACTGCATGGGGATAGAAAACAAATCCACTTCAAACCCAGTGAGCACTTGGTTCGAATTATTGTTAGTAAAAGATTGCTTTGTTTATGTAACAGTTATGATATTTCTTATATGTAATATATATATATATTATGTGTAAGATAATTTCTATAATAATGATTGTATAACTCCTATTGTAAATTGATTGGTCTTATCATGTGGTTAGGTTAATAGAACTTTCTAATATATAATGGGTTTTGTTGTTGTTATTGGTGTGTTGTGTGTTGGTGTGTGTGTGCGTGTGTGTGTGTGTGTGTGTGTGTGTGTGTGTGTGTGTGTGTGTGTGTGTGTGTGTGTGTGTGTGTGTGTGTGTGTGTGTGTGTGTGTGTGTGTGTGTGTGTGTGTGTGTGTGTGTGTGTGTTGTGTGCATGTGTGTGTGTGTGTTGTGTGTGTGTGTGTGTGTGTGTGTGGTGTTGTGTGTGTGTGTGTGTGTGTGTGTGTGTGTGTGTGTGTGTGTGTGTGTGTGTGTGTGTGTGGTGTGTGTGTGTGTGTGTGTGTGTGTGTGTGTGTGGTGTTGTGTGTTGTGTGTGCGTGTGCGTGTGTGTTGTAGTGTGTGTGTGTGTGTGTGTGTGTGTGTGTGTGTGTGTGTGTGTGTGTGTGTGTGTGTGTGTGTGTGTGTGTGTGTGTGTGTGTGTGTGCGCGCGCCGCGAGCGCCTTATATCACTTTGCTGTGAAGGGAAGTCAAATAAAATATTGATTGGGGAGTAATAGGGGAAATGCGGTTGAACGAACCAAAAAGGCACCAATCAGAAGGGTCGATTTCCTGGTGGTAGTAGAATCCCGTAAATCCGATTTTGATACGCCTCTTTTAATAGCTCTTGGATCTCAGCAAACAGAACTTCAATATATGCGTACGTGGTCACAACTAGGAGGTGAGCTTTTTTTTTCTTCGAAATAAAAATAATGATAAAGATCCAAGTTTATGTATTTCTGATGTACGCCTGAAATAATTTAATTCAAAATTCGTTTGAATACACTAAGCTGGGTGCTGTTGTTGCACTTAACCACCATAAACCATATCGGTGTCTGCCTGGAAGTTTGGGAACGCCGCTTTCAGCTTAATATTCATGACTTTAACAGGTCACTGATTGCCCCCTACCCTGTCGCCAAGCGAACCCAGTCTCACACACACAAACAAACGTGGTGCTCATGCTAACTTTATTTACAGACTAAATTAAAACAGCTCAAACACTCAAGACACGCTGTGGGACTCAGAGCAGCTAGCATATCTAATTATACAACAACTACAGCCGCATGCAGCTCCCTCCGCGGCTCGCTGTAGTGAGTCTGAATTAAGTGCTGCCTTAATTCAGCGTTTCGCCCCTTTAATTCACACACGTTCCTCTCCGCGTCTGGCACTCCCAACAGCACGTGCGTGTGTCACACGTGCTGCACTATCGGTTCTGCTGCTGCTGCTCTCTCTCTCTCTCTCTCTCTGTCTGTCTGTCTGTGGCTTTCCTCTTCACGAGAAAATAAATAAATAAATAAAGTGACACCCGTCTTTTCCAACAACCGCCCCATGTCCACCCGCCTGTGTCCCCGTCCCTTGAGACCACAGTAAAGTTCATAAGCATAGTGAGTAAAGAAATAAATAAATAAAATATGTTTTACTGCCGACGATAGTGCAGTTTTGGTACATGCAGTACGTTTCCTTCTAAAAACAGTCTTGATGAAAGGTTAACAGGCTGACCAATATAATGCTTTTTTGTTGTTGTTGTTGTTGAGAACTTGGTTGCACCTAATAATTCTCGTGAAGGTGGAATTTAAGGAAGAGGTGGTAAAATATATACATCGTACTGTGATGTCCTTTAGTCATGGAACGGTATAATAGTGATCATGCACCATGAGGACGACTTTCACGTGGAGTGCCTCAGTCAGTATTTTCGCCACAGAGTACTGTACAGTCATCAAATCTTCCGTATCGTTCTTCAGTAACCGCCATGGCCGAGTGGACGTGAAAGTACAGAAGACAGTTTGAGGTTGTCTGTTGTAAAAACCAATTATATGTCTATCCGAAAACCTTCCCTGGCTGGACGTTAAAGTGCAGAAGACAGTTTGAGGTTGTCTGTTGTATAAAAACCAATTATATTTCTATCCGAAAACCTTCCCTGGCTGGACGTTAAAGTACAGAAGACAGTTTGAGGTTGTCTGTTGTAAAAACAAACAAACTGTTATATATCTATCCAAAAAACTTCCCTGGCTTCCGGTAAAAGAGCACATCGACCATAAAAATTATGATTCTCTTCCTCGTCTGCTCTCGAGTGAATACGAAATATATAATGTATTTTCCAATACACGAAAGTGTACGTGTTACACACTTCATGCCAACCTAATTCACACTCTTCTATTCAGGTGTCAGCTGCGTAAACTGCAGCTTGTTTGCTTTACTCTTTTATCGTGCATGTTGTTGTTGTTGTTTTTTCTTCCCCATTTCCACTTCCTGGCCGTGAT
>JABMCL010003568.1:142500-145000 GCA_018857735.1 Alviniconcha marisindica
ATGAGAACGCGAAATTACAACCAAAGAAGACCCAGACGATGTGTGAGTGTGTGTGTGTGTGTGTGTGTGTGTGTGTGTGTGTGTGTGTGTGTGTGTGTTGTGTGTGTGGTGTGTGTGTGTGTGTGTGTGTGTGTGTGTGTGTGTGTGTGTTGTGTGTGTGTGTGTGTGTGGTGTGTGTGTGTGTGTGTGTGTGTGTGTGTGTGTGTGTGTGTGTGTGTGTGTGTGTGTATGTGTGTGTGTGAGAGAGAGAGAGAGAGAGAGGAGAGAGAGAGAGAGAGAGAGAGAGAGAGAGAGAGAGAGAGAGAGAGAGAGAGAGAGAAGAGAGAGAGAGAGAGAGAGAGAGAGAGAGAGAGAGACAGACAGACAGACAGACAGACAGACAGACAGACAGACAGACAGACAGACAGACAGGGAGGCAGACAGACAGACAGACAGCAGACAGACAGACAGACAGAGACAGAGACAGAGGCAGAGACGGACAGAACACAGAAGGACACAAACAGTTTCCTGGTGTCGATGTCTACGATGTACCTTAATTTCGAAAGCAGGAAGACTCCTTTGAAATTGTTTTGCACCTATTATTAGTAGGCTATAATTATGAGTTCCAGCAAAGTTTATTCTTTATGGTCATACCAAAAAGATCATATTCTGACACTTGATCAATTTTCGCCCCGTGCAGATCGAGTTCGAGCGATAAGTGTGACAGCTGGTGTTTCTGTTTAGTAGTGAGTGTCATAGACTTGGTCATGTTGTGATTGAAGACCGTATGAGAGAGAGAGAGAGAGAGAGAGAGAGAGAGAGAGAGAGAGAGAGAGAGAGAGAGAGAGAGAGAGAGAGAGAGAGAGAGAGAGAGAGAGATACTTTGGTGGTTTGTTGTTGCAGACGACAGTCCATAACAATGGGAGAGAGAGGGACGGACGGACGGAGGGCGGGAGATATATTCCTTAATATTTAACGCCTAATCGATCGCGTGAGACATATGAGGGCGAAACACGTCAGCAAATCACGAATAAATGTCTGATGTACTGCTCATATATCACATGCCACCTGATGTTTGATGGGGTCGGCGAAAACATTAATCTGGCTAAAACCGGAAAGAAAAAAAAACTGAAGCAGAAAGGCGAAAATCAAAAGCAGCAGGTCGAAGCACTACTATAATTATTACTGACTAGCTCCAGGCTTTATGAACAACGTGTGCTGCTAGCTCTGGGTTTTCAGATGAAAGAACCCTAATTTATATGTTCACAGCGAGGGCTGAGGGTGGAGGGGGTTGAAGGAGGGGGGGGGGGGGGGGAATGGGGGCAGGGAGGGAGGTCCAGAGAATCTTACTTGCAGCTTATATCTAGATACATTATTCATCGCGCTGCTACCTAGCTGTTGAAAGTGAACCGACGTGCAGTGAGTGAGAAAATAAGTTGTTGTTTTTAAAGTTTTTTTTATTGGAATCTCCTTTTCGACCAATCTGGCCTATAGCTCTGTAGAGAACCGTGGTGAGGCGTGCTTCGACCGGGTACAATTCTAACCACCTTCCGCAATCATACTTAGGCTAATGGGTCCACTTCTCAGCCTACAGAGAAGACACCCCGTTTGAGTGTTAATCAATAAGCTACTGAAATCCTCCGATAGTCACAGTATGTATTCTTCTAGATTAATTCCGACCACTTTCAACCTGCTGAAGATTTTGTCCTTTGTCAAGAGGGCCTTAATCATTGTATGTGGGACAGGCGATTGTATGAGGCACGTTTGTGAGAGGAGAGGATTTAGATGTGGGACAGAGGACGGTGTGAGAGACGAGGACTTAGATGTGGGACAGAGGACGGTGTGAGAGACGAGGACTTAGATGTGGGACAGAGGACGGTGTGAGGCACATTTGTGAGAGACGAGGACTTAGATTGGACAGAGGACGGTGTGAGAGACGGGACTTAGATGTGGGACAGAGGATGGGTGAGGCAGTTTGTGAGAGACGATGACTTAAATGTGGGACAGAGGACGGTGTGAGAGACGAGGACTTAGATGTGGGACAGAGGAGGTGTGAGAGACGAGGACTTAGAGTGGGACAGAGGACGTGTTGTGAGAGACGAGGACTTAGATGTGGGACAGAGGATGGTGTGGTGTGAGGCACATTTGTGAGAACCGAGGACTTAGATGTGGGACAGAGGACGGTGTGAGAGACGAGGACTTAGATGTGGGACAGAGGATGGTGTGAGGCACATTTGTGAGAGACGATGACTTAAATGTGGGACAGAGGACGGTGTGAGAGACGAGGACTTAGATGTGGGACAGGGGATGGTATAGTGACATTTGTGAGAGGCGAGGACTTAGATGTAGGAGAGAGGATGGTGTGAGAGACGAGGACTTAGATGTAGGAGAGAGGATGGTGTGAGAGGCGGTGACTTAGATGTAGGAGAGAGGATGGTGTGAGAGACGAGGACTTAGATGTAGGAGAGAGGATGGTGTGAGAGGCGGTGACTTAGATGTAGGAGAGAGGATGGTGTGAGAG
>JABMCL010002112.1:0-32500 GCA_018857735.1 Alviniconcha marisindica
TTTCTTTCTTTTTCCATTGGTTTTTCTTTTCTTCTTTCTGGGATTTTGCTTCAGGTCTTCTTCCACATTTGTCTTCTTAAAAATTTAAAGGGATTTTGTTCTTCATAGCAGTTAGCATTTTGTGAGTTTTTTTTATGATTTTTTTTGTTTTGTTTTTTTCCCCTTTTTTTAGTTTTTTTGTTTGCTCTTATTTTTCCACTCAGCTTTTCTGCTTTTGGGGTTCTATTCTCTGAAATACTTTGCAGGGCTCTTTTAACCTCTGTTAGTTTACTTTTTCTTTCCAGTGTTTCTTTTTGGTTTTTAAAAAAAAAAATTTTTTACCAATGTCCTGAGGTGACCCAGTGTGGTTGATGGTACGTTAAAATCAAAAAACTGTTTCTTGATGGGTCTCCCCTCTCTTCTTAGTCATGTTCTTCTTAGCCATCTGTTCTGGTACTTCCCCCTTTTTCCTTCCCCCCCACCAAAAGTGTCAGTGGTTCTGTTCTTTTCAGCTGCACAATTTTTCTCCATGGGATTATTTACTTGTGTTAATGTTCTTCACTTATAGCTTTTTCTAGGTAAACTCCACATGGTTTAGTCACACGCACACATTCACTCGTAATCGTAAACAGCTCAAGACCCCCCGGGGTCTGTCCACACCGGTAGAGTGAACTTCCTTCAAAGGGAGAGGTCCACGTGACTGACTGTAAAAAGCAGCAACAAACTACCTGCTTACAGCATATACAGGAGGGAAAAAATAGCAGTCAATCAGATCCATGTACTGGCTGTTATTTAAAAAACTAATCAAAAACAAACAACTAAACAGCAAGTGAACAAAAAAACGACACATTGAGAAGGTTTTTATTTGTGTGTGTGGGGGTTTTGGGTGTGGTTGTGTGTGTGTGTGGTGTGTGGTGTGTTTCAAAAGGGGGGAGGGTGTACAGCTCTGTTAGTACACCTATAGTACTTGTAAACACGGATAGCTTTTTGCCCGACCCGGGTTTCAGTGATTATGTGACCCATTTTTGCCCCCTTTTTGGGCGTTCAGGGGGGGTTGTTAACCCTTGACTTTTCCCCGGGATTGCTTAATCCCATGGCTGCTTTTATTCTGGTGCTACTTTTTCCAAAGGAAGGCGGGGACGTGAATTTTCGAATTTTTCACTGCCCAAATTTTTAAAAGGATTTTTTTGGGGGCCCGTTAAATGTGTCTGGCAATAAGCCAAAAACTTTTTGTTCTAAAGGAGCCCCCCAAAAAGCATTTTTTTTTCCCCGAACTCGCGATCTTTGGTCAGCCAAAAAACAGCAAAGACACTTTTTTTCCCCCCCCCCTCCATCCCCTTTCCCTTTTTTTCAACTCACAGTGGTGGATTTTAGGCCCAATTTAAAAAAAAAATGGTGCTTAACGTCCACAGAAATCAAAGGCAAATTTAATTATGATGTGAGAAGGATGCTTAAAATCCCCCAGAGCAGTTTAATATTAGGGACAAGCTGTACCAAAGCCAAGCTTTTTCAATATATCTTTACGTCCCCGGAAACCCAAAGGTTAGGAGGACGCCCAGGACGGCCCCTCGACTCTCCAAGCTCCCGAACTTGAAAAGGAACTAAGGGTAGTCACACACACACATTCCCAATCCGTATTTTCCTCTGCTGGCCCATGTCCTGCAGCCCTTAAGAAACAAGTGGACTACACCTGCGAGCTCTGCACGATGGGTCTTCACGGACAGTTCTTACACAACAGCATGTGGAAGTTGTTTCAGTCTTTGTGCATACTTCATACTTCTTCCAGAGACAACACTGCAGGGACAGCTCAGTTGGCAGAGCGTCCGGCTGAAAAGCCAGGCGCAATAATGATGCAGGTTTGAGTCCCTGGTGCAGCAAAGAACGCAGCACATTGAGCCTCGGAGAGTGCATATAGTTGTGTTTGGTGTGTGTGTGTGTGTGTGTGTGTGTGGTTGTTATGTGTGTGTGTGTTCTTAGGGGGTTGGGGTTTGTGTACAGCTCTGTTAGTAAAGCTCTAGTAGTTGTAAACACGGACCAGCTTTGTGTCGACAGTTACAGTGATTATCGTGGACCCATGTTCTGGACCATTTTGCCACATTATAGAGCACATGGTTTGAACATGTCTAGCTTGTAAACTTTACAAAGATAACACTTGTGTTGTGTGTCAGCCCCTGGGAGTGATATTTCACTTGCAGGGCTCATTTCTCCTCTGAATGCCGGTTTTTAAGGCTTTCTGTTAGAGCCTTCTGCCATCAGCTCTTCATAATATATATTAGTTTTTTTAGACCAGAATTTTTTTGGGATTGAATCCTTGGTCTCTAGTTGCTTGTATTGCAGAGATGGCTGAACAGCTACCTTCTTCATGTTTATGCAAAGCAGTTGTAGAAGAAAAAAAGTATGGAGAGAGAGAGGGAACATGCACACAAAATGGAGAGGATAGACTAATGAAGATACAAGAACTGGTTTATAATAAGCCCAATCTGATAAGAAGTCAGGTAGGGTCAGTTTCAACTTTTGGTTGTATGCTTCAGTTTTGCATCTTCTTTTTTCCCCTGTACAATGCTGATGTGCATTCAAGTATCATAGTATTGATCACGAAAGAGAGAAAGAAAGCACTTTAGTTATGTGTGTGTTCAGTTTATTGTTAGCCTATGTCAGTGGATACATATTATTTTATGTGCATATGTATGTTCTTGTATGTGTATGTGTTCACCAAGGGGTGCATTTTTGTGTCACTGTCGGTATGTGCAGGCGGGGAGTGGGGGTCAGTTGTGTGTGCTTGTGTGTAGAAGGCCCTGGATGCTCTCCAGACTTCAGCAGGGAACTGCAATGGTCCATGTCGAGTGCAGAAAACAGTAAGAGCAAGCCACCTACAAGCTAAATGGCCATACCCTGAAGACATCAACCTTCACCTTGGCCAGCAGCAGCATGAGCAGCAGGGCGATGAAACATTGTGCTTGGCTGTCAATCAGAACAGGAAGTACAAGGTATTTTTAGGTTCATTTGAATACTTACTTTTTTCAGATGAATTGTTATATATATATATATATATATATATATATATATATATATATAGATATATATATATATATATATATATATATAAGGATTTTCATAATCATGTGAAGGGTAAAGTAACTATTCACAGTATTAAGTTAGCCCCAGGCCTTACACACACACAGAGGGCAAAAAAGAGCTGGGAAGCACAGCATTAGAGACGTAGGGTTCCCGACCTCCCTCACCACTCAAGAAGGTAATGGAAGAAAGCAAGCAGACAAAATGAACAACATCAGCAGAACGTGTAACACTGAACAAGAAGAAGCTTAACAGACCACACTCTGAAGATGTATCCTTGGTGCATGTTATCAGTGGTTATCATTGATCTTGGACGATTTCCCCCTGTTGTAATTATGTGGCTTGCTAGGGTATGACGTCAATGGTAGAGCCCTGTCAAATCACTTTGTTTGTAGATCAAGTTCTGCATGAGCGCTCTTGGCCTCGTTCTCTTTAAACATAGACCTAACAAAAACTACACATTATTTTATGCATATTGCAGTACTTGGAAGTCAAACGGATTCTTCTTCTTTTAAAGGAATACATATACCAAGTATGTGTGCTTTTTATGGAAATGTGTTGAGAAAAATACTTCCTAATAAAAGACGGCGCCGAAAACGAGCACACACAGAATCGGCAGTGAACACCCCATTTGTAACTGAACAAATGACCGAGTCAGTGCACACCACCAGCTTAATGTGGCCATCTTGAAATTCACCTTCCCAGCCCCCAGAATTGGTTGTCCAGAGCAGCAGTTTAAAAATAGCACAGCTGGCCTCACAGTGCTGCAGCAGAGGTCAGATGGGGTGCAGCACTGCCACAGGCCAGCCAGTGTCCATTTCACTGTGGCCTGTGTTGTTTACTATCTTAATGACATCACCCTCTCACTCCTTTATTATTATTTCGAAGTTTTGTTGTATCATTGGTTGTGGCATCAAGTTAGCTACAGTATTTTTAACAGGAAATTAAAACACGTTCTTACCAGTGTTTAACAGATGTCTTGCCTGTGAATAAGTGACTAACTGCAGTGAACTTATTTACACAAGTAGTTACTTAATGAGTTATTAGGTAATACACTAGTTTTTTCATGCACAACAATGTCATGATTTGAAAGTTGAAAGCATTCTCCATGCACTACAGCCATCAGAAATGAAGAACCTAGTCTTACTTTTGTCCCAGAAAGCATGAAAGACACCTGGTGGTTGGTAGTCCCATTTTATGGCCCCCGAGGTAACCAAAACATAATACTCCATTGCAGTGGTTATAAAGAATCCAGCCAAAAGCGACTTGAAATGTTCAGTGTTTTTAGTCTATTGGGGAGGGCAAAGAAGAGTACGGGTTGGCTGCATCCTATAGTCTGTAAATTTCTACACAGCAATACACAACATATTACATAATCATTGTCAAGTCAGTCACTGACTACGCGTAACAGGTTGTCATGTTATGCCTGAATGCTGGAGAGGCCTGAGTGTGGTGTTGATGCATGATGAACTATAATTGTTTATCTTCTTTCTTGATTGCCCATGCTCGCCGCCTCTAGCTCAATGGTGCATGCCCACTGTTTTTTGCATTAGCCATACGATTCATGAATGTGTTGTGTTTGGAGTTTGGTGACTGTATGTTGGCTGTCTGTAATGGCATCTTGAAACTGCCACCACTGTGATTTCCACCGACTTTCAACCACATTTGATCCTCTGGTATGGCATTGTTAATGATATGCCAAGTCAGCAAGTCTAGTGTGTCTGTGAGGAACCTAGCTAGGTCACTGACATACACACAAAGGGGTTGACTTCAGCTCTTTCGCACCGACAACTGCTTCACAGTTAAAATGAAGTTCCTGATTTTCAACATGTGTTTCCACTTGTATTTCCATTTCTTCTGTTCTCTGACTTTTCATTTGCCAAAGTAATGTTGCAAGCTTGCTTTAACAATCTCTTTTGGACTCTGAACAGAGTGACAGATAACGCACCTACGGTTTTTAATGCAAGCGTGACTTTCTTGTTGACAGTAGTCTGCTCTTTGAACACTGACTCCCGTAAGCCTGATTTCAGCTCAGAATTCAGTCTTTTCAGTTCCGCTTTATGTTGTGCAAGAAGTTGCTGGTTTGATGTCCCTGCCCTTGCACTTCTAGCACTCTCCATTACTCTGCTTCTCTTGGGTTGCATTGACTTTGAAATGGATTTACGAGACTTTGAAATTCGCATGTATGTTGGTGGTAGGCCTCCAGTTTTATAAGACACAGTATGTTTGTCTGCTGATGAATTATGTTTGCTTCGTAGGAGGCTGGTGGCAGTTAGCTTCTCTTCCAAGTCAGACAATATTCTTCCTTTCCTTTACTAAGAGTGTCACTGACGCTTTCAGACTGCAACTGATTGACTGGAGATGTTTGGCAGTCAACAAAACCAGATCTTTCTGTCAGGTCCATAGCATCTGCATCCTGGAGAATTGGCAACGTTTTTAATTGGAATGGAGATGTTTGAGCATCTGTAACTAACACGGTTTGTTTTTTGAGGTGTTGAACAGCCAGGTGGGTCAAAAGATGCAGAGGCTTCGCGCTGTCGCTTTTTTAACCACCTGTCCTTGGCTGGCCTTCCGTTGTCCTGTGCCACATAGTGAGTGCACACACTACAGCTCTGTTCAGTATGAAGTGACCAAAATGAGTCTGTCGTCACCTGCTGAGAAACATTGTCCAGTATATTCACATCTTTTGTCCTGAGTGATTTTTTCATCACTGTATAACATCTGTTACACATTCTTGTGGGATGCTTATCAGTGTCATCTCCATTACTGTTCAGTCAGTGCACTTGAATAATGTCTCTTTTGTAATCAACTCACAGTTTGGAATTGTCTTTTCATATTTCCTCCTTGCCCTCTCCCCACAAATTCTGCAAAGTCCAGTTAAACTGTCTTGGTGATTTGTCTGAAATCCTGAACTGTCAGAACTCATCTTTGAACTACCGTAAGAAATTCAAAAGAATAAACACAAAAACTAAAGAAAACATCTCTAACGTAGGGCCCCTGGAACACAGTATTAATGGTCTACTCATGCTACCTCAAAGCCGGACAGCTTGAAACAGAATGGGGAACACTGTTCCTCTCTTTGCTAACTACACCACCTGTGACATGCAGCCCACAGAGCCCCTCCCCCCTCTCCCCTTACAACTCAGGCACCATTCACTAAAGCCAGGACAAACTTCTGCAGAACTGTTTAGTTTATCAGGAAGGAGAAACCTTTGGCCCAACCCTGGACCTCCAGGACCGGCCATCTAAAGTGGGAGATAGGAGATAAGGGGGGTATTGTTTGGAAAACTGGAGGCCCTCTACTGTCCCTTTCCACATGGCCCTGATTTATAACCAGTCCCCTGGCTGTGATTAGTCTGGTGTCAAACAACCCTGCATGCCAGAGGCAAGCTAATGATCCTACTGACAGACTGGGGGGAGAGGATGTGTCAGTAGTGTCAATTTGTGTCTTGGAACGCGGCATGAATGGTACTAATGAATGAAACAGAAAGCACTGCGCCGCCATCTTGGATAGATTCGTTGCCCCAGCAACCAGAGCTAGTGCAGGCGCACTGACCAGCAGAGCTGGGTCAGATGCCAGGAGAAGGTCAGCAACCGAATTCTGACCGGCACTGTAGGCGTGGGAAGGTGTGGAAACGGTAAGCCTGGAAAACCACTTTTTATTCATAAACTCATACACACGTATCCAGGTGTGTGTATATTTATAATATTATACAGAGATATATGGCTATATATATATATATATATATATATATATAATAGATAGAGAGAGAGAGAGAGAGAGAGAGAGAGAGAGAGAGAGAGAGAGAGAGAGGTGTAGGATATACATCCTACACAAGTAGACAGATGTACGTACAAATGTAGTCACTCATCCAAGCATGATCGAAGGCAAGATTGACTCAGATAATTTGTTCTGCTTTATGCCACACTCATGCTGTCGTAAACTTGCCCACAGCAGATGTATCTGCAGATTTAACATTGACATAAATTGATAATATAATTACTACAGTGCTCCTCCAACAGGCCTATGCATTGATGCCTGAGCATGACCCGGCCGTTTTTCCACGCAGGGCTCCCACAGTGGGATACTGTGCCGGGACGCAGAAATTAAGATCCTCAGTTGAGAACCTAGAGTTTACAAGTAGGTTCCCCCGGTGAGTACCTACCGAAAATAAATCCGGACCAAAACGTGTGTCATTGTGCACTGGTAGATAAGTGGATTTAAAAAATAATAATTTTGCATTGTACTTTGTCCTCAGGTGTCCCTCTGTGGTTGACAGGATGTTAACATTCAAGAACTGCGCAGGGGCAGAGGACCTTCAGAGCGTGGACTCTGAACATGACACTCCTGGTGAACAGCCAGTGCTCTGAACACTGCAGACACTGAAGAGTACAGACGGAGAATGACCCACTGAACATTACACACCCTGAACGCTATACAGACACTGAACCGCCGACACTGAACGCTGTAGACTGTGAACCCCACTGACAACAGAATACTAGACTGAACACTACCGACACTGAATAACAGTAGGCAGACCATGAATGCCATAGACTGTAACCAAGCTAACACTGAACACCACTGACTATGTATGCTCTAAACTCTACGCTATAGACTGAACGCTTAAGAAACTGAACTGATGCTATAGACTCTGAACACTACTGGCACTGAACGCTATAGAACTGAGCCGACGCTATAGACTGACACTGAACACTGTGTACACTGAATCCTACTGACACATAAACAGTACTGAACTGACATTACACTGAACATTACATAATACAGAAAGAGCATACTGCTCTGAACGCTACACATAACCATGTATATCCATACCACAAAACATTTAAAATCACACCATGACATTCCACACCACACCTCAATTTCACGCCATACGCTCTTCTTCACCACACCATTCTGCACCCCTTCACACTCTGTAGTCCATCCAGGCCACAGACATTCCACACCATACAACATACCATTCCACATCCCACCTTATAACAAATACATATCTTCTGTAGTATCATTTAATTCTGCCCTCAAGACCCACCTTTTCTCCTCTGATTACTTTGCCTGTGTGCGTGAAGTTGTGTGCCATTGGTTTCGTGTGTGTGTGTGTGTTCCGGCCACATTCCACATCACAAGTGCTGTAGTGTTTATGTAATTAGTAGTGTTCAAATTGCATTTCACATCACACTAGCTCCACACCACGTAACGTTTTCACATCGCACATCATTGCATCACATCACGCCAAAAGAGTTTACACCACACCACCTTTCACGTCGCACCATTCCACACCACCATTCCACAGTCACACCACCATTGCACAACATTCCACATCACATTACTCAGTACATACCACGTGTCTCGCGCCACATCCCGCAGACATTTAATGTTGCAACACATCTCGCGTCAGACCACCATATCCCATACATCTGAGATCACATTACACTGCAGTCTGCCTCGGCACCACCATTTCACATCACCACATCTCAAAGCACGACATGTTGCACATCACAGTTACAGTCCACATCTTACACCATTCCACAACTATTCCACACCACACCCACATTCAACACCACAGCATATTTCACACCACACCATATTCCACATCGCATTAACCACCACATCTTGATTTTACATCACACCGCCACACCTGACAACACATTGTAGTGTGATGTCAGATGTAGAAAATGATGCAATGTGTTGGAATTGTGGTGGTAAAGAATGTGGCATATGCAATGTGCGGTGTGATGTCAGTGTATGTGATATGCAATGTTGCAATTTCAGACATGGGTGTCTTGATTGAAATGTCATGTGGAATATGGTGTAGTGTTGAATGTGGTGTCCTGGTATGTGGAAAGTTGCCGTAATGCAAGATGTGGAAAATGATGCAATCGCACATCACATTGCATATGCCACTTTCTTTATCACCACAATTCCACACCACCAGACATTTCACATCACATCGTAACTTTCCACGTCTTGCATTACGGCAACTTTCCACATACCAGGACACCACATTCAACACTACACCATATTCCACATGACACATTTTGCATTTCACGTCAAATCACTCCACCACTTCTCGGCACACCATTCCACATCACGCCACGCCATACATATTGCCACATTCAAATAATTTACGCATCGCACTATCCCACAGCGCACATTCCAAACCACAGCATACATCCCACTCTGCATTTCAAGCAGCACACCGCCATGTCTAATAAAGTGTCAAACCCATTCCACATCACTCGGTATTCCACAACCACATTTTGCATCAGCACACCACCATATTCCACATGTACCACACCATCATTCCACATCGCATCACCACATTTCACACCTCCGTCTGACGTTGCATGACATCACATGTAGCATCACACCATATCGCGCACATTCTACCTCGCACCTTATTCCACATCACAGCAGCCACATCAGGATTAATAACTGAGGCCCAACATCCCACATCTGGCATTGCAAAACATTAAACATCACACCACGAAATTCCACACCACACTGGCCACATCACGCCATGTAATGTGTGATCTGGTGGTATTAAATATGTGGTGAGATGTGGTATGGTGTGCTGTGCCGGAAATGTGGTTCGATGTGAAATGTTAAACTGTAGTGGTGAGATGTGGAATGTATAACATTGCCATTGCATCTCGCCCCTCGTCACATCATTACCACCACATTTTACAATGCACCATTCCACACCAAACGCCATCTGTGGCATTATTCCAAACTACACCACATTCCACGTCACACCATCATTCCTCACCATATCGCACATTTCATATCACACCGGCGCCCCTCGCAGCACACTATTCCACTGCAATACCATATTTCAAATCGCACCGCTGATACCCGGCGGCCACATTATGCATCACACCACATCTCGCACTGCACCCCATTTTCACATTACTGACGTACCATATAACGTGGCACGTGTACTCTACGCCACATTTCAGATCACGCCATATATTGGCCACATCATTTATGCATCGCACCATCATATACATCGCACATTTTACACGAGACATTGCACCACATTTCACACGGCTCCACATCTTGCATCATTACATCACATCGGACCGTGATCACACCCATAGGCGATACCGCATCCCACTATCATGTTTCACATAGCATTCCACATCACCCATCAGTACACCACTACTTTCTACATCCCACTACCATGTTTCACATAGCATTCCACATCGCCCATCAGTACACCACTACTTTATACATCTCGCCACTTGTCACATCTCGCACAACACCACTACCACTGACGCCGTATCGCGTGTCGCAGCCCACACTCTACCTCATTCCACATCGCACAACGTTCCACATTCCATCCCACAGCCCACACTCTACCTCATTCCACATCGCACAACGTTCCACACCCCATCCCACACCCACACACTCCCTCATTCCACTTTGCACAACCTTCCATTCCACCCACACCCACACACACTACCTCTTCCACATTCCCAAAACCCTTTCCATTCCCCCACAGCAACACTCTGCCTCTTCCCATCGCACAACGTTCCACATTCCACCCACACCCACACTCTACCTCTTTCCAAATCGCACAAGTTCCACATTCCATCCCACAGCCCACACTCTACCTCATTCCACATCGCACAACGTCCCACATTCCACGCCACAGCACACGTACCAATCCATATTACACTTTCCATAACCCCCTCCCAGTTTGAGAGACTATATGTGATCCGTTTTGTTGGCTTTCATTCACATACAACCGTTTATACCACATATCAAACCCAACACAAAAATGGTGGTAAAAAAAGTTCAACTTATTCATAAAGTGCCAGAAAAAGTAATACCAGTTTGCCCAAACACTACTATTTGTTTTGGGTGGTATTTTTTTCAATCGTAACATTGCATATAAACTAAGACGGCTGAAGTGAACCTGCTGTGCTAGGTGAAAACCACAACTTTTGAAGTGAAAGGAGAGCCAAAGCAGATTCGAACCTAGGTCCCTCTGCTTACCAGCCTAACGTCTTACCGCTAGACCAAACCGGCTCACAGTTCAGTCTTCGTCTCGCGAAATAAGTAGTCTTAATTGGATTTTAATATCCTGTCAACCACTGACACAGTGTCACCTCAGGACAGTCAGTAAGTCAGTAAACATGGTGCTTAACGTCCACAGAAACCACGAGGCTTATTAGGGATTGGGGGTGGGGAGTATGGAGGTGGGGGGAGAGGGAGATTATATACCGATCGCTACACTGTCTCCACCAGAATGACTCCTGCATTAAGATGGGCAAATGAAAGCCATTTTAAGTTTCTTAATTTGAGGGACAAATCCAAAACTTTTCCACAGACCACAAGTTTTGACGAGAAAGGAGAGCCCAAACGGATTCGAACCCAGGTCCTTCGTTTCGAGCTAAGCCTTACCCCCAAGGCCAAAACCCGGGTGACTCGTCTCGCGAAGTAAGTAGGGAAAACAGGTGCTTAACCTCCACAGAAAACCCTAAGGTTATTAGGGGGGGGAAAAGGGGGGGGGGGGGGATGGGGGTTGGGGAAGAGGGCAATAACCCTTTAATTTTCCCACGCACGCACGCACGCACGATCGTCCAAAACCATAAATTCAGACCTTTTTGTTGATATCAAGCTGTCAAATTTAAAAAATAAAATGAAAAGAAAAAAAAAGAGAGAAGAAAAGTGGAAAGAAAGGCCTTTTAAAAATCGTGTATGTTTTGTTTTTTTTTTTTGTTTTAAATTTTTTTTTCTGTTGTCAAAACAAAAATATTTAAAAAAAAATTTTTTAAAAAAGGAAAAAAAAAAAAAAAACTTGGGAAAAAAAGGGGGGAGCAAAAAAATTAATCTGTTTTTGCTCAAGCAATTTTATTTTTGCCCCTTTTGTTTTTTTTTTTTTGTTCCCCCCCCCCCCCCCCCCCCCCCCCCCCCCCCCGCCCCTGTCTGTAATGCTTGGTGTGTCATTGTAAGTTCATAGACTGTGATTTTTTTTTTACTGTGTCACTGCCGTTTTTGTCACGTCAGTGTTTGATGTACTGTTTGCTGTGTTTCTGGCACTCTTCCCACAAGCGACTAATTTTGGGATTGAAATTTGAAAGGGGGAGGGGGGTGGGGAGTGGGGGGGGGAAGAAAAAAAGGAGAGAGAGAGAGAGAGAGAGAGAGAGAGAGAGAGAGAGAAGAGAGAGAGAATCACTCCCCTCTACTGTTGGGAAAAACGAACGACCTTCCAACCACTACTCTCCCCGCTCTTAGCGGAAAGGAAGCTGCCAGCTGTGCCAAAAGGAGTTATAATCTTTAAAAAAATGAAACGAAACGCATAATTTTTTTTTTAAATGGTTGCACATGTGCGCGATTGCGCAGCTGAATAATAATTTTTAAAAAGAAAGAAGAAAAAAAGAAGAAGCCGGGGGAATCCAGCCCCCGCGGGCATCACATTTAATAATACGGGGGGGTGCAAACTCCAAATTTTTTAAAAAACACCCCACACACACACACACACACACACACACACACCACCACACCCCACATCCGTCCAGCGCACCTGAGAGGTCAAAAGGTACTTGTGGTGATGATGATGAACGGTGATGCTTTATGTCCTCAGATGTCAGTTTACATATTAGGGACAAGTTGGACCAAGCCGAAACACGGTGCAATAAAACTTTTTACGGAACCAGAAGGCTCGTTAGGACGGACAGTCCAGGACGTCCACCTCGACTCTCGCACAGCTCCTGAACCATGTGTACTTGTG
The DNA here is from genome assembly GCA_018857735.1 of Alviniconcha marisindica. Classification (NCBI taxonomy): domain Eukaryota; kingdom Metazoa; phylum Mollusca; class Gastropoda; family Provannidae; genus Alviniconcha; species Alviniconcha marisindica. Next base: position 12,810 of record JABMCL010002112.1, read on the forward strand.
GAAGAAAAGACACCTACTTAGCACCTATTCGCTGTCCGGATAACCTCAGGGGAGCAAACCTTGCACATACCAAAAACACTAACTATAAAAGCTTGTCTCCCTTGTTAAGTTCTGCGCAGGCGTGTCACAGTGACTCGTCACTTCCTCGTCTGCAGCCGGCAGAAGCGTGTGGCCGCATCAGAATGTTCTCTGTTTTAGGAGCAATGTTTCGCTGCTACCAGAGGCATCTATCACAGAAACATGTGTTGTTTAGTCTGCTTTTCGCTTTGTGTCTTTTTTCCAATGCACTAGGTATTGGTGAAGTGATTTGGGCCGTAAACTGCGGTGGTGAATCGCACACGGATATTCACGGCATTCGATACGAAGCTGATCCTTTGCAGGAAGTAGGCTTTGCTTCGGACTACGGTAAAAATTTGTTAATCCAAAGAGTTGTGCCACAAGATCAAATCTTGTATCAGACGGAACGTTACCATTTATCCACGTTCAGCTATGACATTCCTGTGTGGAAGGACGGAGACTATGTGCTGGTGATGAAATTCAGTGAGGTTTGGTTCACGTCCACCAATCAAAAGGTGCCAGAACACGCAGTCACCACTGTACTAATAGTAATACACAATAGTAATTCAACACTGTACAAACATTATACATTCCCAACAACAGTCAGAATACACAGACACATCAAGAATATACAGATATTATTTAAAGGGTCAGTTTCAGAATGAGCCTTTTAGGGCTGTAGATGTGCAGACAGATTTTTGAAATTGGTAGTGAAAACTTCACTAACACAGTAACAATAACACTGATGGTCACTGTAAGTTGTAACCATGTAAGTGTAGCACTCTAGATAACAGTACAGTAGCAACTAAGTAACTGGATTTTAACATCTTGGGAAAGGGAGCTCGTAAATTAGTAGGATAGTATTAGTAGTACTACTACCAGTCAATTTCATATGCTTAAATATAAATTTAATAATAATAATAAAATTAAAATAAAAAGATCATAATAATAATAATCTAATAATAAAGCCAAGCTTAATGTGAAAAACATGTTTATACTGGTTTATATAGCCATGCCCAGTTTCACTGTTTTGGAGTCGGTCATGGGTCATGGGTCTACCACTTTACCAGAGAGAAAGAAAAAAGAAAAAAAGCGAAAAAGAAGAAACAGAGTAACAAAACAAAAACAAAAAAGCGACCCACCCACCCCCCATTTTTAAAAAATAATCCTAACAACAAAACAACCCCCCCCCCCCCCCCAGAAAAAAGAAGAAGAAGAAGCTGCAACAACAACAAATTCAACCCCAAAACCCAAAACAACAACAGCAAAAAAGTCCAACTAACCAAACAAACAAAAACAGAAATCCTGTAAACTAACAAGTAATACAGCAAAGTAAAAGCCGGGAACATTGATTGTTATTTTAGATGTGGCTGCACTGCCTTCATTGATCGACTGTGTGCCAAGTTCTGTGCACAGCTTGCCTTCAGTGTGGTTTGTCATTGCACAGCAAATACTCTGGCTGTGACAATAATAAATTAGCAATTTTTTCTACTAGCCTGATTTCTGAAGAAGGCTTCATGGTAAATTGAAAATGTTGATGAAATATTGAATATCATGTGTTCTGATCATAAATTTATTGAAGTTATTCTCAGCATCAGTGCAGACTCGCTGAGCAATAATACATCTGTACCCACAGTGCCACATGCTTTAATTTCATATCTATGAGCTAGGCATGCATAATGCATACGTGTGTGTACATTTATCTACAGGCAAACATATGTATGGACACCAACTTATACCCACACACACACACACACATACACATACCCACACACACACACACACATACACATACCCACATATACACACACATAATTAATAATTTGACTGCATTCAGACTGTCTTCTGTTGTCACCTCCCCCCCCCCCCCTTTCACCACCCCCATCACATAATCATTTGTCATATACTTATAATAATTAATATCAATATATTTTTAAAAAGACAAGTGACTCAGTGTATGACAGTTGTCTTTCTGTCGGTGACACAGTGTTACTATGGTTTCTGTTGGTAATAATAGGTTAATACTAATAGTATAGTAATACTAATAGACTAATACTAGTACAGTAATAGTAATACTAATGGCAATCCAGCTTTCTTAGTTAGTTAGCAAGCTCTCTCTGTCTGTCTGTCTGTCTCTCTGTCTGTCTGTCTGTCTGTCTCTCTGTTTACACAAACACACACACACACACACACACACACACACACACACACACACACACACACACACATGTTTCAGGTGTTTCACATTGTTTCAACAGCTCAGCATAATGCCAGTGGCCAGAAAGCTGGACATTGCATTTTAATTTATTAGTTTAAGATATTTGATGTAGATTATATTTCATTTGTTGGACAGTTCAGCACAGTATTCAGACTACTGAGTAGTCAGCAAGGTGAACACAGCATTTGACTGTTTTGAGATTGTATTGAACAGCTCAGCACAATAATAGGCAAGCTGGACATTATGTGTTTGTTTCAGGTGTTTGAGATTGTGTTGAACTTTGAAGATAAAGTTCAGCACAACAGACAGCAAGCTGAACTTCACATTTGTTGGTTTCAGGTGTTTGGTGTTTGAACTAAGTGGTGAACACTGTAAACAATAATATTGTGCAGACTGCTGTTTGTTGGTTTCAGGTGTTTGAATTGAGTGGTGAACACCATAAGTGTAAACAATGATTGTGCTGTTTGTTGGTTTCAGGTGTTTGAATTGAGTGGTGAACACTGTAAACAGTGATTGTGCTGTTTGTTGGTTTCAGGTGTTTGAATTGAGTGGTGAACACTGTAAACAGTGATTGTGCTGTTTGTTGGTTTCAGGTGTTTGATGTTGTGTTGAATGGTGAGCACACAATAGTCAGTGAGCTGGACATATTTGGCCGAGTAGGACGGGGCGTGGCGCACGATGAAGTGGTTCCCTTCTCCATCAAAGGAGGCAAGCTGCGTGTCAGCGGAGAACAGTCACAGATAGACGGCAAGAAGATCAGTCTGGAGTTTGTGAAGGTCAGCTTTCTGTTCAGTACTTTTGGTGTTACCTTTATGGTTGCCTTGCTGATTGTACTTTGTGCTTGGCTTCTCCTCCTCTCCTGCATGACTCTTTCTATGGAGGTAGCACTTTGCTTAGTACTAATAGTAGCATACCCTGTTAGTGTTACCCATTTTTGGGTGTGACAAATTGACTATGGGTCGTTCTACGAAGCTGTGTATAGAATAGTTCTTAGCCAGTGTTTTATGTGGTGACATCCTTACCTTCATGTCAGAGGCCTGTAGCCTTGCTCAGTAGAATGTAAAGTTTTGGCTGTCCATTGCTTAGCATTTTCCTTTGAGTTCACTTCTGATATTAGTGTGGTGTTTGTACTTATGCAGTTTTTTTTTGTGCAGGGAGATCTGGACAACCCCAAAGTGAATGCCATCTATTTAATGAAAGGCTCGGCAGAAGGTATGTTTCAAAATGTGATCTATTTAATGCAAGGCTTAACAGAAAAGGCTCAGTGAAAGGAATGTTTCAAAATGTTGTCTATTCAGTGAAAGGCTGAGCAGAAGGCACATTTTGGACTTCCATCTATTTAGTGAAAAGCTCAGTGAAAGGTGTGATTCAAACCCCCATCTATTTAATGAAAGGCCTAGCAGAAGGCGCATTTCAAAACGGCATCTATATAATGAAAGGCTTAACAGGAGGTATGCTTCAAAATGCCATCTATATAATGAAAGGCTCAACAGGAGGTATTTTTCAAAATGCCATCTATATAATGAAAGGCTCAACAGGAGGTATGTTTCAAAATGCCATCTGTATAATGAAAGGCTCAACAGGAGGTATGTTTCAAAACGCCATCTATATAATGAAAGGCTCAACAGGAGGTATGCTTCAAAATGCCATCTATATAATGAAAGGCTCAACAGGAGGTATGTTTCAAAATGCCATCTGTATAATGAAAGGTTTAACAGAAGGTATGTTTCAAGATGTCATCAATTTAATAAAAGGATTAACAGAAGGCATATTTTTCAGCATGCTATCTGTATTGTGAAAATCTTAGCAGAGGGTAAGTTTCAAAATGCCGTCTGTGTGGTGGCAGGCTCTCGGCAGAGTGTGCTCATATATGTGTGACTGTAGCTAGTGTAAATGTGCACATCGGTGCATAACTTTGTCAGTCTGAGCAGTACGTTTCAGTTGCAAACTGCTGCTGATGACCTTAGTGCAGATTTAACAAAGCTGCAAGAGAGATCATTGGCAAGTTTCCAAGTTTTGCAAAAGCGATCCTGTAGACTTCTTCAACTCCCCCCCCCCCCCGTGAGCCAGTTTGGCCTAGCGGTAAGGCATTAGACCAGTAAGCAGAGGGACCTCGGTTCGAATCCGCTTCAGCTGTCCTTTCAAGTTGTGGTCTGTGGACACTGTCTTGTGACTTTGTCCCTCACAATTATGAAACATTAAAATGGCTCTCATCGCTGCCCACCTTAATGCATAAGTCATTCTGGTGGTGACAGTGTAGCGATTGGTATATAATCTCTTCTCTCCCCCCCCCCCCCCCCCCACTCTCCACCTCTGTACCTCCTTCCCCCCCTTCTCCCCGTCCCTAATAAACCGTATGGTTTCTGTGGACTTTAAGCACCATGTTTACTTACTTACCCCCCCCCAAAGCAGAGTTATTGTTTCCCATTTGAATGCGATGTGAAGGGGATTGATGGGGCTGGTGGATAATAGTGTGTTATGTCCTCTCACTCCATTACTAGACAAGGATCACACACAGTGAGTTACTGAGGTATTTATTCAGTGTGTCCCAGAAGACACTGCTAGGGAGGGAAGGACGTCCAGTGCAGAGAGTCAGGGAGCAGGGAAGAGACGGAGGCGTGTGGGACCAGGCGAAAAAGGCGGGAGCTTATCTACACACACTCAAGCGTCAAGGGTTCCAGACTAGAACAGGCCCCATGAAATCAGGCCTAATTGCCTTTGCTATACTATGACTACTGGTTATAACAGTGAATAAAAGATGCCTATGAGTGCAGTTCTTTTGCTGGTGTTGAACTCTTCACACATGCGATGGGTGCTTTGTTGACCAGACGTGCCGAAACTGCCCCCACTGCCCGGCGGGGAAGGTCAGGCGGAGGAGGAGGAGGAGGAGGACGATGAGTCTCCGTCCAGCAAGCCGTCCAAGCAGCGTCGACCTTCAGGACCCCGTGCCAAGGACCCGTATGCTGGAGACGACACAAGTACCATGCTGCTGCCGGTGTTTGTGGCTATCGGCGCCTTCATTCCTCTACTCTTTTGTTTGTGCAAGTTGTAATCCGCCTGTGTGTTTGTGGATGTTTCTGAGTTCATTTACGAAAGAAGAAGAAAAAATCTGGAAATTTATGCGTTAAAGTGGTGCACCTATAAAATACAGTTTGATTGACTTTATTTGTTTGTTTGTTTGTTTCGGGAGCAGAGGAGTTTGGGTAAAGGGTGGGCGTCTATCTTTTTTTCTGTTTTTAATTTTTTTAAAAATTAAAAGTGAAATTGAGGCTGATTTTTGTTGAATTCCGTGGCAATACTTCAACATGCTCCAGTGACAAAGAGCTGCGTTTCACATTGTGGTTACTGTATGTGTGTACCCAGGACTGAAAGAGTTGAACTGGGGTGCCATGAGGTTAACTGTACTACTGTGAATAATGGTCCAAACATCCAGAGTAGGCTGGCTTGAACAAACAATGGCCAGGTTTCAAGCCTACTGCCATAATGAACTGGCCAAAGTAGGCTGGCTTGAACAAACAATGGCCAGATTTAACCATACTTCCATTAATGAACTGGCCGAAGTAGATGGGCTTGAACAGGTAGAAGGGCTTGAACACTGGCCAGATTTAACCATACTTCCATTAATGAACTGGCCAAAGTAGATGGGCTTGAACAGGTAGAAGGGCTTGAACAATGGCCAGGTTCAAGCCTACTGCCATAAATGAACTAGGCAAGAGCTTGAACAAACAATGGCCAAGTTTAACCATACTTCCATTAATGAACTGGCCAAAGTAGATGGGCTTGAACAGGTAGAAGGGCTTGAACAAACAATAGCCAGGTTTAACCTTACTTCCATTAATGAACTGGCCAAAGTAGATGGGCTTGAACAGGTAGAAGGGCTTGAACAAACAATGGCCAGGTTTAACCCTACTTCCATTAATGAACTGGCTAAAGTAGAAGGACTTGAACAAGCAGTGGCCAGGTTAAAGCCTACTGCCATTAATGAAGTGGCCAAAGTAGAAGGGCTTGAACAAGCCATATCAGTTTGGGCAGCTGACGTAGCTGCTGTCAGTTTGATGGAAGTGGTTGATGGCTCTTTGCGTTGCTTGAGGGGTGTGCACTGGTGGTGGTGACTGCATGTGGGTGCCCTTTTGTTGACCTTTCTGGTCTGGAAGCCGGTGGGTTTCATTGTGAACCAGACCTTGACAGTGTAGTTGGACGTTTTACGTTGAGGTTGTTTGTTTTAGGTGAGGTGGGCCAGCTTGCTTAACTGTTAATGCACATTTGTTTCAGTAGTTCTTGTGTGGTTTATGTGTTAATTGTTCTGCCAGATGCTGTGCTGTATATTCTTGCTTCAGTTTCAAGTTGAGAAGGAGTGCAGATGCTATTGCCTTGATTTACCCCCTTACCCCACGTGTCACGATATTGCTCCATAGGACTTGCATTCACCTGCATAATTACAGTGGAACCTTCAGGAGACAACAGCCATTACAACAGGACCATGTTGAAGATGGACAGATTAAACACCCATGCTGTAGGCTTTCCTTGTATTTGTGGTCATACTTACAGGGTGAACTGCTGTATAGAAGGATGGCTGGGTTAGTCACACTTAGTGGGACCAGTTGAGGTATGCTCTGGTCATTTTCAAGATTAAAATCCCTCACCAAAACTCAGCCGTAAAAAAGAGAGAGAGAGAGAGAGAGAGAGAGAGAGAGAGAGAGAGAGAGAGAGAGAGAGATTTCAAATCAGAAATAAGCACAGACCAAGAAAGGGTGTAGTCACCTCAGATTGTGTGAACATGCTGCAGCAGAATATGAAACGATTGTAGTTGCTTTTGCATGCTTTGTTTTGTACCTAATGCACAGAGGCATTTTGTCCTCACCCTGCTATAACCGTCATGGTTGATTGGGAGTAACGAACCAATTTATGTCCTTTCTTCCCCGTCATCTGCAGGTGACCAGTGCAGTTGACAGGATGATAAAATCCAAGAATTAACCTTTCATCCCACTAAGCCCTGCATCATTTGTGGGTCCTGGTCAGTTCACAGTCTTGTATTCATTCAGAGCCTTCACCCATACGCTGGACTCGGTGTGGCATAGTGAGCAGCTTAGTTGCAGATTGCCTCGCTTGGTGGTGCTGGGAAAATTTAGGCGTTCACAAAGTTGAAGTCCACTGCAGATGATCTCCCTTTAGCTTGCAAGGGGGCGCTGGGCATGTTTGGGCAATGCCATGCTCAAGCTGGCAAAGTTGCTTTTAGAACCATGCTATTCCAGATGCTGATAAATCACAAATCTCAGATGTAGTGTTTAAACTCTGGTCACACCCCAGATAAAGGTCTCATTCACTGCCCATTGCATGTCACTTTCTGTTGAAAGAGTATTGGGAGAAAATGAAGTTAAATGAGCCAGTAAGGCAGAAATTAGAAAGGTAAAATGTGTGGCATTGGGGGAAGCCTGTAAGGTAATGTTCTGGCCTGCAGGAGTTTTAGGACTGCACCTGATAATAACTCAGTCATATCACCTTTGGCTGTGAGTTACCTGTGTACACATTTACCTTTTGGCTTTTTAGTTGTTCATGTTGATGCACTTAGTGCCAAGTTGTCCATATTGACAAGATTCTGCGGTACTGGTAGCAAGATTTGACATTAGTTTTTAACTGCACTGTCCACTTGTATGCTTGGTTCGTTTGGATGATTTGAATGTGATGGTGTGTTTTGTGTGTTTTATAATTGCTGTTAAATCTTTTCAGAGGTATGGAGTATATATTTGCACTCACAGAGGATTTATGTGTGAAGCTCTAGGGATGCTAAATTTTATTTTTTGTTTTGAACCCCTGCCCCCCAACCTATCCACCCATACTCACAAGTATGACAATCTGTTTCGGCTGCTCCAAGTTGCTGTTTTTGGTTTCTTGTTGTTGTTGGTAACTTGGTACATATGCTTGTCAGATGTATGATATAGACTTGTCTCTGTTTGTGGGTGGATCAAGTTTTAAGTTCATTTTGCCCAGAAATGATTTTCAGTTGAAATGATGGATGTGTGCATGGATGGATGAATGCTGTGTGGATAAAATGTCTGGAATGAGCTGTTTCTAATGACTGAAATGGTTTTTTTGTTTGTTATATATATAAAAACAAAATGTGTGGAAGATGTTTTAAATTGTCCCTTCGTGTATGTGAAGGTATTTTAGCATCATGGCAGTGTTCGTTTTGCCTTTTTGTGTGTAATTTCAGTTCCAAGAGAAAATGTACTTTCTCATCCATCACTTCGTTTTGTATGAGATGTTTTCATTCATTTTGTTTTGTTTTCCTCATCCTAACTGTTCAGAAGTTATAAAAGAATTGGTTTGTTATTTGTTAAGTAGTTTTAAGTTATTGTATATCTATGATCCTGCTTTACACAGTTGTCATCTTAAGTTACAGTGGAAGTCATAGACTTTGCAGCTTTAACAGACTTTCTGCATCCAGTCAGCCAGCATTTGTATTCCACACATCACTGACCTCACAGCCCAACCCACGGATGGTGAATTACTGTGTGTTCATAATAAGGTCAGGCCATGCAGTCTGTTTATTTGCTGTCCCTATTTTCCTTTGTTTCATCCCACTTGGCTTGCTCAGTGTTTCAGTGTTGCCGCCACACTTTCCTGGGATTGTTTGACTATTGTCAGTTGTCTAAAGGCAGGATTTGCATGGTCTTGTAAAAGTTGGGGGGAGCTTTTTTTATGTCTAAAAGTTTGGTAAAATTACTAAAAATGGCTTTTGGCCAAAGGTTTGGAAGGTTTGGGATTTTTATGATAATAGTCAAGAGATAATCTGGAGGGGGTTGGGGGTGGGTGGGTGGGGGTCAGACAAAAATACATGACAACAAACACAAACCAAACCTAGGCCAAATGACAGCTGATGAAACTAAACTGGTTTTGGGAGTGGTTTCAAGTTCAATCAAGTTGTGCATATACAGCAAACAACAGTGTCTGTTTGGTTTGTTATCTTTATCTTGTACTCACTGGAACACCAGAACAGTGGCCATGGCTGTTAGCCAGTGAAGTTGTGTCTGACACTAGTGACAGCAGTGAAGCATATTTATGTAACCTCAGGTGAAGTGGTGTCTGTAACAGCATTCAAACTTGTGTGCAACCTTAGGTGAATGGTGTCTTGACAGTGTAAAAGTGTTCAGACTGTATGTGTAATGACAGGTGAAGTGGTGTCTGACTCTAACAGCATTCAGACTGTATGTGTAATGACAGGTAAAGTGGTGTCTAACAGCGTTCAGACTATTTGTAATGACGGGTGAAGTGGTGTCTGACAGTGTAACAGCATTGAAACTGTGTGTAACCACAGGTGAAGTGGTGTCTGACAGTGTAACAGCGTTCAAACTGTATGTGTAACCACAGGTGAAGTTGTGTCTGACAGTGTAACAGCGTTCAAACTGTGTGTGTAACCACAGGTGAAGTGGTGTAACATAAGGTGGTGTCTTGACAGTGTAAAAGCATTCAGACTGTGTGTGTAACCACAGGTGAAGTGGTGTCTGACAGTGTAACGTTGTTCAAACTGTGTGTGTAACCACAGGTGAAGTTGTGTTTGGCACTGTAATGGTGTTCAAACTGTGTAACTGCATGAGTGACTGGGCCTAGGATGGTCTGTACATTTGGGATGAGTTTTCTGAATCAATCCTGAAGGGGCTCTGATCCGGGAAACATTGCATGCCAGCACAGTTCTTTTGCTTCACCACAACCTGCCGCTTGTTAGCTTACCCATAACCCTGTAGCCTCAAGCCTCAGTCTGATATAGTCTGCCGTTGTTCTCCCCCCCCCCCAATTTTAGGAGATGAAATTACGCTTTAGATGTAATTATAGTTTGATTCCAGCACTTGCTGCTTCTTGTGTATTTGCGCCAGACCTCTGTTGCTTCATTAGGGGCTGTAACCTTTTTTTGCCTTTTGTCAGAATCCCACTGTTGTATTTGTGCCAGACCTCTGTTGCTTCATTAGGGACTGTAATCTTTTTTGCATTTTGTCAGAATCCCACTGTTGTATTTGTGCCAGCACTCTTTTGCTTCATTAGGGACTGTAACTTTTTTTGTCTTCTGTCAAAATCCCCCTATTTGTGCCAGCACTGTTGCTTCATTAGGGATTGTAACCTTGTCGGATTCCCCTTGTTGTAGTTGAGTTCACTTTGTTGCTTCATTAGGGATTTTAATCTTTTTGCCTTTTGTCAGAATCCCCCCTGTGTTTGTATTGAGCTTGTAGGTCTGACTTGGGCACAGTTTTACATCAAAAGATTTTCAAAATGTGTATTGACTGATGGCAACGTTTGATCGTCACGAGGGGACCCTGCGTGGTTGACAAAAGGTTAAGATCTGATTACCAGTTAACTGTATTCCTGCATGTGGAACAATGGTTAACTGAATTGTCACCCAATTGCACAGATCATAGTATTCTGTTTCCAATTCAAGGAGGGCCACATGCCATACAAGGACTGCTAATAGCTGTTGTACCATTCCTTCATCAGTCAGTTGGTTACAGCATGGCTTTATAATGTGAATTGACAGAAACATTTCCACTGGTGCACAAAAGGAAGGGGGTGGGGGGGGGGGGTTGGGACTGGCTGTACATGATGCAACCAGCTGTTGGGATGAGGAAAGGACCACAGGGAAGTAAGTAGCTGCTGCTTGAAGTGTGGGGAAGAGCACGCCAGGGAGCCACACGGACATGCAAAGTTTGGGGCTCCATTACCCCCACAATTGTCCCTGGCCCTCTGTGTGCAAGTATGGAAGTAACGATAACATTTTGACAAGCGCCAGTTGCCTTTGAGCTCTGCTGCTTCTTGGAGTTGTCACCCTTGTGGATCTTGTGATGCATTTTGTGATTGTAGCATTGTGTTTGTATGGTCAGCTTCATTGCAATACGATAGAGTAGAACAACTTCATTGCAATACAATAGAGTAGAACATTTCATTTAGTTTTATTGGTGATGGAGGAATGTGTGTTTTATCTGCTCTGCATGTCCCCTTCTCTGTTTGGCAGTGTGTCTGTCTGTGCATATTGTGTGCACATGTCTGTGTTTGCGTGTGCATACACATGAGTCTCTGTGTGTGATTTTGGTGGTAGTGATTTCCAGTTTTGAATTGTATATATGTTGTTCCAGTGACATTGATAAATTAATCAAAATACTATCAAGATGTGCATATTCTTTAGTGTATGTTGTTGAACTGTGTTACACTGCTAGTGTGGTATGTAACATTAATCAGAAACTGTGGGATTATATTGACTGTGTGTTTCGTAAAGGTCTTGTTCGCTGTTTAGTCTGTTGTGTAAATGAGGAGTCTGGACATGGTTTTTGTGTCTTGTAGATAGCAAGTCCATCTGTGTAGTTTGGCAGCAGACACTGTGGCAAATGCTTGTTAACATACAAAATACTGGTTCAATACAAAAAGAAACGACGGTGATGCCTCATGCCATAATACATAGCTCAGTACTTTTGTGTGGTATTATCTTGTTCCTTCATGTTTTTGCTGATACGCATACATACAATAGTTAATGTGCTCCAATTTGAAAAAAGAAAAGTTGCTGACGTTGGTGGCATTATTTTCTTGTGTGGTCAGAAGATAATTTTACAGGAACTACAGTTTTACCTCCCACAATTCCTAGAGGAATTTGTGCGTTTCATTTTTCATTAACATCATTATTATGTGTTTTAATAATATAATTGCTTAATGTTTGTCAGTGCTTATTGATGAAAAACAGCTCCATTGGTCCATAACAGCTGACAATGCATGAAATGCATTATAGCACTGTTGAAAAGATTTATGTAGTTAGTTACAGGCTTGTATGTTTTTGTACTTTCTTTCAAAACCTAGTTTAAATTGTTCATTAATCATTCTTAATTGTTGGTGATATGTGCAGCATAGTGCCACGTGGCACTGGTAATGGCATTGGCTGTTATGCGATTTTATGTGTTTTTAAAAAGTTGGTGGTGATGTTAGTAAGTGTTCCTTTTAATGTTTTTACAAAACACCTGGTATTGGAAAGTTAGATGGATGGGTTGACAAGCATCTCCTAGCCTTATGTGCTATTGTTCCAGAGGTCAATATCGTAGGGAGGGAGTTGCTTTTTGGAATGTGTGTGCAGACTGCAATTGTTATGTATGTAAATATGTTCTGTTTGTGTGAAAAGTTTTATGAACTGTGAATGGGAATTGTAGTTTTACAAGTTGTTTCACAATGGTAAAACCAAAATGGTAGGCCGGGTGTAGAAAAGCAGGTTACCTACCATTCTGATCCATAGCCTGAAAATGTCAGAGACAGAATGTTCATCCCACAGAATTCAGAGACTGAATGTTCACCTCATAATTTGTGGACGGCATATACATGGAAAACAGACCGGCAGATCAGACAATTATCAAAAGCTGAGAAAAATCCAACTGTCAGAGAGGAAGATGGTTTATGTTGAGTTATATTAGTCTTATTCTTAGAACCTTGCCAATTTTTTAAGGCCACTTCTGGAGCAAACTCCAAGCATCAGTTTACATCTGGAGCAAACTCCGAACATCAGTTTACACCATCCTTTCTCCAGCCACTGCCATGATTGGTTCAGACGGTGGGAAGTTTGTGACAGCTGACATCTCAGATTATTTTAGGTCTTTCTTTTATTGCTGTTTTGCTTCATCCGGCACTGATAAAGTCAGCATCATTGGCACTGAGATGGAACCAAATTTGTACCTACGGCAAAAGCTCCTGATGTTTACATGTGCGATTCCAGTCTTAGCATCCAAACATTTGACAAGCTTTACGGAGGGTGGTGACATTGCAAGCCTTGGGGTGATTTCCAAAGACAGATGTGCAGAGATACGTACTTCCCCGTCCATAGCATAACCAGTTGTGGCAGAGTTTGGTGGAAGGTGCTAGCACTTGAGGCTTAGAGTGTACTTGCACAGAAGATCCTAGGAGTACATATGCGCCATGGGAGACAGCCTGTTTGCCACTGAAACAGAAGCAGGACAGTAGCTGATGCTGTCACATGCATGGGGAAAGGTTGGTTATACATGGAAACAGGGCCATGACTTGGTGGTGAAGTTGTCTGAATGGTATGTATCTCACAGCGTTGCATGCGTGGGATCAAGATGGCTTGTTCGTTATTGACACAGAGCCATGGTGAAGTTGTTTGAAAGCGATTGTATCTGACACCTTTGGCAACACAGGAAAACGCGTCATTGAAAGAGAGTCGCAACAGTTTTGTGTGGTGTAGTTGTCTCAGTGTGCTTGCTTCCGATGCTGTCACATGAAGCACCAACCAGCAGGCACAAGAATGTCATAATAATTACAATTCTTGTCACTGTTAATAAATACATTTCTAACTAGTACAGCGTACAAGTGCAAAAGAACACCCGAAGGTGTACCTGTTGTAAGAGGTCAAGCTTGCTGCTGTTGGCTGGCTTCCCTATGTTTGTTTATATTTCATTGATGTGCGTATGCATAACAAAAATAAAAGATTCCAGTGTTTGTTCTCTGTTTGTTTATTTGTTGTTTTTGTGTGGATGTGATGTTTTGTTGCACAGTTTGATGTGAACTGTTTTAAATGTTACTTGCACACATCTGTTCTGACAGATGAATTAAACCTGTTCATGATTGTTGCTTCTCATTTGTGCCTACTACTGCAAAAGATCTTGAAATGTTACAGATGCTGTTTTAAGTATTTAAAATAAATGGGTTTTGAAGATTACGATCATTTGTGGTTTGTGTGCAATAGATTCAAGCTCTGTGTGTGTGTGTGTGTGTGTGTGTGTGTGTGTGTGTGTGTGTGTGTGTTTCATTGGTTACGTTTATTCTCGCTGTAATTCAAGCAAGGCATTTTCAAATTTACGCTACTGTCCGTCGGAGTTAGGCGGTATAACAAAGGAAACAATCTCAATCTCAAATGCTCATATGAAGACTTGCTTCTCGTGGCGTATCCTCGATGACGCTGGTTACTTCTGTTGTCTTGTTCACAGGACCTAAGCTTACTTGTGTTCTCTCGAGAATCAGCTACTTTTGCCCTTGTCACACGTCAAAACAAGACCTGATTCCCACACAGGGTCGGCGCTGGCCTTTTTCGGCGTTCCAGAATGGTCCTCAGACGTCAAGCCTGAAGGTATTGGTGAATTGTGTTGTCTGCTGCAGGTCCTCCTTAGTGCCCCACAACTCTTCACCAAGCGTGGCTCCTTGAGGTCAGTTCTGTGTCCGTCTTTCCGTGTATAAGACCAAAGTTACTATTTGTTGACAGTGAGACGAACACTGACACTGAGAAACGGATTGTACTGACTCCGAGCGTCGGTTACGACATCGTTCTTTAAGGAAAGCAAGGCCCCCCCACACACACACACACTCCGCCGAGACATGATACACATACGTGACGCGCACACATCGACAGTCAGGCAGATACACGCTGACACACACGAGTCAGTATCCCTGGTCACACACACACATGCATACATACAAACGCGCGCGCGCATACGCAACTTCCCAGGAATACCGCTAAAGCTTGACGACAAAAAGCGAGAAGAAATGGGCAGAACAGCAAGCAAACAACCCCACCCCCCAACACACACACACAACAAATACACACAACAAACCACACACACACACACACACACACACACACACACACACACACACACACAAACCCCTAGCTTTTTAATAAGTGGACAAATTTGTGTGTGCCCTGGGTGTGAGTCGTCTCTGAGGGACTTTGCCCTTCATTAGTGAACGAAGAAGTATACCTTCTTTCTTTCAAGGTGCTTTACGTCTACTGGAGCCATTAGGCTTATTAGGGACGGTAACTACAGTATAGTAAGTAAGTAAACATGGTGCTTAACGTCCACAGAAACCATAAGGCTTATTAGGGACGGGGAGAAGGGGGGGGGGGGGAAGGGGTTTTTACCTGTCGCTACACTGTCACCACCAGAATGATTCCTGCATTAAGATGGGCAGCGTTGAGAGCCATTTTCATGTTTCAGTGGGAAGTCATGGACAAAGTCACAGTTTCCACAAACAGTGTCCACAAACCACAACCTTTTTGAAGAGAAAGGAGAGACGAAGCGGTATCGAACCGAGGTCCTTCCACTTACCAGCCTAACGCCTTACCGATAGGCCAAACCGGCTCACGTACTAAAGTATACCAAAGGTTCACCACGTGAAAATGCCGCTCCGCCCACAGACAGAAATGCTCTCGCGCTGATCAGTGTAACGAAGGTATGGGCCAGGGGGTTCCAACCTTCTGGGATTTCGTCCCGGACTTCGACTATTTTACCTCGTCGGCAACTTTGTAGTGACACGACGAGCAACAAGTCTACTTCCGTCCACCAGGCCAAGGTCGCTCCCGCAGTGCAAAACGTACAGACAACGTGTCCCAGCAAGGCTGTTGTTTTGATTCTACCGCCTTGTCACCTGTCGGTGTGAGGTAAAAATAGCTTGGCCGCGTGACATTCCCGGCGGGGAGTTTCAATGCATACTGACATGACTGGCAAATTAGAAAGCTTTATCAGGAGTCTTTTTTAATTTTACTTTTTATGTAAGTGTAAACGTCTGTCTCATGTCATTCATTCCAAACTGCACGCCGGCTGCACGGCATTTCTGGTCCATTGGAGCAAACGCGCAACACATCTTGCTCAAAGGAGCCGATGAGCAAATCAGACGCATGTTGGATCCATTGCGCAAATCAGCCGCATGTTGGATCCATTGAGCAAATCAGCCGCATTTTGGATCCACTGAGCGAGAACTTGAGGTTGAGCACATCGTGCACAGAGTGAGCGATGCTAAATTTAATGAGACGGAAACGTCAACCCGGGACTGACACTGACGTCATCATCCATGCAGACAAACCGGAAACGGAGTGAAGAAAAGTGGACGGCAAGGAGAAAGTGAATAGAGATTTTATTCCAGCCACATACAGAGCAGTGTACAACGTTGTTTGATTTTTGTGCTTTGTACAAACAACCAAACACGGGTGTGAAACACGAGTAACATACCGATAACATAACATAAAATAACAATCGCTAAAATCTTAGGTAACGTTAGAAACACCACAAGATCTCCTCCTAACAAGAACGTACGAAAAAGAGAGAGAAAAAAAGAGACAACATTAACGCACCGATAATCGATACTGTAATAATAACGTATGGAAAACAACAAAACCTCAATGCACCGATAACACAACGAAAAACACAAACAAAAAGCAGACAAACAAAACAACAACCACCTCCACTAAGTTGAATTACATGCACGATGACGAAGAAGAACACAGAGAGTGGTTCCAAAATATACAATTCTGCACGTTCAACGAAAAAGATATAGAATATGTATGATACATTTCTTTGAAGTGTGTCAGAAATATAGAACCGCGCGAGGCAACGGGAGTGGAGAGTGGAGAGAGAGAGAGAGAGAGAGAGAGAGAGAGAGAGAGAGAGAGGAGAAGCACACACACGATGATATAATTATACACAAAACGAGAAGAAATAGTGTAAAATACTTCGACCATGAGAGAGAGAGAGCAAACGCTCACACACACGATGCATATAATTATACACAAAACGAGAAGAAATAGTGTTAAAATTATGCTTCGCACCATCTGATTAAACTGTTAGAAGTGTCAGAAAGTGAGTACGATAAGACTTTTTCCTTTTGGCCCTTGTGGGAAATTTGGGTCGTGTTACTTGGTAACTACAGCAGCCTGAAGAACAGCACTGCCCATTCCTACCAGTGTGTGCTGTGTATATTCATGTGACCAAACAATGGTATAGCTGCCATTGCTTGGGATCTTAAACGTGCGCGCAGATGCTCATGCATGCGATTGCACACGGGAGCTGTACGAACATCGTGAGAGAGAGAGAGAGAGAGAGAGAGAGAGAGAGAGAGAGAGAGAGAGAGAGAGAGAGAGAGAGAGAGAGAGAGAGAGAGTCCCCCACTCTAGTCTCTTTTCCTCCTGACGTTTGTGAAATCTGACTACACAATAAAAGGAGCAGTAAGCAATTCTGTTCCCCCTCCCTTCACATTTTTGCACTTGGCCGTCTTTTTTTTTTTTTTTTTTAATGCAGCTTTCGCAAAGCTCTTGAAAACTAATTTCCTGAGAAAATGTATCATTTTCATGTTTTCACTGTCGCGTCGAAGCTTGGTCAACGTCCCCGAAAAATAGAGAGTGCGAACGCGAAGCACTTGGAGGCTGTCATGGCGGTTTGAAAGATTTCCGCTAAAGTCTCCAAGTCGGCGCCAAAAGTTGGGCCGAATCCTGAAAAACGAAACTAGACTCCCTAAGCTGTTCTGACGACGAGCATTGTCAGTGTGGTTCTTGTTCACGCATGTACGAGCCACGCAAATTTCAAACTTGATAGGATAAGACCCTCCAAGGCAATACCAAATCCTCCGACACATCTGTCACCATGAAATGAGGTCAAGGTCATCAAAACTGAGCCCAATAAAGGTTATAAATTGTGCAAAGACCCCACAATTTCCGAGACAAATCCGGCGCTGAGGATGTTCCTTTGGGCGCCAGGTAACGCAATATTTATTCATTTTGAATAGAAGCCAGCAAAACCGGGAAGAAAGAAAAAGCATCAGAATGATGCAGCTGACCAAGATGTCTTCTTCTTCCGTATAGTGTCCATCTTAACACTCAGGAGATTAGAGAGCTTCATTTATTTGAGAGAGCGGTGTATTTAGCAATCATACAAAACTGGACTTGATGGCGTTAAAGTTCAAGACGTCAAGACTCTCTTTCCGCTTTGATATCGTTGATGCTGAACCTTATCTCGCACTTATTATGAAATGCAGCTTTCACTCGCACTTTACAACAAGACGCCATTTTGGGTTAATTTTCAACAGTAAAACGCTGCTGTAAACTGAAATAAAGCTAAATCAACTAAAGTGGCATAAACAATCACTCATTGTGCACAACTGGGCATTTAGCATACTTAAAGTATTACTATATAAAAAAGTTAGTTTTTTTTTAACCACGAAGTCAAAATTTGCAACATGGCCGGACGGTCAGCCTAACAGTAACAGCGAGGTGGTAATGCCAGTAAAAAATTATAATCGACCCCTTGCTCTTTGTTTGTTATAAATGTGAGTGAGAAATTGAAATAACGTGTAGGATACCAAGTATTGTAAAACTAAAGGATCCTCGAATCAAGCTGTCTGCTGAAGTCTTCAATGCCTGGTTTACTTGAAGAATGTGCATATACCCAGTTTTGTCGCCGTGGCTGAAACAGAACCGAAACAAAATACATACATAAAAAGGAAAAGCACTCAAATGGATCGGTGTACACGAATTAATCTTATAATAGAATTGCAGCCCGTGTCAGGGGTTTGCGAGCACGCATGCGTGTGTTTGTGTGTGTGTGTGAGTGTGTGTGTGTGTTCGTGCGCGCGTATGTACGTGTGAGTGCGTGTATGTATGTGCGTGCATGTGTATGTGTGTACGTGTTTCTGTGCTTATGTATGTGTGAATGTGCGTGTGCGCGCGCGCGTGTGTGTGTGTGTGACTTGCAAGCACCCATTCTACCCTTCTGCTCTCCTCCCCCCCCCCCCCACCTTCTTCCCCCATTTCTAGTCCCCTCTCTCCCCCACCTGGTCCCCCCTCCCTCACACTCACCTGACACACAGGCCATGCCTGGCGCGCAAGGACACATGGGTCGGTTGGTGTAGGTTGCTTGCAGATCGCTGGGGTTCGTGTAGTGGTTCCACGCGCACGCTGCAAAGCACAACACAGTTAAACATTGCACAGAGCACAACACAGTTAAACATCGCACAGACTTAAAGGGGAAACCACCACCGAAAGCGTCAGCTAGTCTGAAAAGGTAGAGAATGTGACAGTCACCTGCTTACTTTGTTTTGCTGTTGTAGCAATATTTACACAGAAGAAGTACTTTCTTTGTTTTGAATCTGAGCACCTCAGGTCGCAGCCATATTGGTTCAATCTTTACTACAGTCTAAACCACACCACGCTTTCGCTGATGCGATTTTGTCGTGTGGTTGAAATCACAGAGATGGTTCGTCTGTGGGCCGAAAGCAGGTCGCAAATCGACGTCACTGATCAGTGCAGACTGCTGCAACTCTCACGGTTGTGTTTTCACTAGCCTGCTTTCAAATGTCGTCTTTATGCAAGACGAGAAAGCTAGCGAAAAACTGTTGCGTGCATATTTTACTTTCTACACCATTCCTATTCATATTGCCCACAATGCTTCTTCGGTTCAGATACACTTTAAACGCAGCCGAATACACAAATGGCTGAGAATAAGCACCTTTTAATGGGATACTTTGTTTGTTTGGATTTAACCTGTTGTATGCAAACTAAACTTTAATGGTATACTGTTGAGGAGAGAGAGAGAGAGAGAGAGAGAGAGAGAGAGAGAGAGAGAGAGAGAGAGAGAGAGAGAGAGAGAGAGAGAGAGAGAGAGAGACACACACACACACA
>JABMCL010002112.1:37500-42500 GCA_018857735.1 Alviniconcha marisindica
ATAATGACCTTGTTTTCAGTTGATAGTAACAAAACAAGTCGAAATGAACTTGGCTGGCTATAAAATTTATCAGGTATAAGTCTTTGACGTAAATCTTTTAGAGCAGAACAACACAACGTGAAATGCACTTCATTTTCGACAGCAGCTCTACACAAAGGACATATGGTGTCTGTGTAGGCATGCGTTTTGTATCGCAAAGAATGAACAACTATAGGACTTACACCAAATCTAAACTTAATAAGTGAGTTCCTTATATACTTATTAACATCAACTGAAAGATATACTGCTTGCACATGATTTGTCTTAAATTGTCTGTAAAAATTAAATCTATCACTTGCATCAATTCGACTCTTCCAGTCCTGCCAGCGGTTGTCAATGAGTCTTTGTCTAAAACAACGTATAAACAAATTAACTTCCTGAACTCCCTTGTTCTGCCATACGTACCTAAAACCAAATCTAAACAATGTTGTGCGAATTTTGGTCACCCAATTATTTTTTCCTTGTTCATCTAAATGTAACAACATCAAATAGGCTTTGTAGGGTAAACGTTTTTCATTCATTCTAGTAATCTTATGCCAATAACGTATTGCACGAACATATGCATTTATATACAATGGGTGCCTTGCAGTATCTCCATATATCATATTGTTTGGTGTCATTTGACCCACCGCAAGAAACCTTTTTAATGCAAACATATGGTTGTTTTTTCTATTTGATAACAATAATCATCATCAAGGCCCCAGATCTCTGCGGCGTACAGAAGCACTGGTTGCACTTTAGAGTCGAAAAGTTTCCCAAAAAGTTTCATAGACTGATTATCAAATTTGGACAAAACACTCAAAATACCCATGACTGCCCTTTTACCTCTTGCAGCCAAGTCACTGCAAGCAGTACTAAATCGTAACTTCGTAGTAAAGTACAAACCTAAATATTTATATGCATTAACAACTTCTATTCGATTCTTTCCACAAAACCATTTTTCGTGTGCTGCTAAGTAGCCTCCCTTTCGGAACACAATGATGTTACTTTTATCAAAATTTACTTTAAGTTGCAATTTTTCAGAGGATCTGTACAATATATTCAGCTGATTTTGTAAACCAACAGCAGTCTCAGAAAGAAGAATAATGTCATCCGCAAACAGTAGTATAAATATTTCAACTAAGGTTGATGTAAGTATTGCGCCATGTTTGCCACCTTTAATAATATCTAGTGCAAGTTCATTTATGAACAACGAAAACAAAATTGGACTACACACATCACCTTGTTTCACACCACGTAAACAATGAATGTTCTCCGTGAGTGACGCCCCATCTCGCACACGTGCCTTTACAACAGCATACATACTTTTTACACATCGAAACAATTTACCACGAATACCTTGCTTTTGCAGAATTGGCCATAATAGTTTTCTTGAAATAGAATCAAATGCCTTTTCGAAATCAATAAAGGCAACATACAGTTTACGATTTAAAGACAGTTGTTTTTGTACAAAAGCAAGCAAGGTAAATATATGATCAACTGTTGAATAGTCTTTCCTGAACCCCGCCTGCTGTTCACCAATAGTATCATTCATGTCAACCCACATTTGTAGCCGGCGGTTAATAATAGTACTAAACAGCTTCCCACTAACATCTGAGAGAGAAATACCCCTGTAATTATTTGGATCATTTGGGTTACCTTTTTTGTGTAAAGGGTGAATGATTGAGTCTGTCCAGTTTTCAGGATATACTCCTTCATTAAATATTTCATTGAATAACTTAACAAAAAAGTCTAGTACAACATCTGAAGCATTTTTAAACATTTCTCCAATAATACCATCTGGCCCTGGTGCTTTACCATTTTTGAGACTTATTAATGCTCTTGTGACTTCATCTTTTGTAATTGGTTCATTAATTAAATCTATGTCCCCTTCAACATCACCCACTATATCACCTAAAATGTTGTCTTCAGCTTCATGGTTAACAGGATCATCTGTTTCCAATACTGTTCGGAAATGCTGGTACCACATATCAACTGAAATATTGTTTTCGGTTCTTGTGTGTTTTGGTACTAGTTGATTTACTTTCTTCCAAAATTCTGACTGATTTCCCAAGGTATCCAGCAACTCGGACAGTTGCCTGTCTTTATACTGCTTCTTTTTATGCTTCAGTAAATTTGTGTATTCTCTTCTTGATTTACAATATGACTCACGATCCTCAGTATTAAGCGATTTCCGAAATTTGCGGAGCAGTTTTCGAACATTACGTCTTGTAGTCACACATTCATAATCAAACCAATTGCTTACAGTTTTCTTTTTACCTAAAGGCGTTTTTGTTACCATACAATGTGCAGCTTCTAGCATACATTTGTTAAAGATTTTCAGAGCCATATTTATATCTGTGCCAATAAGACTAGTTGCATTATTAATTTGTTCTTGTATCTGGGCTGATTTAACAGCTTGTAGAAAGGACTGGGTTTTCTCACTTTTCCATACAATTCTATTTATAATTCTTCCGTTGTTGTTGTTTGTTGCACCCAAGGCATCATTTTGTCTAGTATTAATTACAAGCTCTACAGGAAGGTGACTTGACTCAATCCTTTCTGCCACAGTTAATTCACTCACGGGTAGCAACTCATAATACAATTCTTCTGATGCTATGAAATAATCAATGACACTGCATCCCAAACCAGTTACATATGTGTAGCGACCATGTAGATCGCCTTTACATGTACCATTTAGAATACAGAGCCCGAATGTAGAGCACATATTTAACAACATTTTACCGTAACCATTTTCCTCGCTATCTTCAGAATTTCGTGTCAACAAATTGGTATCTTTATGGCAATGAACATCAAGCAACTGAAAAGAGCTATTAACTTCGTACGGGGGGTTAGCTGTTCTGGCATTAAGATCGCCACATAGTAGGACATGAACATCACTAGAGAGTTGTACTTCCGCTAAGCACTCTTCTAGAATACCTATGCCGTTGTCAGTGCCTGTTACATTATAGTATGGACTCCCAGTCGGTGGTACATACACACACATGAGTAAAACATCCTTCAGCAGTCCAAAGCACTCTTTGTCAATAACAAACAACAGCATATTGTCATGTTTACAATCCAGTTGACGTACCAGTGGCAAAAGCTTAGTTCTAATCAGTACCACAACACCACCCGATCTTCTCCCCTGCGTGGAAAGTTTGAGAGCAGGGCAACAAAACAGTGTATGTTCTGGAAATAAAGAAGATTGAAATGTCTCTACAAATGTTTCACATAAGCTAATAAAATCAAAAGAAGCGACGTAGCTTACAAATTCTGGAGTGTCAAGTTTTGACAACAGTCCACCTACATTCCATGTAGCAAGAGAAAAACGAGAAACATGAGAGTCGTCATCGAAACATACCTGCTCATTTTGTGTATCATCGCTAATTGTATAAGTGTTACTAAGCGTATTATTTCCCACGGCATACGAAAAGGAAGTATTATCGAGCACACTTTCAGCACACACATCCTTAGAATGGTCGTGTTCACATGTTCCAATTTCTGCGTTGTCACTGTCAGTCACAGTTTCATCGTCCCATGCACAAAAAGCACTGTTGTGCCATTTTGCACGTGTTTCGCTGACACTGTTGTGTTTATCTTTAGTGTTCAATTCACTTTTCTGTACTCCTTCACTGTCCGTTGTACATAGGCTTACCGATGTTACAGTTTCTTTAACAGTTTTTGTATTGATGTTTCTTTTCTTTGGCCGGCCGACACATCAACTTTTTTCTTTGATGCCGTTACTCACTGGGTCATAGTAGAACCTTTTCCCGTTGATCACCAAGTGATCATACACCATCCTTGCGTTGTTCTTTGGGTCTGCTTTAGCGTTTTTCAAAAAGGGAACGAGTTTCTTCCTCACGGAGAGAGAGAGAGAGAAGAGAGAGAAGAGAGAGAGAGAGAGAGAGAGAGAGAGAGAGAGAGAGAGAGAGAGAGATCACATCTCAGTTACTAGCTGTCATTGCCCGTCAGAAACAAGACGTGACAGTACTTTGAAGATCAGCAACACGTTGAACTTGGACTGTGTAGCTTTTCCCCATCGCAATATAACGCGTAGAGGATCAGTGATGTCAGAACAGGGGAACGATGTCAGAAATGGGGAATGATGACAGAGCAGATGTAGCGTTGGTATTGTATATTACTCGAATGTTAACACGGAGAATCTCTTTGCTAAGTAATACGATTTTTGCACTTTTAAATAAAAAATGACGAATTCTGCTCCACTACTTAATGAATCCAAAACAGAACCATCAGTGACATTTAAAAACAACAACATGATTTATTCAGATGTTTTCTTACTTCAAGGCTATAGCTAGAATGTTTGTACTTTAACTTTTCTTGAAGTCACAATAGTCAGTATGAAATTTGGCATTTATGTGTTCCCACTGTGGAATCTGAAGTGACGTTGGTAGAACTGGAATAGATGCACTATCTGTATTACATTTGTTGGTCAAATCATTTATATAATTTCTTATTGTTCTATTATTAGACAGGTACTTGCGGGATCCCAGGAGGTATCTGTCTCTGTGTGTGTGTGTGTGTGTGTGTGTGTGTGTGTGTGTGTGTGTGTGTGTGTGTGTGTGTCTCTGTCTGTCTGCTTGTCTCTCTCTGTTTGTCTCTCTGTGTGATTATTAGCCCTCGTAGTGTGGCTTCTGTCCCATGTGTACGTCATGTCAGGCTGGCATTAGTCCGTGCTTTATCTGGGACAGAGGTGCGCTGGGCGTGACGATAAATTATTTCACCAACACTCCTGGCAGAAGTGAATGTCCCTTCTGCTGAGGTCCCAGGGCTCTTAAAGGTTCTCTCCTTTAGACCTGTATGTCAGAACACAGCCTCACATGCTTCGTCTGCTTCCATTATTCAAACTTTACTTTCCTGGTGCATTTAGCTTCAGCACCGAGCTTTGCCGTCCTGAAAATTACCTACAAACGTATACATACATACCTGTGCAATCGAGCCACATGTTCAGCCACCAAAAG
>JABMCL010002112.1:50000-60000 GCA_018857735.1 Alviniconcha marisindica
TGGTTTCCGTGGACGTAAAGCTATATTGAACCATGCTTCGGCATTGGTCACAGCTTGTCCCTAATATGTCAACTGACATCTGAGGACATTAAGCAACACTACCTACCTTGGTTATTTGATAGGGTTGGAGCCAGAAGGCCGAACCACTGACAGTAAGAAAGGAGAGGCGCGGTACATCAGGAAGAAAGGAAGGAATTCGGTGGGGAGGGACGGGGGTAGGGGTGGGGTGGGGGGGGGGGGGGGGTTACGCCCAGTCAGCCATGACGCGATTGGTACAGCAGTACCGCCCATGATAAACTTAACAACATGACTGACACCATTAGACTAATGTGGCAGGCATCGGTCCTCTCTCTTCACTGTGTGAGTGTGTGTGTGTGTGTGTGTGCGTGTGTGTGTGTGTATGCGCGGGATCATAACTTATATGAACTTAATTTTCTAAAACAGTATCAAACTCAGCTGTTCAAGAACTCCGTCTTTCCAGAAATATATTACTTTTTTTCTTCTTCCATGACAGTCTTTCTGATTTTTCTTCTTCTCCTAATTGGGCGTGTGATTCAGGTATCACAGGGCACGCTTCCTCAAGGAAAATAATAAGAAAGGACAAACACCAAAGAAAAAAAGGGAAATATCAAACACACGACGCACATGATGAAATCAGTGAAGAGAAGAAGAGCAGGAAAAGAAACGAGAAACAACTCACCAAAATTGCCAGGGTCGTGAAGATGACGTTTTGTGCAACAGCCATTTTCCTTGCCTCTCCTTTGAAGCCGAGCTTGTGTGGCTGATAAATTTCCACTTTTTCTTTTCTTTTCTTTTTTTCTCAGTTTGTTTCTTGTTTATGCTGAGCAGGAAAGTCGCTGGTTTTGGTTTGTTTTTTGTTTTTTTCTTCTCGGTATTTGAAACACTTTTTGATACTGCTTTCGTTCTTTCACTTCACCTACACGAAGCTCCTTTGTGTATCTATGCCAGCAAAGCTTTCACGTGAGTTCTTTCTTTGTTGTTGCCGATGTGACAGTAGGCTTTAACTTTGGAACATTTGTCCGTGGCTAGTGTGGGAGACGGGGAAACTTCCCATAATATAGCTTTCAGTGTCGTCTGCTGACAGTGTGCGCGCGCACTCGCCGCGCAAAGAACCCTGGTATTCTTGAGAGCGAACTGCTAACCACAGGCGGGCGAAACTCGTCTCTCGTTTCATCCAGACAAAGGACCGAAGATTGTTCGTGTGTGTGTGTGTGTGTGTGTGTGTGTGTGTGTGTGTGTGTGTGTGTGAATGCTGTGTAGACGTGTGTGTGTGTGTGTGTGTGTGTGTGTGTGTGTGTGGTGTGTGTGTGGAGGAGAGAGAGAGAGAGAGAGAGAGAGAGAGAGAGAGAGAGAGAGAGAGAGAGAGAGAGAGAGAGATTTTGCTTGAACTTGAGTTAATATCCCGCGTTGCAGATCACGATGAAACTTTACAGACGGAGTGACCGAACGGAGAGACAGTTTACAGACAGGAGGGCCAAAGTGAGCTGGAAGGTGATCTATACTTAGTTGGAGTTACCCCTCTCCCCCCCCGCCCCCCTCCGCCTCTCCCCCCCCCCCTCGCCCCCCTCCCCCCAACCACCACCACCTCCAAAAAGAGAAAAGCAACACACACACACACACACACACGCACGCAGCACGCACGCACGCACGCACGCACCACCTACCATCACCACACCACACACACACACACACACACACACCACACACACCACTACACACACACACACACACACACACACACACACACACACCACACACACACACACACACACACACACACACACACACAGCAACACCACACACACCAAAAAACAACACACAACACACACACACACACACACACACACACACACACACACACACACACACACACACACACTGACACTACTTGTTCCGCTTACACTCACGGTCTACAATACAGTCCATTACTTGAGTTTTGTGGGGTTGCTGGGAAAAACGACAGGGGAATAACGAGCAGGCCAGGAAATAAAATCATTTCTGTCGGATCTGTGACTATTTGTCTGCTCCAGTCGATCTTACCGGTGGTCGAAACGTCGCTGCAGGCAAATATTATTAACAGTATCGCCAGAGAGAGAGAGAGAGAGAGGGAGGGTTCCTTTGTGTATCTATGCCAGCAAAGCTTTCACGTGAGTAGGGGGAGATATCTTTGGCAGGAGCTGCCACAAGCATTATTTTTGTCACGACAACGTTTGTCGCAACAAATATTTGTTAATGGGTTCTGTCGCGACAAAAATGATACTTGTGGCAGCTCCTGCCAATGAGAGAGAGAGAGAGAGAGAGAGAGAGAGAGAGAGAGAGAGAGAGAGAGAGAGAGAGAGAGAGAGAGCAAAAAGCAAACCGAGACAGAAACCAATCAGCAAATAATAACGAAACAGGTTCTTGTAACCCTTGACCCCCCCCCCCTCCCCATTCCTCTGCACCCCACCTCCCTCACCAAGACAGTACTGTAGGTGTACCTGTGTGGCCGTAGATCTAAAAGTTCAAACAACTTTTGGTAACAACAACTTGATAATTTAGATCTATTTAGATCCTAAAACAGTAACAAGCGCACCCACTCCCTAATCTAACAGGACTACTACCTAGCACCTACTGAGTCATCCTCTAAGCAAACATGAACCGTCAACCCCATTCCCTTAGTTTCTAACTAGTGGCTGTCCTACACGTAATTGTTTTTACTAACCAATCAGGCTAGAAATGTTTGTTTGCTCGAGCTATCATTTCGGAAGGGGGTGGGGGTGGGGTGTGATGGGGGGTGGGGGCTACATCCTGCCTACATAAGTCTCCTGGGTTGTAATCTGGGAGTACAATGAGCTTCCGGGTTTCCCTCAAGAACTGAAGCTAGCGCTGCAACATTACGTTATTTGTACACCAAACCGCAACTCTCTGAACGCGGATGATAAAAGTGAAAATATAACAAAATGTTGCCGAAGCACAACAGTGTGCTTCCGCGTGAAAAGAGTTCCAGTAACAGTGATCGTATTCACAAGAAATTTCTCAGCAAGTATTATTTTGTAGAGGCATGCTACACAAACCGATCTAGCATCCCAAGGAATAATTTAGTTTAGATTCTCGAGTACACAATTAACATTCCCATCAGACATGCTACATTCACAGCTGAAGCAGACTTTGCATGTCACACACAGACATGTCTGTGATGACACCATACTTCACACATACGTCACACTTCCGTTGTAAACAAACGTCCACGGTGACTCATTGAATAAACTGATATGACAGTCCTCAGCTGAAATGAGTAAGCTCGAAATCTGGTGCCTCCTAAGGAAAAAGAAACAAATCACGTTTAAGCAACTAAACAAGCGAAAACCTATATCAGAATTTTACCGTAGTCAGATGGCTAAAAGCCAGAAATACTTGAGGCTGAATTGTAATTCTGCCACACCTATAGTAGGTAGTTACGCAATTTATCGGGAAGTCACACTCTTTTTAGTCCTACTTTTAAAGCGGAACTGAATGTAATTATTTTCACTGTCAAACTAAACCAATCTTTTGCGCCTGTGGCCGAGGATGTGGCCACCTGACCAGTCACTGTCATGTCCCGTGTATCACGATGAATGACATCAGAGTTGACACTAAAGACGAAGATGACGGGTGACGGAAGTTACTCAAGAAAGCCTGCACGGTTTGGGTTGCTTGGTCGGCAAGCCGGGTCGGTCGGTTTCTATGTTGAGCGAGATTCAACATTGTGGATATGTAGGCCTAGGAATATTTCGCTGATTAGCTTCTTTCTTCAAATGCAAGCAGACGCTGTGGGAAGAAAGCGTCACCGAATGACGTCAAGATGACATCATAGTAAACATTTATAGGGGAACCGAATCGAAGACGCAAGCGGGCCTAAAACGTAAAAAATATACAAATACATTGAACTGCCTGCTTCATTTATTCAACTACATGCTATCAATATACACATACATGAATTCGTCTTCCTCACCATCACAGCTCATGTACGGTGTGCCTCAGGGCTCAGTACTGGGGCCCGTTCTCTTCGTCCTGTACACTACACCTCTCTCCGATATCATAACTAACCACTCTGTAAACCATCAGCTTTTCGTGGATGATACACAGCTCCAGAAATCCGCCCCTCTCAGTGAAGTGACCAACCCCACCAAAGAACTCAATGCATGCACAGATGACATAAAAATATGGACGACCGAAAATCGGTTCAAACTTAACGAGAAGCACATCACAAAAATCTGTCAAACTGCTTATTTCGAGCTTAGACGGATCAGTTCGATCCGCAGGTTTCTCACTGAAGATGCAGCCAAGACTCTTGTTACTTCCTATAATTATCCTCTCACGGCTTGACTATACAGCAATTGTCTCCTCATGGGTACCCCTAATTCTGTCATCCAACCTCTCCAGAAAATTCAAATATTTGCTGCAAGACTCGTTCTCTTGGTACCCCGCCACCACCATTCAACACCTTTCCTGGAAAAACCTCACTGGCTTCCCATTTCAGAACGTGTTAAATACAAATTTGATGTATGTGTTTCAATGCTATAAATGGTTCTGGTCCTGCTTACCTTTCTGAACTGCTACATGTCTACACTCCGTCTCGTACACTACGCTCTTCTTCTGACACCCGCATGCTGAAAATCCAGCAATACAAACGCAAGACTCATGGCTTTCGATTTCGCTTGTTTTGGACCTGACATTTAGAATTAATTCCCATAGGACCTTAGACATTGCTCAACCCTGTCATCTTTTAAAGCCAAACTGAAAACCTTCTTCTTCTCACAGTATTTCCGCCCCAGCTAATATCAGTACCCAGTTCCTGCTACAGTCATTGTGTGTGTGTGTGTGTGTGTGTGTGTGTGTGTGTGTGTGTGTGTGTGTGTGTGTGTGTGTGTGTGTGTGTGTGTGTGTGTGTGTGTGTGTGTTTCCATATAATACTTTATGTAAACTGTTTTGGTAGGACTGTGCTCTACGTTTGTACAGAATATTGTATTTAGGTTAATATGTATCACGTGAGCACTCAGGCCATTGATGAGCGCATGATAAATATACATTATTATTATTATTATTATTACATTATTATTATTATACATACATAAATATACAGATCTGTCTATATAGAGACCCGACATCCCTCACAAATGTCCTTAAGAAATGGCCCACAGAGCTGGCAAAAAGAACTGATGTGCTGGAGATGAGTCGGTTCGTCCCAACGGTTTAGACACAATAGGCTGGTGAACAAACCAGCCTCCGGGTTCGGGTCCACATCAGCTCTCCTTTTCCTTCCAAACCTGTGGTTTATGGACCATCTTGTGTGTAGCTTTGCCCATCACAATTAATCAAACGCCACTGCCCATCAGAATGCAGATCATTCTAACAGCGAGAGTGTAGCATACCACTGAGCCACCTCGTGGGGTCTTGCACCCTGACAACACCTCTCTGGAAACGGCGTTTAACACCGACAGCGCCTCACCGGAAACAGGGCGTTAGATCCCGACAGTAAATCACCGGAAACAGGGCTTTAAACCCTGACAGCAAATCACCGGAAACAGGGCGTTAAACCAAGACAGCAAATCACCGGAAACAGGGCGTTAAACCAAGACAGCACCTCACCGGAAACAGGGCTTTAAACCCAGACAGTACCTCACCGGAAACGGCTCGGCGTTGAACAAGACTGACAAGTGTACAGGAGAGGCGGCATACGGCTTGTCTAAAGCGGCAATTAAAACGTCTGAATTGCTGTCATGTGGCCAGCTGTATGGAGATATGAGCAAGAACAGGAACATATTCGTGGCAGAGCACAACCCCATATACCTGTCCGCAGGGATCGTAATTTATAATGGTAATAACGATAATAATGGGTACTTAGTGCGCCTAACACGCACTGGCCCACTGGCAAATTCTTTAAATGACTGTATGCTACATATTTTGACAACAAAGATTCAATGCACACCACACACACACACACACCACACACACACACACACACACACACACACACACACACACACACACACCACCCACCCCACCCACATATACACACAAGCACGCACGCACCCCACAACAAGACAACAACAACAAAAAGAACAAACAAACAAAGAGAAGGAGATGAGATAACAGTTTGGACAACAACTGCGCGCGTTTTGTCGGCTTAATTAATTGCTTTTTCTGAATGACCTTTTTGTTGTTGATCACCTTCATTTTCTTTCTTTCCAAATCTTCTCCCTGATTTTTAACTGCGTTAGTTTTGGTTCCCGTGGTGAGTGCCTATGAAATATAAATAGTTACCAAGACATGTAACACAAGTACAACAACGAACACCTGAGGCGCCTACGGTAACTCTCACCTGGCATGCGTGCAAATACAGGGTGCATAAACTCCACCAGAAGATACCTATACCTCTGGCGGAGTTTATGCACCTTGTATTTACACGTATGCCAGGTAAGAGTTACCTCTTCTGGTGGAGTTTATGCACCTTGTATTTACACGTATGCCAGGTAAGAGTTACCGTAGGCGATTCAGGTCTTTGTTGTACTTGTGTTACGCATTTCGAGCGTTAGTTAACTACCTTGATGTGTTGATTCTGCACGAGCCCTCTGGGCCTCGTTCTGTTTCAGATTTGTATCCAAACATGTGCTACTGTGCATTGATAGATGGTGATGGTTGGTTTTTAACGTTGTAACAGTGAATTAGACAAACGTACGTGTTGTTTAATTACTTGTGCTTTGAACGAACTAGTGTAAAAGAATGTTTACTGCGTGATCTCGAGGTGACCCCATGCGCATGACGGGGCGTTAAAATCCAACAACTAACCAACTGGTAATTCTAAGCAGACCTTTGACTAAAGTACATCATTTAGCTCTTAACAATAACGTTACCTGGACCATCTGTTCCGTATTTCAGGATCTATTTAAAAAAGAAAAAAAGAAAAAAAGGTGCAATGGCAACACGACCGACTTTAAGCGCAAACCACACCTATGCTAGGTGACATGTGGCGCAACAGAGCCATACAGCGATGCTGGTCACGTCGCTGCTGTGTTAATTATAAACACTGCAGTCACTCGATAACAATCTGTTTTCACAGACAGACTAACCGATATACGTATAGCAAAGCCGGCGGCGGCACGTCCACCAGCTTAACCCTTTCCTTGCTGAAGTCATTGCACTGCTGAGGTATTCCCTCTCGAAGACAATCCCGAAAACTGCCCGAGCTAACCAAAACACATGCTGCCTAAGAAGTCTCCGAAACAGTGTGAGCTAACCAGTCCCCAAAACAATGTGAGATAACCAATCCCAAAACAGTGCTACCTAACCAGCCCCCCAAACAGCGTGAGCTAACCAATTTCCATGAAAGCGTGCGCTAAACAGCCCCCAAAACAACGTGAGCTAACCAGTTCCAAAGCAGTGCTACCTAACCAGTCCCCAAAGCAGCTTGAGCTAACCAATTCCCTTGACAGCGTGAGCTAACTAGTCCCCAAAACAGCATGAGCTAGCCAATTCCCATCACAGCGCGAGAGCTAACCAGTCCCCAAAACAGCGTGAACAAACAAATTCCCATGACAGCGCGAGAGCTAACCAGTCCCCAAAACAGCGTGAACAAACAAATTCCCATGACAGCGCGAGAGCTAACCAGTCCCCAAAACAGCGTGAACAAACAAATTCCCATGACAGCGCGAGAGCTAACCAGTCCCCAAAACAGCGTGAACAAACAAATTCCCATGACAGCGCGAGAGCTAACCAGTCCTCAAAGCAACGTGAAATAACCAGTCCAAGAGACCGCGAGCTAAACAGTCCCCCAAAACAGCGCGAGAGCTAGGGCCTGAAGACAGTGCAGGCTATAACCAATCCCAAAGACAGTGCAGGCTATAACCAATCCCAAAGACAGTGCAGGCTATAACCAATCCCAAAGACAGTGCAGGCTATAACCAATCCCAAAGACAGTGCAGACTATAACCAATCCAAAGACAGTGCAGGCTGTAACCAATCCCAAAGACAGTGCAGACTATAACCAATCCCAAAGACAGTGCAGGCTGTAACCAACCCTAAAGACAGTGCAGACTATAACCAATCCCAAAGACAGTGCAGCTTAACCAACCTAAAACAGTGCAGCTATAACCAATCCCAAAGACAGTGCAGCTATAACCAATCACAAAGACAGTGCAGGCTGTAACCAACCCTAAAGACAGTGCAGACTATAACCAATCCCAAAGACAGTGCGAGCTATAACCAATCCCAAAGACAGTGCAGGCTGTAACCAACCCTAAAGACAGTGCAGACTATAACCAATCCCAAAGACAGTGCGAGCTATAACCAATCCCAAAGACAGTGCAGACTATAACCAATAAAGACAGTGCAGACTATAACCAATCCCAAAGACAGTGCGAGCTATAACCAATCCCAGAGACATTGCAGACTATAACCAATCACAAAGACAGTGCAGACTATAACCAATCCTAAAACAGTGCAGGCTGTAACCAATCCCAAAGACAGTGCGAGCTATAACCAATCACAAAGACAGTGCAGGCTGTAACCAACCCTAAAGACAGTGCAGACTATAACCAATCCCAAAGTCAGTGCAGGCTGTAACCAACCCTAAAGACAGTGCAGACTATAACCAGCCCTAAAGACAGTGCAGACTATAACCAATCCCAAAGTCAGTGCAGGCTGTAACCAACCCTAAAGACAGTGCAGACTATAACCAACCCTAAAGACAGTGCGAGCTATAACCAATCCCAAAGACAGTGCAGGCTGTAACCAACCCTAAAGACAGTGCAGACTATAACCAATCCCAAAGACAGTGCAGCTATAACCAATCCCAAAGACAGTGCAGGCTGTAACCAACCCTAAAGACAGTGCAGACTGTAACCAATCCCAAAGACAGTGCGAGCTATAACCAGTCCCAAAGACAGTGCAGACTATAACCAATCCCAGAGACATTGCAGACTATAACCAATCACAAAGACAGTGCAGACTATAACCAATCCTAAAAAAGTGCAGACTATAACCAATCCTAAAGACAGTGCAGACTATAACCAATCCCAAAGACAGTCAAAGATAATCAGTCCCAAAGACAGTGCGAGGTAACCGTGCAGACTCACTCGTTCATTGTGAGAAGGTTCCTTCATAATGAGTTAAAAATCCAAACTCAAGCTCGGCATCACATCACTTAATCTTTGTTAAACGGGAAACGCTCTGCGTGAAATGCAGTATGGCACTGGAAGGGAGGGTAAAGAAGTAAATTTTTTACGAGCCTCGAGCGAAACGGGGTATTCAAACCACAAGGGATCCCTTCAGGTTCTGTCCGTTCATTTGCCCCCCGCCCCACCCATTTTCACACGATCTCCGTGACGACAAAGAGGTCTGCAATAGTCATTACAAGCGAGTGTGAAAAACGAGCCCAAGCAAAAAGACAGCCTTGAACCATCGCCGGAAGCACAGACGACTAATGTTGCTAATGACCTTCACTGAGGTTTTGAACAGCTTAATTGATTTCGCACACTTCCATACCTGTACGTGAATGGAGCTACGGGTTTCCTCATTGTAAAAAGGGGTCCGCGCGGAGCTTTAAGCCTGTAAGCGGGAATTGAAAAGCTCAGTTGGTAGAGCGACCGACTGAAAAGCCAGGTGCAATACTGACGCGGGTTTGAGTCCCCGGTGGGCAAAGACATTTTCTCCCAGAGCCAACTTTCAGTGCAGATCGAGTCTCTTACGGGGTCTGTACAGCCCCCGTGTGCAGT
Organism: Alviniconcha marisindica; assembly: GCA_018857735.1. Lineage (NCBI taxonomy): Eukaryota > Metazoa > Mollusca > Gastropoda > Provannidae > Alviniconcha > Alviniconcha marisindica. The sequence continues at coordinate 59,753 of JABMCL010002112.1, forward strand.
CGCATGCATCGACATCTGTGTGCAAGTTAAAAATGCTGAACACTGGCACATGGTTTGGACACACGGAAATACTGCACACACTGATAGGAATGGGTAGCGCTGCTCTTGCGGCTGCTGTGCTTTACCCAAGTAAGGCGACCCGTATTTCATGCAAAGGCCCAAGAAGTACCCAAAAGGAATTACCCCCCTCACCCCCCAAAAAAAACCCCACCCAACAACAAACAAACAAACAAACAAACAACAACAAC
>JABMCL010002112.1:67500-80000 GCA_018857735.1 Alviniconcha marisindica
AGAACACACACACGCGCACGCACGCACGCACGCACGCACGCACACCCACACACACACACACACACACACACACAGGCCAGAAGAAGACAGTAATTTATTGAAATGAAAGAGAGGTAACCCTCTAAATTATTCAGTCTTTATGACCTGTTTCTTCCTCCTCTTCTTTTTTATTTTTATTTTTTAAAATTCTGTCTGTCTTTCTTCTGCGTTAGTATCAGCTAGTAAAAAAAAAAAAAAAAAAAATCCTATCCCAGACGAAGACATCTCTGTGGAAACGTCACAGAACTTCTTTGTATCTATGTCCTGTCTTGTTTTCGTGAGTACATTTTCTTTGTTCTTTACCGCTTGTTCTTTCACACCACCAGTCATTCGAGTTTTCTTCAATATCAGATGACATTTCCCTTTTAGGCTATACCTTTTTATTCCCCTTGTTTCCTTACCGTTATGTCTGTTCCCAAGACGAAGCCTTCTATGCCGACAGTTTGCACGTCGTTCTGTTTTGTTCTCTTTTGCTTAAAACCTGTTCTGTGTTTGGGTCAGCGATGGGGCAGGATAGCTCATTTGCTATGTCGTCGGACTGAATAGCCAGCTATACTGACGTAGGTTTAGATACCCCGGTGAGCAGAGTGATGTTCCTCGCAGAGTGAACTTTCAGTGCAGACTCTGGTCGTGCAGCTCTTCGTGCAATCGCATGCATCAACCTCTGTGCGCACCCCTTCACTGCCATGATGTCATTTGAAAACGACACATAAATCACGTGCGAAATTTAAAATCATTAAGCCTTTTTGTCTCCTTTTGGGCACTGACATGCCAAAGGATTTTTATGAAAACGCATAGCATGAAAAACAGATGTTATACGACCGGAAAATACACTGTTTGCAGACGCGTCCGTGCATCATTGAGCCCGACAATTTTACAGGCTGGGGCAGTGAAGGGGTTAACAATCCCAAACACTGTCAGTCATAAAACGACTTCACACGCTAATGCGAATGGGTAGCGCTGCTCATGCGGCTGCTGAGGCCTTACCCACCTAAGGCGACCCGAATCTGCCTTAAGTTTTAAACGGGGGGTGGGGAGAGAGAGAGAGAGAGAGAGAGAGGAGAGAGAGAGAGAGAGAGAGAGAGAGAGAGAGAGAGGAGGAAGAAGACAAGACAACACAGACACAGACAGAGAGAGAGAGAGAGAGAGAGAAGAGAGAAGAAGAAGAAGAGAGAGAGGAGAGAGAGAGAGGAGAGAGAGAGAGAGAGAGAGAGAGAGAGAGAGAGAGAGAGAGAGAGAGAGAAGAGAGAGAGAGAGAGAGAGAGAGAGAGAGAGAGAGAGAGAGAGAGAGAGAGAGGTAGAGGCGCAGTGTTTTTGCGTCGTTTTTGTTTCTTAGTTATGATAAAATCTAACACAAAATGCTTTTAGTCCAAACTAGGTTATCTTTCAAGGGCTGACATTGAATGCTTTCAGCCAAAGAAGGTTACTTCTCGGGCTGACAGTTGGAATTGCTGACGCAAGGAGGAAGAAGATTAACGGTGGTCGGAATCTGAAGGGAGCTAGAGAAAATTGGTGGAAACTGGACATCTAGAGAGGGAGCTAGAGAGAAATTAGGTGGACATTGAACTAGAGAGGGACTAGAGAGAAATTATGTGGACATTGAAGGGAGCAAGAGAGAAATTAGGTGGACAGGACATCAGAGGGGAGCAGAGAGAAATTAGGGAAGTTAGACATGAGAGGGAGAGAGAGAAAAGGGGAAGGATGAGAGAGGGAGAGAGAGAGAGAGAGGAGAGAGAGAGAGAGAGGAGAGAGAGGAGAGAGAGAGAGACTTGATTGATTGATTGATTAAACTTTATTTCTCAACGGTGAAGATATTAGCACAAAGGCCGACTCACATATCTGCCGTTGCTACAGTACTACTAATAACCAAGACATTCACAGTGAAATATTATGATAGAAGGATATAGACAAATACATCATCATCAATAATAATAATAATAACACATATAAAACGAAACAGCGACCGCAACGGAAATGATAAAAAAAAAAAAAGCAGTGAAAACAACTGAAACGAAAAGGTCAACAACAACAATAACAAGAACAACAAAAATTGGGGTAATTTACAGAGAGAGCAGGGGAAGGGGAGTGATAAAATTAAGGTTCAGAAAACAACAACAAAGTAAAAAAATCGGATGCTAAATAAAAACATTAAAAATCAAATAATAAAACCACCACAACAACAACAATAATGTAAACAAATTAGTAGGTAAAAGATATAGAAATGATATATACATATACACACATACATATATACACACACATGTATGCACATATTACATCACCCCCCCCCCCCCCCCCTACACACACACACACGCACACAGCAATGATGTGGCAATGAATGTTCTAATTAGCACTGCGATGATAACAGTATACTACCGCTACTACCGCTGATACTATGAACAGAAATTGGAGAGATGAAAGGAATAAAACGTAATTTAAATCAATATTTTGTATACTTAGCACAGAGCTGGTATACAATCAAGACAAGAAATGTACCTCACCATTCAAGGAAAATATATCCATACGCTTAAAATAAAATTTATCGCCCACGCTTGGGCATGTACACTCACTTACACATAAACACATAAAATGCCAGGTGTATCAAACATTAGGAAACTAAATATTGTACGGTTCAAGACTGAAAACCTAAGTGTTACATTCAGTACGAAAATGCTGAAGAGCTTTAGATTTGAATGCGCTCACTGAGCAGGCTATTTTAAAACTTCTAGGTCTCTCTCTCTCTCTCTCTCTCTCTCTCTCTCTCTCTCTCTCTCTCTCTAGAGAATTAGGTGGATAGTTGGACATCTATAGAGGGAGTAAGAGAGAAAGAAGCAGAATGCGAGGTGCTGGCACCTTGCTATACTCACAGGGAAGCTGTGCGACACCAGTAGTAGACCGACCATTTTTGAGAGAGAGATTTTGGCTATTTTTGAACTCCTGAAAGCTTACAAACCAACTGGCTGAACTCCTGAAAGTTTACAAACCAACTGGCTGAACTCCTGAAAGTTTACAAACCAATTGGCTGAACTCCTGAAAGTTTACAAACCAGTTGGCTGAACTCCTCAAAGTATACAAACCAATTGGCTGAACTCCTCAAAGTTCACAAACCAACCCGCCATCTATGCTCTTCGTTTGATACTTCCAGTGTCTGTCTTCCCTCTGTGTGCATGCACTCGCTTGGTCAGAGATCTTTTTCTTGTGCTGCACCGTCTGTCTGGAATAGTCTCCCTTGCTAAATTAGATCACCAACCACACTCATATAGCTCAAAATTAATCTTCTTTGAAATCTCACTTCTTCAAGCTATCGCTTTGGCTACGTGCGAGTGTGTGTGTGTGTGTGTGTGTGTGTGTGTGTGTGTGTGTGTGTGTGTGTGTGTGTGTGTGTGTGTGTGTGTGTGTGTGTGTGTGTGTGTGTGTGTGTGTGTGTGTGTGTGTGTGTGTGTGTGTGTGTACGGGCACACATTCGTGTGTGCGTGCCCACGCGAAAATTTGTTTTGTCTGTGGTTTGATTCTTTGCTTTGTAATGGGCTATGTGCTTCAATCTGGAGAAATAGCACATAAAAAAGTACATTCTTCTTCTTCTTCTTATAATTTTTTTTTTAAACTGACGACTGATTTAGGTTCTCTTCAAGGGAGGCAACAACCTATGAACCAAATAACTGAAAATTAAACAAGAACTTCTTCCCTTGATTCAATAAACTCGCTATTGTAAGACTACTTATAGACTTCGGGTGCGCGTGAGAACAGACACATTTTCTCCACGAACAACAACCAAAGGCCATTATTGATCTCTTTCTGTTTATTGTACGGTACGACTGTCAAAATGAACGCTCATAATATTTCTCTACTGTTAGTTAGTTCTTGTATTTTAACGTCCCGACAGATCCTTCAGACCCTCAGTAATAACCTTGGCCAGGATCTCACCAGTCAGTTCATCAGTCAGTCACACAGTTATCCATCAGTCTATCAGCGAGCCCGTCAGATTGGTGGCAAATGACACAAGGGGCTAGTCAACAGGGTCCAGTGTGTACTGCATGGGGAACTTGGTCAGATCCTTCAGACCCTCAGCGAGGGCCTTGTCCAGGACCTCGTTGTCCTCCGCCGACAGGTGATTCTGCCAGTCCCCGACCTCGCCTGGCGGTCACACAACAGGCAATCGAACAGACAGCCAGTTAGACACAGGTGAACAGGCACTCGGCTAAAAACACAGCAGAACTTCTGAACCACATACGGTACTTAATCCCCAAGGATGCACAGCATCTCTCTCCTCTCTCTCTCTCTCTCTCTCTCTCTCTCTCTCTCTCTCTCTCGTTGTCTCTATGTCTCTGTCTCTGTCTGTCTGTCTGTCTGTCTGTCCGTCCGTCTATCTACCTGTCCGTCTATCTGTCGGTCTATTTATCTATCTGCCTAACAGATAGCTGTATAGAAGAGTACCTACATCAACAGACTCATGGTATTTCGAGTTTTCTGCAGTAACACTAACAGGGGCGAACAGTCCTTGCTGTTCCAGTTCCACCTTTTTCCTTTTCTGTAAAGTTTGCGGTGCAGTGGGGAGATAGTGACAACCTCACCTTTCCTATACCCTCTCCGGTGCAGTGGGGAGATAGTGTCAACCTCACCTTTCCTATACCCTCTCCGGTGCAGTGGGAAGATAGTGACAACCTCACCTTTCCTATACCCTTTCCGGTCCAGTGGGAAGATAGTGACAACCTCACCTTTCCTAGAGACTTTCCGGTCCAGTGGGAAGATAGTGACAACCTCACCTTTCCTAAAGACTTTCCGGTCCAGTGGGAAGATAGTGACAACCTCACCTTTCCTAAAGATTTTCCGGTGCAGTGGGAAGATAGTGACAACCTCACCTTTCCTAGAGACTTTCCGGTCCAGTGGGAAGATAGTGACAACCTCACCTTTCCTAAAGACTTTCCGGTCCAGTGGGAAGATAGTGACAACCTCACCTTTCCTAAAGATTTTCCGGTCCAGTGGGAAGATAGTGACAACCTCACCTTTCCTATACCCTTTCCGGTGCAGTGGGAAGATAGTGACAACCTCACCTTTCCTAGAGACTTTCCGGTCCAGTGGGAAGATAGTGACAACCTCACCTTTCCTAAAGATTTTCCGGTCCAGTGGGAAGATTGTGACAACCTCACCTTTCCTAAAGATTTTCCGGTCCAGTGGGAAGATTGTGACAACCTCAAATTTCCTATAGATTTTCCGGTCCAGTGGGAAGATTGTGACAACCTCACCTTTCCTATAGCTTTCCAGTGCAGTGGGGAGATAGTGACAACCTCAAATTTCCTATAGATTTTCCGGTCCAGTGGGAAGATAGTGATAACCTCACTTTTCCTATAGACTCTCCGGTCCAGTGGGAAGATGAGACGGTCTCTTCTATCATGAAGACCTTTCCTCCATGTTCCGGTCCAGTAAGGGAAGATGGAGATACTCTCTGCAAGACACCTCACCTTCCTTCGACATCTTAGTTCAGTGGGAACGTGAAGACGGTCTCTGCTATGGCGACAACCTCACCTTTTCTGTACCGAATATTCTGGTGCAACCGGGAATACTAGGAACACCCTCATCTTTTCTTTAGTGGGTATTCTGGTGTAACCGGGAGGACTAGGAACAACCTCACCTTTCCTGTAGATCTGCTGGTCCATCGGTAAGATGGTGCCCTCAGGCAAGGTCTTGTCCTTGTCCGCTTGCTTCATCTTCTGGAAGCTGCAGGCGTCGGCGATGTCCTGGCACAGCTGGTCCGAGGCCTCCACGCCCAGAAACTGGGCCAGTCGCCTGACCGTCTCCACGGGATGCTGAGAAAGGAAGGCACTGCTTCTTCAAGAATCCTATTGTGTGTCTATGTCATAATAAATGCATATTGTGTGTCTGTGTCATGATAAATGCATACTATGTGTCTATGTCATAATAAATAAGCGTTCTTTTTAATCATTTATGTGTTTAGATCTTGTTTTAGAACGCTAGCAGTCATTCATGTTTCAGCTTTTTTTTAACTGCTTCTTAAAGCACATTCATTCTCAACAAAATTGACATGTTCCATAAAGACGATGACTAAACAACTGCAAAAGGATTAACTGGACATTTTCGAGGAAGGCAATGACTAAACAACCACAAAAGGAAGAAGGAGAAGAAAAAGGAGAGCAAGAATAAAAAGAAGAAGAAGAAGAACTAGACGATGACGAAGCTGGTAATATAAAGAAGAACACGAAACCAATGACAATAAAGAAGAGGATGTTGAAGCAGAAGGATAGTAACAATGACAATAATAGTATTAATAGTAAAAATAATACGTGGACAATTTTAATTTTTGGTAGTACTTTGTCTTTCGATGGAAATACGGGTCGCCTTACCTGGTTAAGGCACAGCAGCAGCCGCAAGAGCAGCGCTACCCATTCCTATCAGTGTGTGTAGTATTTTGGTGTGATCAAACCATGGTATGGCTGCCAGTGTTTTGAGATTTTTAACCTACGCACAGATGTCGATGCATGCGATTGCACACGGGGGCTGTACGGACACCGTAAGAGAGTCTGCACTGGAAGATGACTCTGGGAGAAAGATTCCTTGAATCACCGTGGACTCGAACCCGCGTCAGTATATTGCCTGGCTTTTCAGTCGGACGCTGTACCCACCGAGATTTTTCCCAGACACTGGTTATCTGTTTTCTTTTATCGCAACGACCACATCATATGCTTATTTATTCATGTACTAATGCACATTTTTACTGCACATTTATATTTATGAACGAACCATATGCGGCGAATGGAAAAAGGTTTGCTTCGCGAAAGAATTGTACTTGATTTGATCATGCGTGTGTGCTGAAAACGGACTCCTGATGACCCAGCAAACCCAGACACCTCAACAAAGACAAACAACAAATATCTAATACTCACACTCTCCACATACATACCAAAAATAAATGAAAGTTTGAAGGCTGTAGTTGAATTTCAGCTTCGCTTTAGTCTGTCTCCATCCCTACCACCTTCCTCATCTCGGTTTCACTTGTTTGTCCCCAGTGCAGCTGACCTTTTTAGCTTCCTCGAATGAGATGTTAAAGAATGGGCTGTCCGGGTTCTAGTTCATGAACTGACCTTTTTAACTTCCTCGAACGAGGTGTTGAAAAATGGGATGTCCGGGTTCTCGTTCATAAACTGCTCCGCCTGTTTCAGAAACTGCAGCCACGTCCCGTACATAATATCTGAAAACAAAACCCCAGGACCCCCCCCCCCCCCCCAGGTTACCGACTATGCAGCAACCACGAAGACACCAAAAATAAGGACTGCACGGCAAACAGCAACACCATGAACTAGACGAAGCGATGCAGCAAAGAAAAACAACGACAACAACAATATGACTATTACGGCAAATAGCAAAATGATCAGCTTTGAGCTAGACAAAGAAAACGGCTAAGCAACGATGAACACAATAGAAATGGTAACTTACGAGTAAGTAAGTAAGTAAGTAAGTAGGTAGGTAGGTAGGTAGGTAGGTAGGTAGGTAGGTAGGTAGGTAGGTAGGTAGGTAGGTAGGTAATTTGATGTTATACACCCAGTCAAGCAGTACGGTTATATCAGGGCGATTACGAGGAAGACAATGTGTAAACAACAGTGAGAAGATGCAATAAATGAATTGCTTTTTTACGCCCAGTCAGCCAGGACGAGAAGAAGACGAAGAAGAAGAAGAAAAAGACAAGGATGATGATGGTGAAAAAGAACTTGAAGAAGACGACGATGATAAGGAAGAAGGGGAAAACGACGACCATGAAGAAGAGGCTATTGAAGAAGAACAGCAACAACAATAATAAATCAACCCGTACCAACACCAACACGACGACAACCACGAAGACCATTTGGAACCGAGAACAACAATAAAGCTATTGCCTTAAAATAATTGTCTGTCTAACCAACCGTGCAGAATCATGTTCGAATGCAGTGAGTCTACTTGAAAGCGGAGAATAGCGCCATATGTTCAAATTCAAATAAATAAATAAAATTAAAAAAAGGTGAGCCGGTTTGGCCTAGCGGTAAGGCGTTAGGCTGGTAAGCAGAGGGACCTCGGCTCGAATCCGCTTTGGCTCTCCTTTCTCTTCAAAAATTGTGGTCTGTGGACACTGTCTTGTGACTTTGTCCCTCATAATTATTGAAACATTAAAATGGCTCTCATCACTGCTCATCTTAATGCAGAAGTCATTCTGGTGGTGACAGTGTAGCGATAGGTATATAATCTCCCTCTCTCCCTCACCTCCGTAGCCCCTTCCCCCCTTCTCCCCGTCCCTAATAAACCTTACGGTTTCTGTGGACGTTAAGCACCATGTTTACTTACTTACTAAATTTAAAAAAACTTTAATTATCCCACAAGGGGCAATTTTGTTGTGGTCATGGCGGGCTCGTAAAATAATGAATACATAAAGTTAAAAGAAGAATACAGCAACAAACACAATATAAAAGCGATCACCAAACAAAGGTCAGTTTCAAGATGAGTGTCACACGCAACATAACGACCACACCACATCAGCAACAACGACAACGACAGCAGAAACAACAGCACCAGACTCACCTTTCTCAGCGACGGTCTTCCGCACGAACTGACTGAACGTCAAATCCTCGAAAAGCGGAAACTGCTTGAAGTGAAACCACTGAGAGACCACTGTGTCTTTCGGGTTGCGATAAACGTGCAGCACCTGTAAAACAGCGGTCCAGTGGTAAGAGAACAATACAGTGGTCCAGTGGTAAGAGAACAATACAGCGGTCCAGTGGTAAGACAATAAAACAGCGGTTCAGAGGTAAGAGAACAACACAGCGGTCCAATGGTAAAACAACAAAACAGCGGTCCATGGGTAAGAATTACAACACTGCGGTCTAGTGGTAAGACAACAAAACAGCGATCCAGTGGTAAGACAACAAGAAAGCTGTCCAGTGGCAAGAGAATAATACAGCTGTCCAATGGTAAGAGAACAACAAAGCGGTCCACTGGTAAGACAACAAAACAGCAGTCCAATGGTAAGAGAACAACACAGCGGTCCAGTGGTAAGACAACAAAAAAGTTGTCCAGTGGTAAGAGGATAATACAGTGGTCTGGTGGTAAGAGAACAACACAGCGGTCCAGTGGTAAGACAACAAAAAAGCCGTCCAGTGGTAAGAGGACAATACAGGGTCCAGTGGTAAGAGGACAATACAGCGGTCCACTGGTAAGACAAGAAAAAAGCTGTCTAGCGGTAAGAGAACAATACAGCGGTCGAGTGGTAAGAGGACAATACAGCGGTCTGGTGGTAAGAGAACAACACAGACCTCCAGTGGTAAGACAACAAAAAAGCTGTCCACTGGCAAGAGAATAATACAGCAGTCCAGTGGTTAAAAGAACAAGAAAGCAGTCCACTGGTAAGACAACAAAACAGCGGTCCAATGGTAAGATAACAACACAGCGGTCCAGTGGTAAGACAACAAAAAAGCTGTCCAGTGGTAAGAGGACAATACAGCGGTCCAGTGGTAAGACAAGAAAAAAGCTGTCCAGTGGCAAGAGAACAATACAGTGGTCCAGTGGTAAGAGGACAACACAGCGGTCCAATGGTAAGGCAACAACAAAGTCTGTCTAGTGGTAAAAGAATAATACAGCGGTCCAGTGGTAAGAGAACAACATAGCGGTCCAGTGGTGAGTGGAGCAACAAGGAAAGTGGATAGACAGGTATACTTCCGGCCAGTCAGCTGCATATGAAGATGAAACTGAACAAAATCTCTTGCCGGGCCCCTCCCACCTGCTTCTTCCTTGGTCCCTCCCACTTGCTTCTACCTTGATCCCTCCCACCACACTCCGAGCATCGCTTTCCGGCACCTTCCTCCAAACTCCGCCAGATTTAGTTACGCCACTGAAAGGGCACTCTTTATCTCCGCGCAGCTGTCCACCGACGCGGTCAGCGCGCTCCGAAAGGTTCGGGTACTAATAAGACTGTGGAAGCAAACTAGCGCCCAAACACGTACGTAAACATGAGGCGCATCCACACTGGGTAAAATAAAGAAGAGTTCCGTCTCGATTCAAACGATTTTGGTTTTATTTGAGCTGGCGTAAGCAACATGGTCAGTTATAAAGCAAACGTCTGATATAATCTGAGTTGTTTGTAACAAACGTACTACTGTTTGAGCACCAACAAAAAACGTCTCGTTAGCTGACAGTTTTCTGGGACCTATGGTGTAACTAAATACGTCAGTGGTTGAAGGAAGGGTGTCGTAAATCAGTGCTTGGAGTTTGCCCTCCCACCTCCCCCTTACCGAGCCCCTCCCACCTGATCCTTCCTTGATACCGGGGTCCTCCGCCCCGTCCCTTACGAGGCCCCACCCACCTGCCCCTCCTGGGCCCTTCCCTCTTGCCCCTTACCGGGCCCTTCCCACCTGCCCTTATCAGGCCCCTCCCACCTGCCCTCCAAGGGCCCCTCCCACCTGCCTTTTACCAGGCCCCTCCCACCTGCCTTTTACCAGGCCTCTCCCACCTGCCCATTCCAGTGCCCCTCCCACCTGCCCCTTACCAGGCCCCTCCCACCTGCCCATTCCAGTGCCCCTCGCACCTGTCCCTTCCTGGGCCCCTCCCACCTGCCCTCCCAGGGCCCCTCCCCCCTGCCCCTTGCCAGGCCCCTCCCACCTGCCCCTTACCAGGCCTCTCCCACCTGCCCATTCCAGTGCCCCTCCCACCTGCCCCTTACCAGGCCTCTCCCACCTGCCCATTCCAGTGCCCCTCCACCTGTCCCTTCCTGGGCCCCTCCCACCTGCCCTCCCAGGGCCCCTCCCACCTGCCCCTTCCAGGCCCCTCCCACCTGCCCCTTACCAGGCCCCTCCCACCTGCCCCTTACCAGGCCCCTCCCACCTGCCCCTTACCAGGCCTCTCCCACCTGCCCATTCCAGTGCCCCTCCCACCTGCCCCTTACCAGGCCCCTCCCACCTGTCCCTTACCAGGCCTCTCCCACCTGCCCATTCCAGTGCCCCTCCCACCTGTCCCTTCCTGGGCCCCTCCCACCTGCCCTCCCAGGGCCCTTCCCACCTGCCCCTTACCAGGCCCCTCCCACCTGCCCCTTACCAGGCCCCTCCCACCTGTCCCTTACCAGGCCTCTCCTACCTGCCCATTCCAGTGCCCCTCCCACCTGCCCCTTACCAGGCCCCTCCCACCTGTCCCTTACCAGGCCTCTCCCACCTGCCCATTCCAGTGCCCCTCCCACCTGTCCCTTCCTGGGCCCCTCCCACCTGCCCTCCCAGGGCCCTTCCCACCTGCCCCTTACCAGGCCCCTCCCACCTGCCCCTTACCAGGCCCCTCCCACCTGTCCCTTACCAGGCCTCTCCTACCTGCCCATTCCAGTGCCCCTCCCACCTGCCCCTTACCAGGCCCCTCCCACCTGTCCCTTACCAGGCCTCTCCCACCTACCCATTACAGTGCCCCTCCCACCTGTCCCTTCCTGGGCCCCTCCCACCTGCCCTCCCAGGGCCCTTCCCACCTGCCCCTTACCAGGCCCCTCCCACCTGCCCCTTACCAGGCCCCTCCCACCTGTCCCTTACCAGGCCTCTCCTACCTGCCCATTCCAGTGCCCCTCCCACCTGTCCCTTCCTGGGCCCCTCCCACCTGCCCTCCCAGGGCCCCTCCCACCTGCCCCTTACCAGGCCCCTCCCACCTGCCCCTTACCAGGCCACTCCCACCTGCCCATTCCAGTGCCCCTCCCACCTGTCCCTTCCTGGGCCCCTCCCACCTGCCCTCCCAGGGCCCCTCCCACCTGCCCCTTACCAGGCCCCTCCCACCTGTCCCTTACCAGGCCTCTCCCACCTGCCCATTCCAGTGCCCCTCCAACCTGTCCCTTCCTGGGCGCCTCCCACCTGCCCCTTACCAGGCCCCTCCCACCTGCCCCTTACCAGGCCTCTCCCACCTGCCCATTCCAGTGCCCCTCCCACCTGCCCCTTACCAGGCCCCTCCCACCTGTCCCTTACCAGGCCTCTCCTACCTGCCCATTCCAGTGCCCCTCCCACCTGTCCCTTCCTGGGCCCCTCCCACCTGCCCTCCCAGGGCCCCTCCCACCTGCCCCTTACCAGGCCCCTCCCACCTGCCCCTTACCAGGCCCTCCCACCTGCCCCTTACCAGGCCCCTCCCACTGCCCCTTACCAGGCCTCTCCCACCTGCCCATTCCAGTGCCCCTCCCACCTGCCCCTTACCAGGCCCCTCCCACCTGTCCCTTACCAGGCCTCTCCCACCTGCCCATTCCAGTGCCCCTCCAACCTGTCCCTTCCTGGGCGCCTCCCACCTGCCCCTTACCAGGCCCCTCCCACCTGCCCCTTACCAGGCCTCTCCCACCTGCCCATTCCAGTGCCCCTCCCACCTGCCCCTTACCAGGCCCCTCCCACCTGTCCCTTCCCGGGCCGCTCCCACCTGCCCATTCCAGGGCCCCTCCCACCTGATCCTTCCTTGGTCCCTCCCACCTTCCCATTACC
>JABMCL010002112.1:85000-87500 GCA_018857735.1 Alviniconcha marisindica
TTCCAAATGCAGGTTTTCGAGCATGTTTGAAAGTGTTCCAGTACAATTATCGTGTAGTCGTGTGCCAGTGATGTAGTCGTGTGTCGTGCGAGCGTGTGTGTGTGTGTGTGTGTGTGTGTGTGTGTGTGTGTGTGTGTGTGTGTGTGTGTGTGTGTGGTGTGTGTGTGTTGTGTGTGTGTGTGTGTGTGTGTGTGTGTGTGTGTGTGTGTTGTGTGTGTGTGTGTTGTTTGTGTGTGTGTGTGTGTGAGTGTGTGGTGTGTGGAGGGGGGGGGGGAGGGGGTGGTTGTGTGTGTGTGTGTGTGTTGTGTGTGTGTGTGTGTGTGTGTGTGTGTGTGTGTGTGTGTGTGTGTGTGTGTACGTGTGTGTGTGTGGAGGGGGGTGTGTGTGTGCGCGTTCGTGCGTGTGTGTGTGTGTGTGTGTGTGTGTGTGTGTGGTGTGTGTGGTGTGTGTGGTGTGTTTGTGTGTCTGTGTGTGTGTGTTGTGTGTGTTGTGTGTGTGTGTGTGTGTCTGACGGTGTGTGTGTGGGGGGGGGGGAGTGCGCGTTCGTGCGTGCGTGCGTGTGTGTGTGTGTGTGTGTGTGTGTGTGTGTGTGTGTGTTTTGTGGTGTGTGTGTGTGTGGGTGCGCGTTTGTTCGTGCGTGCGTGTGTGTGTGTGTGTGTGTGTGTGTGTGGTGTGTGTGGTGTGTGTGGTGGTGTGTGTGTGTGTGTGTGTGTGTTGTGTGTGTGTGGTGTGTGTGTGTGTGTGTGTGTGTGTGTGTGTGTGTGTGTGTGTGCGCGCGCGCGCACTATCTTACATTGCATCAATGAGATTGTTACATTGTTGAATTTAACTTTATTTATAACTTTTATACGTGGCTAATTGTAATGTTTTATCTATTTCTTAATGCGCTGTATGAATGGAAAGTCACCAAGACAAATTCCTGTGTACATTTAAATGTCATCGGCGAATAAATATGTTTGTATCCTTGTATCTCTGTATCACAGTCAAGTTCTTAGTGAAACGCTGCATGTTCCTTGTCACCTGTATGGTTGCAATGATCATCGCTAAAACTGACACTTGTACCAGTCGATTTTTCTACTGGTGAAAGCTCAGTCACACATGCCTCAGACGAACAGCCACATAGTTCAGGAGCTGTGTGAGAGTCGAGGTGGCCGTCCTGGGCTGTCCGTCCTAACGAGCCTTCTGGTTTCCGTGGACGTAAAGCTATATTGAACCATGCTTCGGCATTGGTCTCAGCTTGTCCCTAATATGTCAACCGACATTCGAGGACATTAAGCAACACAACCGAACCGAATCGAACAGTCACACTGGCATTTATCTCTCATCTCCGTGTCACTCAAGCCGAGCAGGGTTTCGACTGACAGGGACAGAAACTGGCCCACATTTGTTGTCATGTAAGCCAGTCATGGCAACACGGGGTTGTCTGTCTTGAAACAGGTCGGTGTGTTGTGAACTCTCTGTGTCCTTTCAGCAGACACGGGAGTTAATTAGCACTCAGAAGACGTCACACAAACACGGGAACAACGTCTCTGGTGTTCTTATCTTGTCGGCTACATTTGACAGCAGTAGGCAAGACTCCAACATGATTGTTTTTGAATTCCATTTGCCTGTTTATGTCCTTGTTGACGCCATTACGGGTTTGGGGATACTGGTGCTTCATTGCTGCTATCCTCTCCTCCGCTCATCCATAGTTCAGGAGCTGTGTGAGAGTCGAGGTGGCCGTCCTGGGCTGTCCGTCCTAACGAGCCTTCTGGTTTCCGTGGACGTAAAGAATTATTGCACCGTGCTTCGGCATTGGTCACAACTTGTCCCTAATATGTCAACTGACATCTGAGGACATTAAGCATCACTTCATCATCATCATCCGCTCATCCCTTGTCTCGCAACACTTGACTCGGGGGCTTCTTTCTGTAGCGGACGGCTACGTAGACCTAATGGCTGACTGTTAATGTCGGAGCTCTGGGCTGTCAAACGAAGAAGGAACACGGTGTTGTTGTTGCCGTCTCCGGTGACTTTCCACGATGGCACGTCGTTTTTCTGTAGCAGGGCACCAAGTGTGATTTTGCTGCTACTGGTAGTCCACTTACAGGCATGGGTGTTGAAATTAAGACAGTTTTTGGAGAGAAAAAAATAATCTGCCGCAGCTCCGAAATGTGCATCCTGCTCGGCCAAGGTAGATCATGCGACCCCAGAGAGAGAGAGAGAGAGAGAGAGAGAGAGAGAGAGAGGTGGTGGGTGTCACAACTTACCTGGTCGCTCATATCTGTCGAGTGATCAAGGCAGGCGTCAGGCTGTCACTCCGCACTGCTGAATGGTAGATATCCTCTGGGACGCCAAACACACTGCAGTCAGCCAAAGCCTTGCCACAGAACCTTGCTCAAAGCCTTGCCACGGAGCAAATGTTTGTTGGATTGGGAACTAAACCTTCAATGTAAGTACTGGAGCACGTTCACTGATGACAGAGATACCACTACAGTCACGTGAATGCTGAATCACTCAG
>JABMCL010002112.1:95000-97500 GCA_018857735.1 Alviniconcha marisindica
CCTCCCCCTCTCCCCCTCTCTCCCTTCCCCTCTCCCTCCCTCTCTCTCCTTCCCCTCTCTCTCCCCTCTCTCTCTTCCCTCCCCCCTCTCCCCCCTCTTTCCTTTCCCCCCTCTCTCCCCCCTCTCTCTATCCCCCTCCCCCCCTCTCTCTACCTTCTCTCTCTCCCCTCTCTCTCTTCCCTCCCCCTCTCCCCCCTCTCTCCCTTCCCCCTCTCTCCCCCCTCTCTCTACCTTCCCCCTCCCCCCCCTCTCTCTACCTTCCCCCCTCTCTCTCCCCTCTCTCTCTTTCCCTCCCCCTCTCCTCCCCTCTCTCCCTTCCCCCTCTCTCCTTCCCCCCTCTCCCCCCCCTCTCTCCTTCCCCCTCTCCCCCTCTCTCTACTTTCCCCCCTCTCTCCCCTCTCTCTCTTCCCTCCCCCCTCTCTCCCTCTCCTCCCTTCCCCTCTCTCCCCCTCTCTCTACCCTTCCCCCCTCTCTCCCTCTCTCTCTTTCCCCCCTCCCCCTCTCTCCCTTCCCCCTCTCTCCCCCCTCTCTCTACCTTCCCCCCTCTCTCTTTCCCTTCCCCCCTCTCTCCCTTCCCCCCTCTCTCCCCCTCTCTCTACCTTCCCCCCTCTCTCCCCTCTCCTCTTTCCCTCCCCCTCTCCACCCTCTCTCCCTTCCCCTCTCCCCCCCTCTCTACGTTCCCCCCTCTCTCCCCTCTCCCTCTTTCCCTCCCCCCCTCTCCCCCCTCTCTACCTTCCCCCCTCTCCCCCGCTCTCTCTCCCTTCCTCCCTCTCTCTCCCCTCTTCTCTCCCTTCCCCCCTCTCTCTTCCCCCTCTCTCTCTTTCCCTCCCCCCTCTCTCCCCTCGAGTGAGCAACGCTCTTCGGCAGACTTTCATCTACATCACCACTCCCCCTCTCACCCCCACCTCCTATTTTTTTCATCTCTACTTATCTGTCATCCAGTTTATGATTAGCTATAAGTTGCTGAGGAGAGAATGAGACAAGAGAATGGGAATGCTGCAGGCGAAAAGGTCAGCGAGCACGAACACTTTGGCGCACACCTAACTGCCAACACGCACCACTGAAGCGAAACAGTTACTTCGTTAGCAATTGCATTTGAACATCCTGCCGATAGCAATAAAAATTAGTCTCATCGGGACGAGGGAAGACCGCCACGGGTCAGTAACGTTCAGAACAGAAAGTGACGCAGTGCTAGACAGTTTTGCAGTTAACCCTTTCACTGCTATGGTGTCAGTTGAAAACGACCACTAAAAACGCAAAACTTGAAATCCTTAGACCTTTTTTTGTTTTCTTTTTCGCATTAGCATGTAAACGGATTTTCAAAAATCGCACAGTATTGAAATTAGATTTGTTATAGGACCGGAAAATATACAGTTCGCAGACGTGTGCATGTACTTTTCAGCCGGGAAATGTTGCGTGCTGGGGCAGTGAAGGGGTTAATTTGTACCAGCCTGAGGACCTCATTTGCTTGAGGGACGTGGGTCAATAACCATCAGAACAGACAGTAACGGAATACTAGAGAGTTTTACGGTTAATTTGTCCGTGCCTGCATGAGGATCTCACTTGCTTGAGGGACTTGGCAAAATACTTATCATCAGTTAATTATTGTGAACTATAGAAATCCAGACTGTGGTTTATATTCAAGACCCGGTTTATATTCAAGTATTGTGTGGACATTTTTCAAATTATTTTCTGCAATAATTCGTGAAACCGTACAAACCTTTTTTTTGTATTTCACTGGCCTTCTCTGAGAGAGTGTGGATGTTTGGTGGGTGTATAGGCACGCAACGTCGCACGCACCCACAAACACACACGCACACGCAACCCCCCCCCCCCCCACGTACGCACGCATGCACGCCACACACACACACACACACACACACACACACACACGCGCGCGCGCACACACACGCACACGCACGTACACACGCACGCAAAGACCAGACAGACAGACAGACAGACACTCACACAACACACACACACACCACACACACACACACACACACACACACACACACACACACACACACACACACACACACACACACACACACACACACACACACACACAAACTACCACACACGACACACACACACACACACAACAAATTTCACACAAATACCACACGGACGGACACACACACGACACACACCACACACACACACACACACACAACACACACACACACACACACACACACACACACACACACACACACACACACACACACACAACACACACACACACACACACACACACACACACACACACACAACACACACACACACACACATATTCACACAAATACTCACACGGACGGACACAAAACGCACACACATTCGCTCACTAACACACACACACACACACACACACACACACACACACACACACACACACACACACACACACACACACACACACACACACACACAAACACGCACGCACGCACGCACCACGCACGCACGCACACACACACACACGCACACACACACACACACA
>JABMCL010002112.1:105000-110000 GCA_018857735.1 Alviniconcha marisindica
TATCATATAAAAAAACAAAATTAAAAAAAACATATTTTGTGGTCAGCATGTTTGGTTTGTCTCTCCCAGCAACGAGCCATGGAACTATGGATCTGCAGGGTCTGGCTCTAGCGTTATGGGTGTGGCCGGTATAAGTTCTGCTGGGTCTGGCTCTAGCGTTATGGGTGTGGCCGGTATAAGTTCTGCTGGGTCTGGCTCTAGCGTTATGGGTGTGGCCGGTATAAGTTCTGCTGGGTCTGGCTCTAGCGTTATGGGTGTGGCCGGTATAAATTATTACGGGGGCATTCCATCGCACGGTACACTGCCTTTTTGGATGTTGGACGGTATTAGTTGCTTCTGGCTCTACATGTCTCCGTTCACATACACACCACCACACATGCCTTGGATACTACACTAATGCACTCCAAACACACACACACACACACACACACACACACACCACACACACACACACACACACGCCCCACACCACCACACACATACACACACACCACACACACACACACACACACACACACACACACACACACACACACACACACACACACCACACACCCCACACACACCCACCACACCACACACACGCCACACACACACACACACACACACACACACACACACACACACACACACACACACACACACACACACACACACACACACACACACACACACACACACACACACTCCTCAGGGTAACAGAACTGAAGAGAAAAAATAAAACAGCTCTAGAGAAATGTACTCACCTATACGACGACGCACAAAGAACAATTAAAAACACAAGTGCTTTCGACACATAGTCTTCGTCTGGTGTAAGAAGAGAGACAGAAAATAATAAAAGAAGAAGGAAGCACAGGCACCCGAAGCTGCCAGCCAGCACGGCCACAGGCGCCAGAATTTAAGATTCAACTGTGCCTCAGAGACCTGAAGGTAAGAACCAGTATCAGTCAGCATTACCACGTGCTCCTGAGGGTTAGATCAAAGGTGAAACAGATATCAGTCAGCAGGGCCACAGGCACCTGGAGGTAACAAGCAAATAAATGATGACGATTCCTTCTATGACCAATAACAAGCTGAATCTAAATAGTGCATGTTATAGAAACAAATTTTGTGAGCCGGTTTGGCCTAGCGGTAAGGCGTTAGGCTGGTAAGCAGAGGGACCTCGGTTCGAATCCACTTCGGCTCTCCTTTCTCTTCAAAAGTTGTGGTCTGTGGACACTGTCTTGTGACTGTCCCTCACAATTAATGAAACATTGAAATGGCTTTCATTGCTGCCCATCTTAACGCAGGAGTCATTCTGGTTGTGACAGTGTAGCGATAGGTATATAATCTCCCTCTTACCCACTCCATACCCCTTTCCCCCCTTCTCCCCGTCCCTAATAAGCCGTATGGTTTGTGTGGACGTTAAGCACCATGTTTACTTACTTACTTAAAAAAATCTGCACTAATACATAGGCACATTTACCGACTTTTTGAAAACAGTAAAAAAGAAAAAAAGAAAGAAAAAAAAGTGTGTGGGTTGAGATAGAAAGACAAGAATTGATGTTTGATGCCAGCTAAATTTGGTCTGGAACACGAAAAAAAAAAAAAAAAAAAGCCTATTACCTCTGTCCCGAACAAAAAAGAAGAAAAAGTTAGTTTCTTTAAAGAAGCAATAAAAGGACAGAAAAAGGGCAGATGAAACGATGGAGGCAGGCTTATTATCCAGCATCATGTCTGACGTGTAAACAATGCATGTTAGACGGGGGCGCCATCCCTTTTGAACGGCTAACAACTTAGAAAAGACAATTACATGTCTCGTACATTTACCGTGTCACGTCTGACCGAAGCCCGTCGACGAGACCCCGACAAACCTTGCTGGAAATGGAAAGTTGCAAATATCAAAGTGCATGACCGGAAGGAAAGAAAAAGAGGAATGACTGGTGCATCACGGTCAGCTAACTATGCAAATTTGATTTAGCCAATACATATAGTTGCGTGCAAGCAGAGAAATGTCAGTGGAGCCGCAGCAGGGAGACTGGCTGGTTTAAGGTGGAGTTTCCCAATAGAGGCGTTAGGTTAGCAAGCAGAGGGACTTCGGTTCGAATCCATTTCGGCTCTCAATCTCTTCAAAAAGTGTGGTCTGTGGACACTGTCTTGTGACATTGTCCCTCACAATTAATGAAACACTAAAATGGCTCTGATCGCTGCCAATCTTAATGCAGGAGTCATTCTGGTGGTGGCAGTGTAGCGATAGGTATATACTCTACCTCGTACCCCCACCCACCTTCTCCCCGTCCCTAATAAGCCTTATGGTTTTTGTGGACGTTAAGCACCATGTTTACTTACTTACAGGGGCTGGCTAGTATAACGTGGAGTTGTCCCCACAGGGGCTGGCTGGTATAACGTGGAGTTGTCCCCACTGAGGCTGGCTGGTATAACATGGAGTTGTCCCCACAGGGGCTGGCTGGTATAACGTGGAGTTGTCCCCACAGGGGCTGGCTGGTATAACGTGGAGTTGTCCCCACAGGGGCTGGCTGGTATAACGTGGAGTTGTCCCCACAGGGGCTGGCTGGTATAACGTGGAGTTGTCCCCACAGGGGCTGGCTGGTATAACGTGGAGTTGTCCCCACAGGGGCTGGCTGGTATAACGTGGAGTTGTCCCCACAGGGGCTGGCTGGTATAACGTGGAGTTGTCCCCACAGGGGCTGGCTGGTATAACGTGGAGTTGTCCCCACTGAGGCTGGCTGGTATAACATGGAGTTGTCCCCACAGGGGCTGGCTGGTATAACGTGGAGTTGTCCCCACAGGGGCTGGCTGGCCTAACGTGGAGTTGTCCCCACGGGCTGGCTGGTATAACTGGAGTTGTCCCCACTGGGCTGGCTGGTATAACGTGGAGTTGTCCCCACTGAGGCTGGCTGGTATAACGTGGAGTTGTCCCCACTGGGGCTGGCTGGTATAACGTGGAGTTGTCCCCACTGAGGCTGGCTGGTATAACGTGGAGTTGTCCCCACAGGGGCTGGCTGGTATAACGTGGAGTTGTCCCCACTGAGGCAGTGACAAATCGGGATCAGACAAAGCGGGATGCGTGGAGCTTCGTCCGAAACTCTCACAGCCACAGCAGCATTTCATTCCGCCATCTTCTTTTTGTTGACTCTACAGGAACACTTGCATCTGCAGTTGCCCTCTCTTTGTTAGACTACTGCAACTCATTCCTTTCAGACTGTTCTAAACACCCTGGGAAACTGCAAAAAGGTTCAGAACTCAGCTGCAAGACTCGTGCTCACAGCTCGTAAACTTAGATCGCCATGTGGCAGATTCAGAGGGACAGAGGGACTCAAGTCTCAACTACAGCTCTTTCGCTCTAAGACCGCCATGGAATAACTGATATGGATGCCACAGCGTTTGCTGATGCACGCAGGAGGGACTTCAAGTCTCAAGTACATCCCTCAAGTACATTAAGATCGCCGTGTAATAACTGACAGAGGGACTTCAGTCTCAAGTACATCTCTCACGGACTAAGATCGCCATGGAATAACTGATGCCCTAGTTTTTTGCTGAAGCACACGCGAGGGACTTCTAAGATCGCCATAAAATAACTGACAGAGATGCCGTAGTGTTTGCTGGATGCACACACGGGGGACTTCAAGTCTCGAGTACAGCTCTCTCGCACTAAGATCGCCATGGAATAACTATCTATAGAGATGCAGTAGTGTTTGCTTCTGCACTCACGAGGGACCTCTAAGATCGCCATGAAATAACTGACAGAGATGCCGTAGTTTTTGCTGCTGCACGCAAGAGGGACTCCGCGTTTCAGGGCCAGTTTTTGGCCCTCGCTCTCTGACCAGCGCTAACTACATTCTGGACGTTGTCAGAACTATTATCGGCGCACGTCTGTCCCACTGAATGGTGGAGAGGGTGCCATTTGTGCACGGCTGTCAAGGGACCCGGTGGGCATTGATACTGCGGTGTAGGAACACGCTAACGTAGGCAGCGTCGTGTCGAGCGAGACTGGACCCTGGGGAACTAACTGGCTATATATGCACTTTGGCGGGAACGAGCGGATGGTCTACAGGTTCTCATCGTCTTTACGTTGTAACTGATACAGATTGGCTCTTGTGCACTTAGTGGGGAAAGAGTGGCTGGTCTACAGGTTCTCATCGTCTTTACGTTGTAACTGATACAGATTGGCTCTTGTGCACTTAGTGGGGAAAGAGTGGCTGGTCTACAGGTTCTCATCGTCTTTACGTTGTAACTGATACAGATTGGCTCTTGTGCACTTAGTGAAGGGCGGCCGTGTCACGATAAGCCTGTAAACTGGGGAAAGTGGCGCACGGGTTCGGCGTTGGTTAGGGCGGACAGGCACTCACATCTTCGGTCAGCGCGTAACCGTAACTTTCTGTAGCTAAAGTCGGTGGGGAGGGCTGAGATTGTTTCGATTTTAAAGTGCCTTTTATGCTTTTACCTACCACAATGCCCGTTCAATTTTGAAGGTATCTGCTATATAGTGTCTTTAGATTATTCTGAGCTTTTTTTGTTTTTGTTTTGTTTGTTTAATAGTAGCTTACGCAGCATTGACTCCTGTCTCAGTTCTTGTTCAGTAGATACACCACATTTATCTCATGGTTTGAAAAATAAGTGAGAGGAGGACAGGATATTTTGTCTTTAGGGTTCTCTTTTTCATTCCAGCATTGTTGTTTTATATTATAATATATCTATTTATTTATTTATTTACTTTTAATGCGGACAGATCAACGATAAAAACTGAGCGACATCAGTTACTCTCTACCTGGTTTGTTTGTTTGTTTGTTTTCTCGCGCATCAACGTCCACCCATTATAATAATGATTATATAGCTATCATAACCGAATGTAAAAAAAAATTGTTAAAAAAAAGAAAAAGTTTGTCTGTCTGTATGCGGGTTTAACTCATTATGCCAGCGCGTACACGTATTGATGTTTTAAAAA
Source organism: Alviniconcha marisindica (assembly GCA_018857735.1). Classification (NCBI taxonomy): domain Eukaryota; kingdom Metazoa; phylum Mollusca; class Gastropoda; family Provannidae; genus Alviniconcha; species Alviniconcha marisindica. The sequence goes on from JABMCL010002112.1 coordinate 109,946, forward strand.
GAAAAGAAAAAAAAGCCATCGGAAAAACGTTCCAGTTTACAAACTAACTTTTTAC
>JABMCL010002112.1:135000-153153 GCA_018857735.1 Alviniconcha marisindica
TTCCAGTCAGTATCCAGAGCCTAAAAGCAGCAACAACAGAAGCACAATCTTCCTTAGCTTGTCACTGTCAGAGGAGGGGATCTTGATCACGTGGTGTGTCCCCAATTGCCTGGCGCAAGCAGCGCAAAGGGAACTGACAAGTAGCCCATGAAAGGCCCCCGTCTTCTGCCTGGGACTGTTTAACCCCCTCCATGCCAATTGGTCAACAGGCCCTTGTCCTTCTGGCTGGGCCTGTTTAACTCCTTCCCTGTCAATTGGACAACAAGCCACAGTCCTTCCTTTGGCTGGACCTGTGTAACCCCTTCCCTGCAAATTGGTAAACAGGCCCCAGTCCTCCCTGCTTATTGGTCAACAGGCCCCTGTCTTCTGCATGGGTCTGTTTAACCCCCTCCCTGCCAATTGGTCAACAGGCCCCTGTCCTTCTAGCTGGGCCTGTTTAACCCCTTCCCTGCCAATTGGACAAGAGGCCCCTGTCCTTCTTTTGGCTGGGCCTGTGTAACCCCTTCCCTGCCAACTGGTCAACAGGTCCCTGTCCTTCTTTTGGTTTGGCCTGTGTAACCCCTTCCCTGCCTATCGGTCAACAGGCCCCTGTCCTTCTTCTGCCTGGGCCTGTTTAACCCTTCCCTGTCGTGTATAGCCGCACGTCACACGATGGGAAGTAAATTTTGAAATTTTTAATCGTTTAGCTTTCAGCTTGAAGAACGATTTGCATCAAAATGCACAGTATTGAAAGCGGGCTTGTCACCAGGCCCGAATCATTTTCCGTGTGCAGTTCTGTCTGCACTTTTTCAGTCCGGAAAACGTATGGGTTCGAGCAGCGAAGGAGTGAAAAGGGGTTATTGCCGGATCGTCTCCGGAGAGGTACTAGCGAGAGCCGAGAGTCGGAAACGCCTAAGTTCAATCCAGAGCAGAGACTGTGCACTTGACTTGATGTGTGCCTGAAAACAATCGGCACGACGGCCGGGGCTTTCGGAGCCTACCCGCAGTTCGCGAGCTATGCAAAACGGACGTCCCATGGTCAGTTTATCTTAACGCGGAATCATTGTGATGGTGACAGCGTAGCGTTGGGAATGGTTTCCCTCTATGCCCCCCCCCAACTCCCCCACGCCTCCTTCCCCCCACCACACCGCCCGCTGCCCCCATCACTTGAGATCTGGGTTCCCGCCAGTAGGTTTGTGCCTCTCCGGAGACTACTCTGCGTTTCTGCGCTAACCATGTTTGACAACAACATGTCGGGTCCTCGTGGAGCCGTCCAGCTCAATCCCACCCGGATAGTCATGGTAATCCTGCCACATACCAACAGACAGACAAACAGACTGTATATGTATATGCGCGCGCGCGCGCGCGCACACACACACACTCTTGCGTGCACACACACACACACACACACACACACACACACACACACACACACACACACACACACACAATACGCTCACGCGCGCGCACGCACACACACACACACACCACACACACACACACACACACACACACACACACACACACACACACGCTCACGTACACACACACACACACACACACACACACACACTAACAACAACAACAACAACAACACACACACACCTCTCTCTCTCTCTCTCTCACACACACACACACACACACACACACACACACACACACACACACACACACACACACACACACACACACACACACACACCAGCACACACACACACACACACACACACACACAACCACCACCACCACCACCACCACCATACCCCACCACAGCACACACACACACAACACACACAACACACACACACACCACCACACACCACACACACACCACCACACACCACCACCACACACACACACAACACACACAACAACACACACACAACAACAACACCACCACCTACAACACAAACACACACACACACACACACACACACACACACACACACACACACACACACACACACACACACACACACTCGCTACACACACTTACACCTACACACACACACGAACACACACACACACACACACACACACACACACACACACACACACACACACACACACCACACACACAAACACACTCACACACACACATACACATCACACACACACACACCACACACACACACACACACACACACACACACACACACACACACACACACACACACACACACACACACACACACACACACACACACACTCACCCCTCTCTCTCTCTCTCACACACACACACACACACACACACACACACACACACACACACACACACACACACACCACACACACACACACACACACACACACACACACACACACACACACACACACACACACACACCACCACCACCACCACCACCACCAACAACAACAACAACAACAACACACACACACTCTCTCTCCCCCCCTCTCTCTCCCCCTCTCTCTCTCACACACACACACACCAACAACAACAGCACACACACACACTCTCTCTCTCTCTCCACACACACACACACACACACACACACACACACACACACACACACACACACACACACACACACACACACACACACACACACACACACACACACACACACACACACACACACACACACACACACACGCGCGCGCGCGCGGAAGAAGATGATGCATATCCTACATCATACAAGCTAATACGAGGCTTTGTGCTATACTGTCAGCAGTATCGCCGTGACAAACGAGTCAACCTGCTGATGTCTGTGTCCTTCAGTCAGTCCCCTCGTCACCCTAATGTCCACCGTAAGGCCGGGCTTATGCACACACAGAGAGGACTCTCTGGCGTAACACAAGCCAATACACTACACGGGATCATGGGCAACACGCACGTCGTGTGATGAGATCCCATTAAGCCGATTTCCAATGTCCCTACGAGCCGATTTCCAGACAGCCGAAGTCTTGCTGTTGCCGCCGCCGCGGGAACGGGTTCAAGAGGTTAGTGGAGAGGACTTCCCCGTTAAACAAGACGCAGAAGAATAAATGAATAAATTGACTGTCGGGCAAAGCAACCAGCACGAGTGGCTTGCGTTCCGGAAGGTCTGAAGCCGTGAGGAGCTTAAGGCGAGCCAAGGACGCCGTGTCGTGGATGGTCTGAAGGAGAAGGGCGTGGGAAGAGGAAGCGCTCGGCGATTTTCCTTGAAAGCACCAGAAAGGGCGATCTTAGAGACGCGGCTGAGCACGTATGGGCTTTCTCGAACGCGCGTAATGAAACCGTCTTGATCAGAAGTAAGTCTAATTAACTATATCCATGCATACCAATTAATAATAAAATTAAAGAAGACAAATACATAATTATAAAAATAAAAAAAAGTAATTTACAACAAGAAGTAACTGGTTCTTTTTTTTGTTTTTGACATATTGTTTTGTAGGACAAGACAATTTTCTCTACACTTTCTTTTGTTTGTCATTTTATAAGTAGAAAGCCGATGATGACGTTGAGAGCTGAAATGCAAGTGAAAGCTAATCGACTTAGTAAACTCGTTGTAGATCATTGAAAAGTTTATTGTTAATGTTGGTAGTTGGTAGTAGAGCAGCAGCAGCAGCAGCAGTAGTAGTAGCAGTAGCAGCAGCAGCAGCAGCAGCAGTAGTGGTGGTAGCAGAAGCAGTAGTAGTAATAATAGTAGTAGTAGTAGTAGTACTTCAAGTTTCTTTTCTTTTCATGTTGCTGTACGTCCACAGAAGCGACATAGGGCTTATTGGGGACGGGGGACGGGGTGGAAGGGCCGGGGGTACCTATGAATACCTAGTCCCTGCGCTCCGATCGGCAAAGACGGAAGAGACCGTCAACCAGAACAACAACGTTAAGAAGGTGGGGACCCCGTCAGAGCGAAGCAGCTTCTGTACTCCGCAACTCGCTCTTTCAACAGCCGTGCGGAACAAAGTCACAAAGACATAGGTCCGAAAGGTCAGCTGCTGAGGAACAACTCCGCAACAAGACAATGATTATTATCCGTCCAGCTATGACGGCCCAGCTCACCTCCCTCTCCTGGTCTGTGGGCTTTCAGCAGTAAGTAAGTAAGTAAGTAAGTAAGTAAGTAAGTAAGTAAGTAAGTAAGTAAGTAAGTAAGTAAGTAAGTGAACATGGTGCTTAACGTCCACAGAAACCATAAGGCTTATGAGGGACGGGGAGAAGAGGGGGGGGGGTGGGGGGTATGGAGGTGGGGGGAGAGAGAGATTATATACCTATCGCTACACTGTCACCACCTGAATGATTCCTGCATTAAGATGGGCAGCGATGAGAGCCATTTTAATGTTTCACTAGGAAGTGATGGACAAAGTCACAGGACAGTGTCCACAAACCACAACCTTTTTGAAGAGAAGGGAGAGCCGAAGCGGTATCGAACCGAGGTCCTTCCGCTTACCAACCTAACGCCTTACCGCGAGACCAAACCGGCTTTCAGCAGTACAGGCCATAACAATTTATACGCTGTAGGCCACAAAGAAACAGTTTTGATGAATGAGCGAACAACTGCTGCTCGAAAGCGCTTGTCGTGTGTTATTGTTTCCCGGTTTTTCGTCATATTGGTGAGTACACTTTCCTGGATCTGTTCCATTTTAACAGTTTTGATGTTTTATCTCACATTTTACACTTCAGTGATTTAAACAAGAATGTATTCAAGTACAAGCATGTATAAAGATACAATGGAAACTTCACGAGCACACCGACAAGCTTGTTTTTCTTCCCCTTGTCCAACTCCATAGTGACATGCTTGATACCGCACGACTGGTCTCAGTCGGATCTTTTATTCGGCATATATGTATAAATGACGTTTTACCATAAAGTTCTTTTATTGGAGCACAGCGCTGTGGTTTATGACTGGCGTGAATGTGTGAATGAGTGAAGCCAGGGTCCACCGATGTGAATGCATGAATGAGTAAAGTCACGGTCCACTGAGTGTGTGTGTGTGTGTGGTATGTGTTGTGTGTATGTATCTGTGTGGACGCACATGTATGTATGTAAGTGTGTAGTGTGTGTGTGTGCGTGTGTGTGTGTGTGCGTGCGTGCGTGCGTGCGTGCGTGCGTGCGTGCGTGCGTGCGTGCGTGCGTGCGTGCGTGTGTGCGTGCGTGCGTGTGTGTGTGTGTGTGTGTGTGTGTGTGTGTGTGTGTGTGTGTGTGTGTGTGTGTGTGTGTGTGAACATTTTACGTTCTACAACTTCATGTTCTCATACAATGTCTTGTTCTAAACCATGCCCCGCTCATACGGCTTCCGGTTTGAGCTGGTCTCAGCCGGTGTTGTTGGCATTGATTAACGGAAGGAAATGACTATCACACAGCGCTACGAGGTATTTTTCACCGGTTTTTAATCACACCTCACGTACACTATCACGCCTTTTCAGCATTATCCGTGCTTAGCGGTGCACATTATCTAGGAAATAAAATGCATGCAAGTGAGATATTTACGAGAAAATAAGTCCACACGTTGGATAAAAATACGCGTTTGCGGCACATTATTGAGTTCAATTTTTTTTCTTTACGTGTGGTGAATGTCGGCCAAAATCCCACCTGAGCCATGGCTTGAAGCCAGGCAGGTAATTGAAATTAATCAACAAGAAAAGCGAAGGTTGATTAATTCGTTTCTGAACCTTTTTTTTTGGTCTTGAAATGGTATCTTTAGAAAAGTCTACTTCTGTAAAATTCGCACGAATCATTGTTCATATCGTCCACACGATCACGATCATCATTATTATTCACTTCGGGTGCACAGTGATGTTTCTCGGCCATTCTACTGTTGTTATCGTCGTTGCTGTTGTTATCGTCTTTGCTGTTGTTGCTGTTGTTATCGTCTTTGCTGTTGTTGCTGTTGTTATCATCTTTGCTGTTGTTCTCGTCTTTGAAGTTGTTGCTGTTGTTATCGTCTTTGCTCTTGCTATCGTCTTTGCTGTTGTTGCTGTCGTTATTGTCTTTGCTGTTGTTATTGTTTTTGCTGTTGTTGCTGTCGTTATTGTCTTTGCTGTTGTTATTGTCTTTGCTGTTGTTATCGTCGTTGCTGTTGTTCTTTATGATGTTCTACGTCCTCCTCTTGGCTTTGTACCTCTCCTTCATTGTGACCTTTCTGTGTAGTCAGGGGCATTTCATATAACATTTGTCAGTCTCTGTGTGCTTACTTTCTGTGTAGACAGGCCTTTCATATAACATTTGTCAGTCTCTATGTCGCTGTCTCTGTCTGCTTGCACATCCGACTCTCTGACCACATATTTTCTCCCTGTTTCCCTCTGTCTTTCTGTCTGTCTCTCTCATCTCTTGCCACACCCTCTTTCTCTCTCCGGCTGTCTGTCTGTCTCTTTCTCTGCGTCGGCGATCTTCTCTCTCTGTCACTGTCTCTGTGTGTGTTCTCTCTCTCTCTCTCTCTCTCTCTCTCTCTCTCTCTCTCTCTCTCTCTTGTCAACTTATTCTCCACCATCTATCTTTGTATATCGCCCCCCCCCCCTTAGTTCTCCTCCCCCCCCCCAGCCCTCCCCCCCTCCTTCCTCCACTCACAGGGTTAGTTCCGCTAGCAGTAATGGAATATATGACCAGTCTAGCCAGTCCTGACTGTCAACACGAGATAGCCCTGCGGCCTCTCTCCAGAGTCTTCGTAGCTTCAGCCTTAGGCCTAAAAGCGCTGATACACGAGCCGTTTCTGTGGTATGCTTTATGACGAGGACCTTTCCAACCTGATCTCAAGCCGACCGTGTGTCAGCATAGCCGTACGGTAGAAACGGTTCTGCGTACGGGTTTCAAGTTAGCCGTTCTTAATACAGAATGCTACATTCCAAACGGACGTACTGCGTCCGCCAGCCAGTGAGCGCCCGGCATTTGGGCTAAAGTGAAGGAAAGTCCAGAGGGCACTGACTAGGGACGATAACTCTCGCGTAGCAAGGTTGAATACGTCAGCCTTTCCCGCCCCCGTCAGTGCCGGTAGTATCGTACGGCAGCCAGTACGTTTGAGACGGACAAGTCCGACAGCATGAGGCTCAAACGATCCTCATCGACTATACAGCTACAATTGCTCGTGTACCAGGACCTTAATGTCGGTTGTGTCGGCGTGGCCAACACTGTCGGGAGGGCTGGGGAGTAGGGGTGGAAGGGAACGTACCCGAGGGCCTTAACACTGAACTAACGCTATTGACCTTTAAATATCTGCACTGAGTACGGATACAGCCGCCACACTGCTTGGCATCGGTAACGGTCGTTGTGAACAGCGTGTTCCGCAGAAGATGTGCGCACGAACAGTGAAGGAATGTCAACGGCGTGATCAGAAGATCATGTGCAGGTGAGGGACTGTGAACATCTTGTGCATAAGAAGTGTGAACGGCGTGTTCAGAAGATCATGTGCAGGTGAGGGACTGTGAACATCTTGTGCATAAGAAGCGTGAACGGCGTGTTCAGAAGATCATGTGCAAGGTGAGGGAATGTGAACAGCGTGTTCTGTAGAATATATTGCATGAACAGTGAGAGAATGTCATGGGCGTATTCAGAAGATCATGTGCAGTTAAGGGATTGTGAACAGCTTGTGCATAAGATATGTGAACGACATGTTCAGAAGATCATGTGCAAGGTGAGGGAATGTGAACAGCGTGTTCTGTAGAATATATTGCATGAACAGTGAGAGAATGTCATGGGCGTATTCAGAAGATCATGTGCAGTTAAGGGATTGTGAACAGCTTGTGCATAAGATATGTGAACGACATGTTCAGAAGATCATGTGCAAGGCGAGGGAATGTGAACAGCGTGTTCTGTAGAATATAATTATTATGTGGACAGTGAGGGAATGTCAACGGCGTCTTCAGAAGATCATGTGAACGGCGAGGTGATGCGAATGACTTGTGCAGAAGATGTGTGAACAATGAGGAAATGCGAACGGCGTATTAAGAAGATCACGTGAAAGGTGAGGGAATGTGAACGGCGTGTTCCACAGATGTGTGAACAGTGAGGGAACGTGAACGTGTGCATCTGAGTGAATGTGAACGGCTTGTGAAAAATATGTATGAACAATGACATCAACGGGGTGTTCAGATCATGTCAAAGATGAGGGAATGTGAACGGCTTGTGCAAAAGATTTATGAACAAGACATCAACGGGGTGTTCAGATCATGTGAAAGATGAGGGAATGTGAACGCGGCATGTGCAGAAAATGTGTGAACAGTGAATGAAATCGCGTCGTCCTGCACATATCCACATGTTTGGCTGGACCAAAGTCTCGGTGTTGTTCTGTACAGTGTGGTTGTGTACAGTGTGGTTGTGTACAGTGTGGTTGTGTACGGCGTTGTTGTGTACAGTGTGGTTGTGTACGGCGTTGTTGTGTACAGTGTGGTTGTGTACGGCGTTGTTGTGTACAGTGTGGCTGTGTACGGCGTTGTTGTGTACAGTGTGGTTGTGTACGGCATTGTTGTGTACAGTGTGGTTGTGTACGGCGTTGTTGTGTACAGTGTGGTTGTGTACGGCGTTGTTGTGTACAGTGTGGTTGTGTACGGCGTTGTTGTGTACGGCATTGTTGTTATTATGACGGAAACAGCGCCAAAGGACTGAGTGATGTAGCCACAATAAGGATCTGTTGACGAGTCGGTTGTGCCAGTACCTAGTCTAACCCAGTGCTTTCCCAAACTCACGAGTGTTGAACACATGCTCAGTCGGAATCCGGTTCAGGTATGTTTTATCGTCTACCAGTAAAGGTGTTGGTCCAGTGAACAGGTTAAGGGCCAATTAATAGGGTAAGGTCCAATGAACAGGTTAATTGCTCCTTTGGCACCACTGCCTTTGATGCTTGGGAGTGCGTGCGTGTGTTCATGCGTACGCGTGCATATGGTTTGTGTGTGTGTGTGTGTGTGTGTGTGTGTGTGTGTGTGTGTGTGTGTGTGTGTGTGTGTGTGTGTGTGTGTGTGTGTGTGTGTGTGTGTGTGTGTGTGTGATGTGTGTTGTGGTGTGTGTGTGTGTGTGTGTGGAGAGAGAGAGAGAGAGAGAGAGAGAGAGAGAGAGAGAGAGAGAGGAGAAGAGAGAGAGAGAGAGAGAGAGAGAGAGAGAGAGAAGAGAGAGAGAGTACTCGAAAACTTTAATACTCGAAGATAGTAGCAATAGGTCCATTTGCAGAGAGAGACAGAGACAGACAGACAGACAGACAGAGACAGAGAGAGAGAAACAGAGACAGAGACAGACAGACAGAGAGAGAGAACTCGAAAATTGTAATACTCGAGGATAGTAGCAATAGGTCCATTTGCACACACAGAGAAAGAGAGAGAGAGAGAGAGAGAGAGAGAGAGAGAGAGAGAGAGAGAAGAGAGAGAGAGAGAGAGAGAGAGAGAGAACTCAAAACCTTTAATACTCGAGGATAGTAGCAATAGGTCCATTTGCAGAGAGAGAGAAAGAGAGACAGAGAGAGACAGAGACAGGAACAGAGACAGAGACAGAGAGACAGAGGGAGAAACAGAAACAAAGAGAGAGAGAGAGAGACAGAGACAGAGAGAGAGACAGACAGACAGACAGAGACAGACAGAGACATAGACATAGACAGACAGGCAGACAGATAGAGACAGACAGACAGAGACAGAGAGAGAGCACATGGTGGTACGTGACCTTATTGAAGGCGTAGGCTAAAACCAGGGTCGGAATGTGACACTATGGGGACTACGAGAACGCCGGAGTGAAGTGATATTGAAAATCTGTCAGACATGAACAGCGGGTGTCAGTCGATACCAAAACACGGCAGCTTTTCCGTTAGAACTAACTAGAAGACAGCTGAAAACAGAGCGACTTAAACTGAACTTGTCAACGCACATATCCACTGAGTTGTGGGCTAATATACTTACATTATTTCCGTTGACTAATGTACTGTGTGTGTGTGTGTGTGTGTGTGTGTGTGTGTGTGTGTGTGTGTGTGTGTGTGTGTGTGTGTGTGTGTGTGTGTGTGTGTGTGTGTGTGTGTGTGTGACAAAGTCACAAGACAGTGTCCACAAACCACAACCTTTTTGAAGAGAAAGGAGAGCCGAAGCGGTATCGAACCGAAGTCCTTCCGCTTACCAGCCTAACGCCTTACTGCTAGGCCAAACCGGCTGACTTAAAGCAACAGTAACGTGGACGTATTTAACCACGCTTCTACTCGAAAGTTACCATCCCTTGTGACCTCTAGCCTTTCCTTCACTTCAGTCCAAACGTCGGGCGCTTATTGGCTGGCGGATGCAGCTCGTCCGTTTGGAAAATACCACGCTATATTTGGAACGAACAGGTTGAAACCGATGAGTATCGGTTTGTGAAGGCGTCGGCTGGCGATGAGTATCGGTTGCAACTTGCCCGTTGAGCAGTTCGAGCCGACATACGATCCGAATCAACACACAAGGGAGTTAATTAGCGTTGGAAAGACGTCACACAAACACAACAACAAAGACCTGAATCGCCCGCGGTAACTCTCACCCGGCATGCGTGTAGATACCAGGTGCATAAACTCCACCAGAGGTACACCCTCGTACGATCCGTTTGAGAAACAGTTTGGACGATCCTCTTCAACCACACGTAAGTAAATAAGTAAAGATGGCGCTTACAACGTCCGCAGAAACCACCGTAAGGCTTATTAGGGACGGGGAGAAGGGGGGGAAAGGGGATATGGAGGTGGGGGGAAAGGGAGACTATTATACCCATCGCTACACTGTCACCACCACCATCCACACGGCCAAATCATGGGCCTGCTATATAGGTCCATGGACCTACTTTAACCTATTATATAGGTCCATGGACCTACTTTAACCTATTATATAGGTCCATGGACCTACTTTAACCTATTATATAGGTCCATGGACCTACTTTAACCTATTATATAGGTCCATGGACCTACTTTAACCTATTATATAGGCCCATGGACCTACTTTAACCTATTATATAGGTCCATGGACCTACTTTAACCTATTATATAGGTCCATGGACCTACTTTAACCTACTTTTCCATGGCGAAAACGGCTCGTGTATCAGCTCCTTTACGGTATTGCACTTTTCTCCTCTCAGCCGTGTACAGTCTGTGATGTAGTCTAGTAGCTGCCCAGTACCTGTTGTCCAATCAATCAATCCTGACATCACGCTCTGCTTGCCTTCGTTGGGCGTATTACCTAGCTGTCTGACGCGGCCTTGTGTGCAAGCTCAACAGGCAGTCAGTGTCAACAGTGTCACAATACACATCGGCGTTGTTCGTGTATAGCGCATATGGTGTAATCACACGGGAGTCAGCCTACTGCGCTGCAAGGCCGGAGCCGACCCAAAAGGGTGAGTGTGGTAATTTACGAAAGATTCGACAACAGTTATATATATATATATATATATATATATATATAACTATAGAAAGAGAGGGGAGATGGAGAGAGAGAGAGAGAGAGAGAGAGAGAGAGAGAGAGAGAGAGGAGAGAGAGAGAGAGAGAGAGAATCACACACACACACACACACACACACACACACACACACACACACACACACCACACACACACACACAGACAACACACACACACACACACACACACAGACATAACACACACAATCACACACACACACACACACACACAACACACACACACACACACACACACAACACTCACACTACCTAGTGAGTTGCTGTAGAGAAGTATACATATCGGCGTTGTAGGCTTTTCTCAGTGCTTCTTCCTTTTGACCAGCTTTTTTGTGGCAAGTGTGTGTGTGTGTGTGTGTGTGTGTGTGTGTGTGTGTGTGTGTGTGTGTGTGTGTGTGTGTGTGTGTTCTGTGTGTGTGTGAGAGAGAGAGAGAGAGAGAGAGGTGTGTGTGTGTGTGTGTGTGTGTGTGTTGTTTGTTGTGAGAGAGAGAGAGAGAAGAGAGAGAGAGAGAGAGAGAGAGAGAGGAGAGAGGGAGAGGTGTGTGTGTGTGTGTGTGTGTGTGTGTGTGTGTGTGTGTGTGTGTGTGGTGTGGAGAGAGAGAGAGAAGCGAGAGAGAAGAGAGAGAGAGAGAGAAGAGAGGAGAGAGAGAGAGAGAGAGAGAGAGAGAGAGAGAGAGAGAGAGAGAGAGTTTAACGTATGGGTGTGAATACCTGGGGCAGACACGGGAGGTATGGCGAACCGACAGTCGATGCTTGCAAGTAGCAGTTTGTCAGTTTGTCGCTGGAAAAAACACACACTCTGATTTCTTCTTCTGTTCTTGCCTTTTTCCTTCTAGAGGATTGAGTAAGTGGCTGTAAAATTAATTACAAGGAGGCGGAAGGGTGGGGGTCTTTTTTTCTCCGCCCGTAAAACATTAAAGTTCATCCGGTTTTGGTTGCAAAAGATAAAAATTATTTGCAGCGAACACCCACTTTAGCCTAACACAGCTTTGCAGCTACAAACGCCCACTTTACAGCGACGCAGCTTTGAAGCTACAAACCCCCAGTTTTAGAGAAAGAGATCTGCGGCTGCAAACAGGCCATTTTACAACACACACACACACACACATGTGTGTTTGGCTGCAAACAGGCCATTTTACAACTGCACATTTGCAATTGCGAATCCCGAGTTGTGGAAACGATGGCCTTCGGTAGCCCGCCACAAGGAGGTATGACAGCCAGACAGGGGTTGTGCCATGTTCCTGTTTAATTCATGACAACGTTGGTGGTCACTCGAGAACAAACGTGTGAGTGGTCAAAAGATCAAGGAGAACAAACGTAGCTGCAGGGACCGACATTAGTGTACGGTTGGTTGCTGATCGCTCGTTTGATCATTTCTCTCTCTTTGTGTGTGTGTGTGTGTGTGTGTGTGTGTGTGTGTGTGTGTGTGTGTGTGTGTGTGTGTGTGTGTGTTGTGTTGTGTGTTGTGTGTGTGTGTGTGTGTGTGTTATTGTGTGTGTGTGTGTGTGTGTTGTGTGTGTGTGTGTGTGTGTGTGTGTTTGTGTGTGTGTGTGTGTTGTGTGTGTGTGTTGGTTGTGTGTATGTGTGGTGTGTGTGTGTGTGTGTGTGTGTGGTATGTGTGTGTGAATGGTGGTCGTCGTGCGTGCGGCGTGTATGCTTGTGTGTGTGTGTGTGTGTGTGTGTGTGTGTGTGGTGGTGTGTGTGTGTGTGTTGTGTGTTTGTGTGTGTGTGTGTGTGTGTGTGGTGTGTGTGTGATGTGTGTGTGTGTGTGTGTGTGTGTGTGTGTGTGTGTGTGTGTGTGTGTGTGTAAATGTGTTTGTGTGCGTGCGTGCGTGCGCGCGCGTATGTATGCTTTTGTGTGTGTGTGTGTGTGTGTGTGTGTGTGTGTGTGTGTGTGTGTGTGTGTGTGTGTGTGTGTGTGTGTGTGTGTGTGTGTGTGTGTGTGTGTGTGTGTGTGTGTGTGTGTGTGTGTTATTCAGTGTTTTGGTTGTCCGGTTGGTTTTTGTGTTCTGATCGCGTCAGTGATTGTTTTGTTCTATTTACTTCAGTGACAGGCTTGTTCTGATCGCTTTAGTGATTGGTTTGTTCTCTTTGATTGAGAGATTGGTTTGTTCTGATCGCTTCAGTGATTGGTTAGTTCTGCTTCTTTCAGTGACATTTTGTTCCTCAAACTTTGTTTCATTTTTTATTTTCATTGTTTGTAAAAAATAAAAATAAAATAAACCACCACCACCAACAACAACAAAATGTTTAAAAAACAAAACAAAACAAAAACGGCAAATTTGGAGCTTGTTCGTATTCCACGTGAATGAACACGAAAAGAAGAAAGCGACAGTTTGTGACACAAAGTGGTTAAGTAACACCGAACATGGAGACGAGATTGTTTGGTTTCGCGTCTCGTCTGGGACAATACTCCCCTTCTGCTTCGTCTGAGGGTGGTTCACTCAGCGCCAAGTCCGCTGAATGGGGAAACAGTTCAGTTCAAGATGGCATCTACGCTTTCGGAAAAGCCCATATGCGCCACATCTAGTCTCTCAGAAGTTTTCCGAACGCTGCCTTTGAAACAGTTCCAATGATCGTCTGATTGGCGATGGCCCTCTCTCGTCCTTTCAAGGAAGATCGTCTAGCGCTTCCTCTTTCCTCGCCTCTCTCCTCCAGGCGATCAGTGGTGTGATGTCCTTGGCTTTGTGCCTGCAGGCAGTGTCTCAAGTTCCTCAACACTTAAGACCTTCCGAGAAGCAAGCCACTTGTGAGGGTGCTTTGCCCGCTAATGTATTGCCCGCTTATATGTTGGGAAAAACAACAAGTAAGTTCGATCCTTCTCGAGAAAGGGGCGTGCGCACACTAAAATATTCCGCGGCAGGGAAAAGAGATGGCTCAGTGAGCGTGGAATGAAGCATAATTATGGCTTGAGAGAAAGGGGGTTGGGACGTTGGGAGTTGGGGTCAGAGAGTAAGAGAACCAGGGTAGAGTTGGCGGAGGAGCGGGGGGGACGGGGGGGGGGAGGGGATTCAAAGGAGAGAGTGTGTTTTTGAGAGTATCGATAATTCACTAATTATAATGCATATTTGAGTGGGCGATGGGAGACTGATTGGTGGGCGCTTGAGTGTGCTTTTGTGTGGCTGTGGGTGCGTGTGCGTGCATGTGCGTGCGTCCGTGTGTGTGTGTGTGTGCGTGCGTGCGTGCGTGCGTGCGTGGGGTGTGCGTGTCTGTTGTGTGTGTGTGTGTGTGTGTTATTATAGTTGTTGTTTGCTAGATGATACCTTTATGGTAGAATACTGTACTTAAGGTTGTGTTTATTGAAATATATGCAAATGTGTTGTTGTTTTTGTCATAAGTTGTTGGTACAGTTTAACTCAGGTCTATAAGAATTATTTATAATTACTACTGTGACTCTGATATTTTCCTGTGACGTTCCACAAAGTTAGGAAGCCTCTGCTAGACAAGGTAGAACCACTCTGTTGTAGCTACTTTGCTTCCGGAGAACCCAACTTGAAATTGTTATGGAAGAAGGCTTGAACTACACGACAACAACGTCTTCCGTTTTTTGCTCGCGCTTACGGCGTTTCTGTGCAAGGTCGGCAGAAATTGGAAACCTCATGAAAACAAGGCCTTCATCGTGTGGGTAATAATAACGAAAACCGAAGGTGGCCTCAAGCTGGAAGGAACTTTAAGTGTCAGTTCCCTGACTTATTACTCTTTTTTTCTTTTTCTTCTCCAGTTTTAATCGCGATGGGTGGGCGTCTGGTTTACTGCTTATTATAGAATGATCAAAGCGAATTAAAGGGTCGGGCTCAGAATACTGATCAAGTGCGCACCGCTGTCAGTTTTGCTGTTGGCGGAGGGGTGGTGGAAAACAACTGATCAAAGAGCTGCCCTGGAACACGAGTTGGTGGACATAGACCCGTGTTTACGACGACATTACCGCCGTCTTTACCCGTCAACAACACGTTGCCATGGGGTCAGGGCCGCGGGAATACGTCGGTGGGGTTTAAGTTTGCTATACATTTTCTGTGTAATTGTTTTAAGTAGTAGACCAGTGATTTTAATGAGGTAGACTTCGTAGAGAGCTGTTGTGTTGCGAACTGATGTTTGGTACCTTTGAGCTACCGTGGATCTCCGAGAGTAATAAGGGTTATTCCCCTTGGTCATGAATACATAATTATCTTCTTGAAGTGTCAGCACACAAGGGAGTTAATTAGCACTCGAAATACGTAACACAAGACCTGAGTCGCCTACGGTAACTCTCACCAGGCACGCGTGCAAATACAAGGTCCATAAACTCCACAGAGCTACATTCTTCTTCAACTGTGATAGCAGTTTTGATATCGGTTGGATTTTTTCATGCATTTGTTTATCGATGAACTTTGACCCAAGTGTTTGCCGTTGTTGTGATTTAATTTGCTTTATGATTGGTGTCAGTGTGTGATGAGAGGTCTTCGCACCACAAAACATTCGTAGTGCGATTACACTGACATTTGGCAAAGAATTTGTGTTGTAGTGTATTGTACTTTTCCTCGTCAGGGCGTCGTCTGTACTTAATTCCACCCGACATCTCCATTTTTCCACCCGACATCTTCAGTCCTCCATCTGACGTCTTCATTCTTTCACCCGACATCTCCATTCTGCCACTCCGACATCTTCAGTCCTCCACCTGACGTCTTCATTCTTTCAGTCGACATCTCCATTCTGCCACCCGACATCTTCAGTCCTCCACCTGACGTCTTCATTCTTTCACCAGACATCTCCATTCTGCCACCCGACATCTTCATCCCTCCATCAGATAATTATTTTATTTTTTCCACCCTACTTCGTTCTTCCACCCGACATCTTCATTCCTCCACCCGACCTCTCCATTCCTCCACCTGGTATTTCCGTTCCTTCACCCGACATCTCCATTCCTCCACCTGGTATTTCCGTTCCTTCACCCGACATCTCCATTCCTCCACCCGGTATCTCCGTTCCTTCACCCAACATCTCCATTCCTCCACCCTGTATCTCCGTTCCTTCACCCAACATCTCCATTCCTCCACCCGACATCTCCATTCCTCCACCTGGTATTTCCGTTCCTCCGTTCCTTCACCAGACATTTTCATTAAGATGCCCATGCCAACAATTCTGCTTCTTCCCTTTTTAAAAAGTGTTTTCGCATGAATGAGAATAGACTGATCTTATACTATCGAGACAGCACAGACACACACGCACACACACACACACACACACACACACACACACACACACACACACACACACACACACACACACACACACACACACACACAAAACCACACACACACACACACACACACACACACACACACACACACACACACACACACACACACACACACACACACAGAGGGAGAGAGAGAGAGAGAGAGAGAGAGAGAGAGAGAGAGAGAGAGAGAGATCTGTAAATGGCCGTTGTTAAGACTGAAGGAGACAAATGAAAAATATTTCAAACGCGAAGCACTGATAGACGGAAGGTGGAAGAAAGGCAAAGAAATAAAAGAAGCAATGAAAGAAGGAAACCAGGGATTAATGGAACAAGCCTCGGAAATGAAGCACGGAGTGATGAAAGGAAAGAAAGAAAGAAAAAGAAAAAAAGAAAAAAGAAAAAGAAAAAAAAGAAAGAAAGAAAGAAAGAGAAAAAGAAAGAAAGAAAGAGAAAGAAAGAAAGAAAGAAAGAAAGAAAGAAAGAGAAAAAGAAAGAAAGAAAGAAACAAAGAAAGAGAAAAAGAAAGAAAGAAAGAAAAAGAAAGAAAGAAAGAAAAAGAAAGAAAGAAAGGAAGAAAGGAAGAGAAAAAGAAAGACAGAATGAATGAAAGAAGGAAGCGGTGGTGGACAGCCTACAACGCTGAATGGCCGACTGAGTGTGACTGGGTGACTTACTGAATGAAGGAATGACGGAAGGAACGAGTGAATGCCTGGAATGAAAGAACAATTATCTATGAAACATGGAGTAATTGAGAAGCTGTCAAACAGGCGGCACAAACAGCAAGGGTGCTAGGTAATTAGGTTGTATCCCGAGTGGCCGTAAACAGCCAGCCAACCAGACATATACACTGTTACCAGGAACCGCCACTGCCCTGAAGGTGCAGCAACACAAGCACACCCCCCAGCATCAATTACGTCCCTTTCGTCCCCACCTCCCCTCCTTCCGGGCCCCCCACACCAGCCCCCTTTGGCGTTACTGCAGCTATTAGAACTAATTCTGGCACTTCGGCCAATTAAACCCTCTACTTCCCTCGCCCGACCTGCTGATTTGGATTACTGGAGAATTCTCTCTCTTTCTCTCTCTGTCTCTGTCTGTCTCTGTGCTCCCCCCCCCCCCGCTCTCTCTCTGCCCTTCTCTCTCTCTCTTCTCTCTCTCTCTCTGTGCCTTCTCTCTCCTCTCTCTCTCTCTCTCTCTCTCTCTCTCTCTCTCTCTCTCTCTCTCTCTGCCCATCCCCCCACTCTCTCCCTATCTCTCCCCTCTCTTTCTCCCTGTCCCATCTGTCCTTCTCTCTCTTTCTTTCTATCCCTTTGTCTCTTCCTTTGTCTTTCTCTCCCCCATCTCTCTCTCCCCACCATCTCTCTCTCTCTCTGTCCCCCGTCTCTCTCTCCGCCATCCCCCCTCTCTCTCTCCCGCTCTCCTGCTTGTATGTGTTTGTAGCATAGTCAGAACAGGCTGTTAGGTCCAAATGGACCTATCCTTGACTGTTACAGCTGTCAATTTGGAGTTCTAGTTCAATTCTCTGTCTCTCTCTTTGCCTTTCTCTGTCTATGTCTCTGCCCCACAGTACTCTACACCCCATGGAAGATAGGCAAGAAACATGCCCGATGTATGTAAACTTACCAGTTT
>JABMCL010003823.1:0-2500 GCA_018857735.1 Alviniconcha marisindica
GACGAAAAGTTTTTTTAAAAAGGGTGGGTGCGTTGAAGGTAGAGTTTTTTCTGAGGTGTGGGGAAAACGTTGAAGGTAGAGATTTTGTTGAGGTGTGGGGAAAACGTTAAAGGTAGAGGTTTTGCTGAGGTGTGGGGATAGCGTTAAAGGTAGAGGTTTTGCTGAGGTGTGGGGATGTAGGGGATGGAGAAGATTAGACAGTTGCCTAAACGGAGTATTTCGGAATGGTAGGGGTTTTTTTGCTGAGGATAGGGGATGGGGGGGAGGGGGTAGGGGTTGGAGGGGGGGGAGGGTAAAATTTTGGGCACCCAAATACTGGAAAACCGCATGTGCATGACTTGAAAAAATTTTGGGGCCCCAAAGGGGGGCCAAAATGGGCCTTTGAAGGAATACTCAGCATTTAAAGGAACAGTCTTCTCAGACCGGGCGGAGAAAAAACAACAGCAACGATTTTTCGTATGAAATCTGCTTTTTTTTATTTCCCCCCATTTTTTGTCTCTTGCGTTACTTTTCTTCTTCTTCTTTTTCTTCTCTTCCTTTTTTCTTTCTTCTTCTTCTTCTTCTTCTTTTTCTTCTTTTCTTTTTTTCTTTTGTTTCCTTTTTTTTGGGCAATTTTAAAAGGAAATTCCCAATCATTAAATTTTAAAAAACGAAACAGATACATCTTTCCTCGGGCACTTACTTTTTTTTCTTTTTCAAAACGTTTCCCAAATAGGACATGAAAAGATCACTCCATACAGAAAAACAAACAAAAGCAAACACGAAAAGATCACTCCACAGAGAAAAACAAACAAAAGCAAACACGAAAAGATCACTCCATAGAGAAAAACAAACAAAAGCAAACACGAAAAGATCACTCCATAGAGAAAAACAAACAAAAGCAATACAATGACCGCAATCCGCATGCATTGCTTCCGTGCCCGTGTACGAAAGAACGGGAGAGAATCTGTGTTCTTTTCCCGTGAGGGGGCCAAAACAGCCGGGGGTGACGCCCAAATGAACTCTGAAAAAAAAAGCGTACGGGGCGGTAATGGGCGGGGTGAAAGAAGTTTTAAATTTGGGGCATTTTTAATATTTTAATAATTAAAAAATTTAAAGTGTTAAAAATTTCCAAGTTTTTATTCAGCTTCCACTTTCTGAAACTAAAGCAAAAAACGTGGCCCCTTTCCCTTTTTTCAGTTTTTAAATTTTTTATTTTTTTTTTTTTTTAAACGTGCGGAAAACCTTTTTTTAAACCCCTGTTTTAAGCTGGAAATAATAGGTATTTCCCTTTTTTAAAAAATAATAAAAAAAAAGCAAAAAATATTTTTTTTTTTATGTATTAAAATAAAACACAGATTTTTAAAAAAAAAAAAAAAAAACCCCGTGTTGAGTCATACTTCAGATTCGTTTTTTGGGGCACGGCTTCGTGAGCGTCGATATTTTTTTTCCTCACATAAATGTGATACGTGGGATTTTGGGCCGGGAAAACGGAAATGGCGAGCGCCCTGTGGGTGCAAGGGGTTATTCTCGCGGGCCCTTTTAGCGGGCCCTTTGCCCCTCTCGTCCTCGTCCCTCTTAAACCCCCCCTCCCCCCCCCCCCCTTTCCCCCTTTCCCCCTTTCCCCCCCCCCCCTTTCCCCCTTCCCCCCTCCCCCCCCCCCGCCCCCCTTCCCTCCTTTCCCGTTTTTTTCCGGAAAAATTTTCTCTCCCTCTCTCTTCTCCTCTCTTCTCTCTCTTTTTTCTCTTTCTCTTTTCTTTTCTCTTTTTCTCTCTCTCTCTCTTTTTTTCTTCCCCTCCTTTTCTCTCGTCTCTTTTTCTCTTCTCTCTCTCTTTTTGGGGGCTTCCTCCTCTCTCTCTCTCTCTCTCCTCCTCTCCTTCTCTCTTTTTCCCCTTCTCACTTCTCTCTCCTCTGTTTTCTTCTCTCTCTTTTCTCTTTTCTCCCTTTTTCTCTCTCTCTCTTTTTCCCCCTCTTCTCTCTTCATCTTTTCTCTCTCTCTTTTCCTTTTCTTTGTCCGTTCCTGCCCTCTTTTCCTCTTTTTTTTCTTCTTCCTTTTGGGGCCTCTCTCTTCTCTCTCCCCTTTTCTTTTCTTTTTCTTCTCCTTCTCCTTCTCTCTCTCTTTTTCTCTCTTCCCCCTTTTCTCTCTTTTCTCCTTTTCTTAACTGGGGTCCCGTCATTTCGTAATTTTCCAATTATAAAAAAATTGGGTAAAAATTAAAAAAAAGAAAAAAAACTGTTTTCCCATCCGGGCCCCCCCCCCCCCCATCCCCCCGTTCCCCCCCCCCCTTTTCCCCCCTTTACAGAGAAAAGAGAGACAGAGACAGAGACAAAAAGACAGAGAGAGACAGAGACAGAGAGACAGAGAGATACAAAAAAGACAAGACAGACAGACAGACAGACAGACAGAGAAGTAAATTATCGTGAATAGCTTTAAGTCCCCCACTACGTCACATTCCTGTGAAGGAGCTAACTTAGACCTCATCCGCAGGAAGTTATATATATATATATATATATATATATG
>JABMCL010003823.1:10000-15000 GCA_018857735.1 Alviniconcha marisindica
GTGTGTGTGTGTGTGTGTGTGTGTGTGTGTGCGTGTGCTTAGAATAGTCTGTACGGACATGATTTTGCGCTTTATAAATACTTTTATTATTATTATTATTATTATAAGGTACTTGGGGTGGTGGTG
The DNA here is from genome assembly GCA_018857735.1 of Alviniconcha marisindica. Lineage (NCBI taxonomy): Eukaryota > Metazoa > Mollusca > Gastropoda > Provannidae > Alviniconcha > Alviniconcha marisindica. The sequence continues at coordinate 10,127 of JABMCL010003823.1, forward strand.
GTGGAGAGGGAGACCTAAGTAAACATGGTTCTTAACGTCCACAGAGACCATAAGGCTTATTAGGGACGGTGGGGGGGGGGGGGGGGGGGGGGGCTGTGCCGTATATCCGAGTTATAGTCACCCGTAACAACTCGGCTACCCCACAGCCAGCCGAGCAGCGGGACAGCCGAGCAACGGGACAGCCGGGAGGGGACAGCCGGGGACGAAGGAGGTCTGGCGGCGTGGGGCAGGTGAGCGGAGGACAGACACAGACAGACAGGTACATATGTTTGCACGTTGAAGTGGGGCCCACACGTACTTCCACGCAGCTACAATGCTCAGAATGTTGCAGGCAAGCATTAGAATGTGACGAGGTCATCACCCGGGGTCAGGGCTCGCTCGCTAGCTCTCTCCACTGTCTGTATTGTCTGTATGTATATGCACGCACACCCAACTCTGTCGTCTCTGCAGGGGCAAGAAGAGAAAGAGGGAGAGAGGAGGAAGGGTGGCCGCATGGTTGGGGTGTGGGGTGGAGGTGTTTTGGAGTTGGTGTGGTGGTCCGAGGAAAGATATGATATGTTCGAGGCTTTCGCTGAAAAGCGGGACAGGGTTTGTGACGCCGTTTATGTCTTCGTGACCTCACGACGTTTTGCTGCTGGAAAAATAGGCCTAGAAAACCAAAAAAATGTGCAAGCTATGCACGTCCACGAACCGTATTGTAACCATGCTCTCTCTCTCTCTCCTCTCTCTCTCTCTCTCTCTCTCTCTCTCTCTCTCTCTCTCTCTCTCTCTCTCTCTCTCTCTGTGGCTGTTCCTGTCTGCCTCTGCCCCTCACTCCTCCCCAAACTCCATCGCTCAGATTGCTTGTCTCTGCTCGTCTCTCTCTGTCTCTGTTCGTTCTGTCTGCTGTCTGTCTGTCTGTCTGTCTGTCACTGTCTGTCTTCAACCATCTTCTCTCCTCTCTCTCTCATCTCTACCTTCTCTCTCTCTCTCTCCCTTCTCTGCCCACCCCCACCCCCCTCACTCTCTTCTCCTTTGATCAGTACTGTGTTCATACACGCACCTGCAAACTATATTGTGCCGTTCTAGTCTCACATTTTCAATGATCCAGACATGTTCACACAACTGCATCCATCCTCCAACCCTCAAACATCCCTCTCTCCCTCATCTTCCTCCTCTCTCGTGCTATCATATATTTATCTCTCATCGCAAATATAATTTACTCTCTCTCTCTCTCTCTCTCTCTCTCTCTCTCTCTCTCTCTCTTCTCTCTCGTTTAATGTCCAAATCGACACATCCCTCTGTTCTCTCTGTTCTTCTGTCTCGTCTGTCTGTCTGTCGTCTGTCTCTCTCTCTCTCTCTCTCTCTCTCTCTCTCTCTCTCTCTCTCTCTCTCTCTCTCTCTCTCTCTCTCTCTCTCTGCATACATTCCCCATCCCACGACTGACTGTCGTCGGTATTATTCTATCTCCACCCACGATCATTCCTTACTCTGTCCACCTGTCCATGGAAGGATCTAGTTAATTACATACAAATGTCTAACCTCTTCACACCTTGCGTGAACACAACTCATCCCTTCTCGCGAAACTGAATCTCCAGGGTGCCGAATGAGACGAGGTCGTCTCCTGTTTCTGGTCACATGAACGCGAACAGAGACTGTGATTTGCCAGAAAGCCTGGTCTTTGTGCGATGTGACTGCGAGCGTCTCTTTGGAAGACAGTCACGATCTCTCGACACGATGTTGCCAGGTTTTCTGTGGGCCTGTCACGCCCTCCTGTCTCTCCTGCGACTGGATACAGCCCTGGGGTACCGTGGACGCAGAAATTAAGTCCCGTTTTCTTTGTTTGTTTGTTTGTTTTTGCTATGAGCCAGAGAGCTAGCAAAACCTTATTGTTTGGACACACTACAATACTGCACACACTGCTAGGAATGGGTGGCGCTGCTCCTGCGGCTGCTGTGCTGTGCCTTACCCAGGTAAGGCGACCCGAATTTCCCGCAAAGGATAAAGAGGTGTTAATTTTTTTTTAAATACTCATTAAAGTGATACGCAACATGGAGACTTGTGATTCGATGACTAATTGGGTCTCTCGCCCTGATGTGACCTTCACGGTTCATTGGGCGTAACGGGTCAAGAGTCGAGTAAGTAATCACGGTGCTTTACGTCCACAGAAACCGCATGGCTTATTAGGGACGGGGAAAGGAAGTGGGGGGGGGGGGGTTATCTATGACGTCCCAGCGCTTCGACCCGTAAAAACCGAAGAGACCGTCAGCCACCGCCAGAACAACGATGTTAAGGACGTGGGGACCCCGCCACCGCCAGAACAACGATGTTGAGGAGGTGGGGACCCCGCCACCGCCAGAACAACGATGTTGAGGAGGTGGGGACCCGCCACCGCCAGAACAACGATGTTGAGGACGTGGGGACCCCGCCACCGCGGAACAACGACGTTAAGGACGTGGGGACCCCGCCACCGCCGGAACAACGTGTTAAGGACGTGGGGACCCCGCCACCGCCGGAACAACGATGTTAAGGACGTGGGGACCCCGCCACCGCCAGAACAACGACGTTGAGGACGTGGGGACCCCGCCACCGCCAGAACAACGACGTTGAGGACGTGGGGACCCCGCCACCGCCAGAACAACGACGTTAAGGACGTGGGGACCCCGCCACCGCCAGAACAACGACGTTAAGGACGTGGGGACCCCGCCACCGCCAGAACAACGATGTTAAGGACGTGGGGACCCCGCCAATGACATGCAACTTATGCACTTCGCTGATTGCTGTTTCAACAGTAAGTACGTCGTTAATAGCTGTTTCAACAGTGAGTAAGTAAGTAACTCGGTGTTTTACGCCCAGTCAACCTGTACGGTTATATCCGGGCGATGTTTCAACAGCTGTGTGGAACAAGGTCACAAAGACATGTCCAGAGAAGCAACTGTTGAGGAACAAGTCTGCAGCAAGACAATCCCTCTAGCTATGAGAGCCCAGCTCCGCCTCCCTGCTCTTCATCTGTCCTTGGGCTCTGTCAAGAATCAATCAACCAATCTCATTTCTAAAGGAACGGCTACAAACTCATCAGAACCCGCTTTCGTCCAACCGATAGGAGATATCAGAATAGAAACTTTGAGATACGGATTTGGTTTAAGAATTGCTCCTATCGTGTTTCGTGATAAATCGCAATCAGAATCAGCTTTAATGCCACATAAACCTCTTCTTTCTTTTTTCTTATCAATTAAGACAGAGAATATTATGATTTGAGTATTACTAATAAACCTAATAAGCCATGCGGTTTCTGTGGACGTAAAGAACCGTGATTACTTACTTGATTCTTGACCCGTAACGCCCAGTAAACCGTGAAGGTCATATCAGGGCGAAAGACCCAATTAGCCGTCGATTCACAAGTATCCATGTTGCATATCACTTTAATGAGTTTTTTTTTTTTTTTTTAGTACCTCTTTGTTCTTTGCGGGAAATTCGCAAGGGCAGCGCTACCCATTCCTAGCAGTGTGTGTAGTATTGTATTGTGTCCAAACATGTATTTTTAACGCGCGCAAAGATGCTGATGCAAGCGACTGCACAAGAGGGCTGTACGGACACCGTAAGAGAGTCTGCACTGAAAGCTGGCTCTGGGAGAAAAATCCCTTGCCGCACCAGGGACTCGAACCCGCATCAGTATTGCCCCTGGCTTTTCAGTCGGACGCCCTGACAAAAGAGCTGCTATCCCGGCCCCTGGATTATCCCTCTAGAGTAAATAAAACCAGCACTGAACTCCCCATCGTCTTCACAGTGTTCGGTTTTCTGGAAACCTCTCTCGGTGGCCTGTGGCGAAGAATGCTGGGTCCCACAAATGGGAAGAGGCGGGTGTACTGATATGTTCTATAATTGTGTTATATTTGTTATACTGATTTATTTATTTTTAAATGTGAAGAGGTGTTTTGGTTTTAATTTTAGAAGAGGATTTGGTGGGGAATGGAGTTGAAAGAACCGCAAAAGACAATATTAGAGAGGCATAGAATTCCTGCCAATAGGCGAAGCACGCGAAGCTATATTCTATCCTACTCCGGGCTTACAACAACAGCTAATAATAATAATAATAATAATAATAATAATAATAATAATAATAATAATAAAACATCAATTTTCTATAGCGCTATTCCCCGCCGAGCGAGCTCAACCATAAAAGCGGCTATGCTGCGACTCAAAACGCTGTGAGCCGGTGTGGCCCAGCGGTAAGGCGTTAGGCTGGTAAGCGGAAGGACCTCGGTTCGATACCGCTTCGGCTCTCCTTTCTCTTCAAAAAGGTTGTGGTTTGTGGACACTGTCTTGTGACTTTGTCCATCACTTCCTACTGAACATTAAAATGCTCTCATCGCTGCCCATCTTAATGCAGGAGTCATTCTGGTGGTGACAGTGTAGCGATGGGTATATAATCTCCCTCTTCCCCCCCCCTCCATCCCCCCCCCCCCCCCCCCCCCTCCCCCCTTCTCCCCGTCCCTAATAAGCCTATGTGGACGTTAAGCACCATGTTTACTTGCTCAAAACGCGGAATACACATAACATTTTTTTTTATAACACACCGTGTGAGAGAGAACTTTGGATCGCTCTAGGTAGTTTTCTCACCCAAATAAGGACACCTCGATTTCTGCGTCCGCTGTACCCCATCGTCGCGGGTTTAAAAAAGACGGGACGATTGTTGCGAATGAGGCAAGTGCAAGTCCCTTAAGCCTTCGTGCGGAAAGAGGATACGGTTTTGGCCGTTGCCAAGTCACAGCGGGGAAGACGGGGTGTAAGCCCATGGGGGTGGGGGTGGGGGTGGAGGGGGGGGGGGGGGGGGGGGGGGGGGGGGGGGGAGACAGAGAGCGTGGCGGTGTCTGTGTTTTATCGCCCTGTGCTGA
>JABMCL010003823.1:17500-25000 GCA_018857735.1 Alviniconcha marisindica
GTTTATCACGGGCCGCTAACCCGTTTTATCTGGGAGCTTGCTTCCAGCGTGGTGAAAAGTGTGGCTTGAGTTATCAGAACCTACACAAAATGCACATGCGGCTCAATCTGAAACAGGAAGTGGCCCAGAGTGCTTGCGCAGGTCAACAATCAAGGGAGTTAACTGGCGCTCGAAAGACGTCACACAACACAACAACAGAGACCTGAGCCGAGTCGCTTAAGGGGAACTCTCACCTAGCATGCGAGTAAATACGAGGTGCATACATACGTAACGTCCACTGGAGGTATATCGTTCTTTTTGGGGGGAATTTTCTTTCTTTTCTCTTTCTTCCTCTTCTCCTCCTCCTCTTCTTCCTCCTCCTCCTTCCCCTTCTTCGATCTTTTTTCTTTCTTCTTCTTCTTCTCCTCTCCGTCTTTTTTTCCTTCTTCTTCTTTCTATCGTTCGTTCTTTCTTTGTCTCCTTCTTCTTTTCGTTTGTTCCTTCTTATGTTCTGTTTTTCCTCCCTCCGTTTCTTCCTCTTCTTCCTCTTTAGTTTATTCTTCCCTTCTTTCTTGAGTTTTTTTTTTTCTTTCTTCTCATTCTCTTTCTTTCTTTCTTTCTTTCTTCACTTCCCCCCCCCCCCCCCCCCCCTCTCCCCCCTTCCTCTTTTATGTTCGGACATGCCATGTAATAATAATAATAGCGGTCAATTCTGCAGCGCCGTATCTCACCGACAAGGGTGAGCATACCTGAAAAATAATCAGTTATATATCAGTCAAAATATTGTATTCCTCTCTCTGTCACTGTCTCTCTCTCTCTCTCTCTCTCTCTCTCTCTCTCTCTCTCTCTCTCTCTCTCTCTCTCTCTCTCTCTCTCTCTCTCTCTCTCTCTCTCCCCCTCTCTCTCTCTCTCTCTCTCTCACACACACACACACACACACACACACACACACACACACACACACACACACACACACACACACACAACAACATACATACAGAGAGAGAGAGAGAGAGAGAGAGAGAGAGAGAGAGAGAGAGAATGTAACGAAGGGTGAGGGAGGGTAAATAGGGGAGGCAAGTAAAAAGACAATTGGAAATCATGTAGGGTACAGCAAGCAAGGAGTCCGTCTTGATGCAGGACTGATTCTGGTGGTGACAGTGTAGTGTTAGGTATAATAATAGTCTCCCTCTTCCCCCACAGCCTCTTCGGAGACAACTCAGCGTTAAACACGTTTAAGCAACCAACCAACCAACCCACCAACCAACCAAGCAACCAACGAGGATGCGGAAGGTAGCAAGGCCAGTGCGGCAAGAAACGGTTTGCTAGCAGACCGCACTTTTGGTCTGAGACCGCACCTTTGGTCTGAGACCGCACCTTTGGTCTGACCAGGGTCAGCGAGAGACCGCACCTTTGGTCTGAAAGGGCACCTTTGGGAGACCGCACCTTTGGTCTGACCAGGGTCAGCGAGAGACCGCACCTTTGGTCTGAAAGGGCACCGGGAGACCGCACCTTTGGTCTGACCAGGGTCAGCGAGAGACCGCACCTTTGGTCTGACCAGGGTCAGCGAGAGACCGCACCTTTGGTCTGACAAGGGTCAGCGAGAGACCGCACCTTTGGTCTGCCCAAGGGTCAGCGAGAGACCGCACCTTTGGTCTACCAGGGTCAGCGAGAGACCGCACCTTTGGTCTCCCCAAGGGTCAGCGAGAGACCGCACCTTTGGTCTCCCCAAGGGTCAGCGAGAGACCGCACCTTTGGTCTGAAAAGGGGAAAGGGAACCGGAAAATTTGGGTTTGAAAGGGCCCAGCGGGGGAAAACCGGAGCGGGGTTTGGGGGGGGGTCGGGGGGGGGGGGGGGGGGGGGGGGGATGGGGGGGGGGTGGGGGGGGCAGAGGGAGGGAGAGAGACAGAGAGGGGGGGGGGAGGAGAGTGAGTGAGGGGTAGGGGCGGACAGAGAAAGGTTGGGGGGGGTTTGGGGGGGGGGGGGGGGGGGAGGAAAAAGGGGAAGGGGGGAAAGACAGCCCAAATAAAAGGGAAAATTGGGTTTGTATCGCCCTGGTTAGCATGAAAGGTTTTATCAGGGGGAAAAGTTTTAGAGAGAGAGGGAAAGGGTGGGGTGTGGGTGTGTGTGGGGGTGTTTTGTGTGTGTGTGTGTGTGTTTGTGTGTGTGGGGGTGTGGTGTGGGGGTTTGTTTTTTGTTTTGTGTGTTGGGGGTGTGTGGGTGGTGTGGGGTGGGATGGTTTTGTGTTTTTGTGTGGGGGTGTTGGTGTGTGTGTTTTGTGTGTGTGTGGGTTGTGTGGGTGTGGGGGGTGGGTTTGTGTTGGGGGTTTGGGGTGGGGGAAAGGGGGGTTTGTTGTTGTTTTTGGAGAGAGAGAGAGAGATGAGAGAAGGGGGGGAATTGCCCGAGAGAGAGAGGAGAGAGAGAAAGTGTTTGTGTGTGGGTGTGGTTGTGGGGTTGGGGTGTGTGTGTGTGTTGGGGGGGGGGGAGAGAGAGAAGAGGGAGAGAGAGAGGGGAGAGAGAGAGAGAGAGAGAGAGATGAGAGAGAGCGACGAGAGAGGGGAGGGTTTGGTTTGTTGGGAGGGGAAAAAGGGGGGAATTGTTTTACGGTTTTTTCCCTTTTTTGTTCTTGTTTAGAAAAGGGCTTTGGCTCCAAATTTTTGGGAAAAAGCACCTAAAAGAGTACCATTTTTATTATTAAATCCTTTTTTAATTATTTTTAAAATGGGAAAAAAATCAAACCAGGACCCTTTTTGATGGGGGGTTTCCGTGGCCCCCGGCACAGGAAAAGGGTCCCTGCACCCCCATCTCCCCGGCCATTTTTTTATTTTCACCAAAAACAATCCTTTTGGGCCCGGGCCCCTGGGGGCAGGGGGGAAACCCGGGCTCCCCGCCCACACCAAGAAAGGAATTTAAAAAAGGACAGGGGGAGACGGTGTCTCTATTCATGTGCTGAGGTACCAGATGGGGGCATCCCTTTGTCCCCTGGGGCCATTTGGGGGTCAGGGGGGAGGGGGGGGGGGGGTGGGGGGGGGGGGGGGGGGTTACGTGTGTTTTGGTTTGGTGTGTGTGGGTGGGGGGTGGGTGGGTGGGGTTGTTTGTTGGGTGTGTGTGTGTTGGGGAGATGGGTTTTGGGGTGTGTGGTGTTTGTGTTGGTGTGTGCAGTGGTGGTGCGGGTTTGGGTGTGTGTGTGTGTGTGGGTGTGGGGTGTGTGGGTGGGGGGTTTGTGGTTTGTGTGTGTGAGTGCTGGTGTGTGTGTGTGTGTGTGTAGTGTGTGTGTGTGTGTGTGTGTGTGTGTGTGAGTGTGGTGTGTGTGTGTGTGTTGTGTTGTGTGTGTGTGTGTGCTGTGTTGTGTGTGTCTGTGTGTTGTGTTGTGTGGGGTGTGGTGTGTGTGTGTGGGTGGGGAGTGTGTTGTGTGTGTGTGTGTGTAGTGTGTGTGTGTGTGTGTGGTGGTGTTTGTGTGCGTGTGTGGTGTGTGTGTGTGTGTGTGTGTGTGTGTGTGCGTGGTGGTGTGTGTGTGTGTGTGTGTGTGTGTGTGTGTGTGTGTGTGTGTGTGTGTGTAGTGTTGTGTGAGGTGTGTGTGTGTGTGTGTGTGTGTGTTGTGTGTGTGTGTGTTGGGGGGATGTTGTGTTGTGTGTGTGTGTGGTGTGTGTGGTGTGTGTGTGTGTGTGTGTAGGTATGTGTGTGTTGTGCGGGTGTCGTGTGTGTGTGTGTGGTGTGTGTGTGTGTGTGTTTTTGTGTGTGTGTGGTGTTTTGTGCGTGTGGTCGTCGTGTATGTGTGTGCGGCGGCGTGTGTGTTGTGTGTGTTGTGTTGTGTGTGTGTGTGTGTGTGTGTGTGTGTGTGTGTGTGTGTGTGTGTGTTGTGTTTGTATGTGCGTCGCGTGTGTTGTGGTGCGTGCGTGTGTGTGTGTGTGTGTGTGTGTGTGTGACTCATGTCCGACTGTGTGCGCCGCGCGTCAGCTTGCGTGTGTGGTGTGTGATTGTGTGTGGTGTGTGTGCTGTGTGTGTGGCGCGAGCGCGCGCGCACGCGTGGGCGCCCCCATCATGACTGCATGACCTGTTTTGATTGGCTGCCTGTGACCTTGTCCATAACTGTCTTCATGCGTGAGGTAAAAGCTCAGTGACGACGTCATTGTTTCCCATATATTCGTTATAATTATTCTCTGCTGTCTTGTCTGCATGTATGTCTCGTGCGTCATTCGCTGTGTCACTCGCTGTGTCACTCACTGTGTCACTCACTGTGTCACTCGCTGTGTCACTCGCTGTGTCACTCACTGTGTCACTCGCTGTGTCACTCGCTGTGTCACTCGCTGCGTCACTCGCTGTGTCACTCGCTGTGTCACTCGCTGCGTCACTCGCTGTGTCACTCACTGTGTCACTCGCTGTGTCACTCGCTGTGTCACTCCCGCGTCACCGCTGTGTCACTCCGCTTTCGTCACTCGCTGTGTCACTCGCTGTGTCACTCACTGTTCACTCGCTGCGTCACTCGTTGTGTCACTCACTGTGTCACTCGCTGCGTCACTCGCTGCGTCCTACTTGTCACTCGCTGTGTCACTCGCTGCGTCACTCACTGCGTCACTAGCTGTGTCACTCGCTGTGTCACTCACTGCGTAACTCGCTGCGTCACTCGTTGTGTCACTCACTGTGTCACTCGCTGCGTCACTCACTGCGTCACTAGCTGCGTCACTCGCTGCGTCACTCACTGTGTCACTCGCTGCGTCACTCACTGCGTCACTAGCTGTGTCACTCGCTGGTCACTCACTGCGTCACTCGCTGTGTCATCACTGTTCACTCACTGTGTCACTCGCTGTGCACTACGTGTCCTCGCTGCGTCACTCACGGTCACAGCTGGTTTACTCGCGTGTCATCACTGCGTCACTGCTGTGTCACTCGCTGGTCCCTCACTGGGTCACTCGCTGGCACTCACTGCGTCACTCGCTGTGTCCCCACTGCGTCACTCGCTGTGTCACTCGCTGTGTCACTCACTGCGTCACTGCTGTGTCACCACTGCGTCACTCCTGGTCACTCACTGTGTACTCACTGCGTCACTCGCTGTGTCACTCACTGCGTCAGGGATGGTGACCAGAAGGGAAGGGGGGGGGGGTGAAGAAGGGGCCCCCCCCCCCCCCCCCCCCCTGGTCACCCCCACTCCCCCCCCTTTTTCCCAAAGGGCCCCTTTTTTTTGGGCCCCCCCTTTTTCCTTTCCCCCCCCCCGGGGGTTTCCTTTTCCCTTTTTTTTTGGGCCCCCCCCCCCGGGGGGGGCCCCCCCCGGGCCCCCCCTTTTTTTTCCCCCCTCACTTTTCCTTTTCACTTTTCCTTTTCCTTTCATTTTCCCCCCCCCCCCGGGGGGGTCCCCCCCCCCCCCCGGTCCTTTTCACTTTTTCCCCGGGGGGGCCCCCCCACTCCTGTGCCCCCCCCCCTTTTTTTTCCCCCACTTTTTGGGGGCCCCCCCCGGGGGCCCCCTTTTCCTTTCCCCCCCCCCGGGGGGCCCCCCCCCGGGGTTTCACTTTTCCTTTTCACTTTTCCCCCCCTTTTCACTTTCCTTTTCCTTTTCACTTTTCCTTTCCCACTTTTCACTTTTCACTTTCCCATTTTGGGGGGGGGGGCCCGGGTAACCCTTTTAAAAATCCCCCACCCTTCCCCCCGGGGGGGGGGGGGGGGGTTTTCCAAAAAAAAAAACCCCCGGGGGGGTTTAAAAGGGTGGGGGGGGGGGGAAAAAAAAAGGGGGGGAAAAAACCTTTTGGAAAAAAAGGGGGGGGTGGGGGGGGGGGGGGGGGGGGGGGGGGGAAAAAAGGGGGGGGAAAAAAAAGGGGGGAATGGGGAAGGGGGGGGGGGGGAAGGGAAAGGGGGGAGGGGGGGGAAAAAGAAAGGGAGAAAGGAGGGGGGAAAGGGGGGGAAAAAGGGGGGGGAAAAAAAGGGGGGGAAAGGGGGAAAAAAAAGGGGGAAAAAGAAAGGAAAAGGGGAAAGAAAAAAAAAAAAAAAAAAAAAAAAGGGGGGGGGGGGGGGAAAAAAAAAAAAAAAAAAAAGGGGGGGGGAAGGGGAGGGAAGGGTTGGGGGGAAAAAAAAATTTTAAAAAAATTTTAAAGGAAAAAAAAAAAAAAAAAGGGGGAAAAAGGGGGACAGAAAAAGGGGAAAAAAAAAAAAAAAAGGGGGGGAAAAAAAAAAAAAAAAGGGGAAAAAGGGGGGGGGAAAAAGGGGGGGAAAAAAAAAAAAAAAAGGGGAAAAGGGGGTTTTTTAAAAAAAAAAAAAAAGGGGCCCCCCCCCGGGGGGGGGGAAAAAAAAAAAAAAATTTTTTTTGGGGGGTTTTAAATTTTTTTTTTTTTTTTTCCCCCCCCCCCCCCCCAAAAAAGGGGAAAAATTTTTAAAAAAAAAAGGGGGGAAAAAAAAAAATTTTTTCAAAAAAAAAAAAAAAAAAATTTTTTAAAAACCCCCAAAAAAAAATAAAAAAAAAAAAAAAAAAATTTTTGGGGGGTTTTTTTTTGGGGGGGGGGGGGGGGTTTTTTAGGGGGGGGGAAAAAAATTTTTTTTTCCCGAAGGGGAATGGGGAATGAACTTATCATTTTCTATCCAGTCGTCCCACCCGATGGACCATTTTTATCCATGATGTTTTTAATCGCGCGGGTTTAAAATTTATACTCTACGCTACTCCCACAGGGAAAAAAAACCCAAACCGGGAAAATACCCGCACTATTTCTCTATACTACTACTAAATACAATTTCCACCACCCACCACCACCCCACCACCCCCCACCAAAAAACAAAGTAAACCCCCAAACCAACCAAAAAATACTGCTACTACTACTACACTACTACCACCAAAAAAGACCACCCCCCACCACCACCCCCTACTTTAAAAGGGGAAAAAAAACCAACCAAAACTACTACTACTACTACTACTACTACTAACTATACTACACTACTACCCCCCAACCCCCACCACCACCACCCCTACTCCCAAAAAGGGGCCAAAACCGAAACTACTGATTTCTACTACTACTAATATTCTTTCCCCCCCCACCCACCACCACCCCCACCCCCCCCCCCACCACCACCACTACTACTAAAGGGAAAAAAGACCGAAGCCGAAACTACTACTACTACTACTACTACTACTACTACTAAAGGGAAAAAAGACCGAAGCCGAAACTGCTTAAATATTACTACTACACACAACCAAACAGGAAAAAAAACACACACAAACACAACACACACACACCACACACACAAACACACACACACACACACAACACACACACACAAAACAAACACACACAACTCACACACACAAGGAAAAAAGAAACAGACAGAGACAGAGAGTTACAAATTGCAGCAAGCCGCATTCAGACCCCCAACCCCTCTCACCCCAGATGGGCAGATCGGAAAATCAACAAGAGCAGCAGCTGCCGGCATTAAGCTCCCCACGGGAGTTCGCTGTCCTCAAGTCACAGCGTGCAATTGCCGGACAAGACAAAAGTCCGTCTTCAGGGCTGATACGACACACTCGGATATTCGGTTCATCGACTG
>JABMCL010003823.1:32500-42500 GCA_018857735.1 Alviniconcha marisindica
GATCGGGAGACAGGCAGAGGGGAAGTGGGACACCGGAGGTAGACATGAGATCGGGAGACAGGACAAGGGGCGTGTGGACACCGGAGGTAGACATGAGATCGGGAGACAGGACAGAGGGGCGTGGGACACCGGAGGTAGAATGAGATCGGGAACAGGACAGAAAAGGACAAGGACAGGGGGGGACGGGGGGGGCACCGGAATGGCAGGAGATCGAAGGACAGGGGGCGGGTGGACACCGGAAAGGGGGGACAGGAGTGGGGCAGGGGGGGGGGGGGACACCGGGAATGACAGGAGTCAAGGACAGGGGGCGGGGGACACCAAGTGGACAGGAGACAAGGCAGGGGGCGGGGGGGGGGGGGGGGGACACCGGGGGGGGACAGGGGGTCCAAGGACGGGGGGGGGGGGGGGGGGGGGGGGGGGGGGGGGGGGGGGGTGGACACCGGGGGTGGGCAGGGGATCGAAGGACAGGGGGCGGGTGGACACCGGAAGTGTAAAACCCCGGGGGGGGGGGGTCCCCGGGGGGGACAGGGACAAAAAGGGGGGGGGTGGACACCGGAAGTGACAGGAGGGCCAAGGCGGGGGCGGGGGCACCGGGTGTAAAGGGGTCAGGGCCACGGGGGGGGTCCCGGGGTAAGGACGTGGGGGCCGGGGTCAGTACCTTTTGGCTTTAATTTTTGGAAAATGTGTTGTGTGTTTGGTGTGGGGGGGGGGGTGTGTGTGTGGGGTGTGTGTGTTGGGGTGTGTGTGTGTGTGTGTGTGTGTGTGTGTGTTAGGCTGTATTTTGTGCGTGCGTGCGTGCGTGCGTGCGTTCGTGCGTGTGTGTGTGTGTGTTTAAGACGCTTGGAGCTATTTTGTCCCTTTTCGTGCTTTCATTTGGAGATCACAGCCAAAATCCTCCCCTTAAATATAGTAATAATAATAATATTAATAATGTAAAGTTATCATGCGCTCATCGACGCAGTGAGCGCTCACATGATACACATTAACCTAAACACAACTGTGTTTAATTGTAAGGTTCTTGTCTTGTGTCTCCTTAGTTTTAATGGCGGCGACATGCAATGCTAGCGTCAGTTAGGTCATAGTCCCCTTCCCCTCTACCGTCCCCAATATCAGTTAGGCCAGAGTCCCCCCCCCCTCCCCCCCCCACCCCCCCCCTCACCTCCCCCCCCCCCCCCCCCCCCCACCACCCAACTCCACAATGTTAGTTAGGTCAGTCCTCCCCCTTCCCTCTCTATCCTCCGCAGCGTCAGTTAGGTCATAGTCCCCTTTTCCGTCAAACCCCCACAGCGTCAGTTAAGTCATAGTCCCCTTTCCCTCTCTAACCTACACAAGTCACAGTCCCCTTCCCTGTCTAACCTACACAGCGTCAGTTAGGTCATAGTCCCCTTTCCCATCTAACCTCCACAGCGTCAGTTAGATCATAGTCCCCTTTCCCATCTAACCTCCACAGCGTCAGTTAGGTCAGTTAGGTCATAGTCCCCTTTTCCATCTAACCCCCACAGCGTCAGTTAGGTCATAGACCCCTTTTCCATCAAACCTCCACAGCGTCAGTTAGGTCAGTTAGGTCATAGTCCCCTTTCCCATCTAACCCCCACAGCGTCAGTTAAGTCATAGTCCCCTTCCCTCTCTAACCCACACAAGTCACAGTCCCCTTCCCTCTCTAACCCCCACAGCGTCAGTTAAGTCATAGTCCCCTTCCCTCTCTAACCTACACAAGTCACAGTCCCCTTCCCTCTCTAACCCCCACAGCGTCAGTTAAGTCATAGTCCCCTTCCCTCTCTAACCCCCCACCAAAATCATAGTCCCCTTCCCTCTCTAACCCCCCCCCCAAAATCAAGTCCCCTTCCCCTCTAACCCCCACAGCGTCAGTTAAGTCAAGTCCCCTTTCCCCTCTAACCCCCACAGCGTCAGTTAAGTCATAGTCCCCTTTCCCCTCTAACCCCCACAGCGTCAGTTAAGTCATAGTCCCCTTTCCCCTCTAACCCCCACAGCGTCAGTTAAGTCATAGTCCCCTTTTCCCCTCTAACCCCCACAGCGTCAGTTAAGTCATAGTCCCCTTCCCTCTCTAACCCCCACAGCGTCAGTTAAGTCAAGTCCCCTTTCCCCTCTAACCCCCACAGCGTCAGTTAAGTCATAGTCCCCTTTCCCCTCTAACCCCCACAGCGTCAGTTAAGTCATAGTCCCCTTTCCCCTCTAACCCCCACAGCGTCAGTTAAGTCATAGTCCCCTTTCCCCTCTAACCCCCACAGCGTCAGTTAAGTCATAGTCCCCTTTCCCCTCTAACCCCCACAGCGTCAGTTAAGTCATAGTCCCCTTTCCCCTCTAACCCCCACAGCGTCAGTTAAGTCATAGTCCCCTTTTCCCCTCTAACCCCCACAGCGTCAGTTAAGTCATAGTCCCCTTTCCCCTCTAACCCCCACAGCGTCAGTTAAGTCATAGTCCCCTTCTCTCTCTAACCCCCACAGCGTCAGTTAAGTCAAGTCCCCTTTCCCCTCTAACCCCCACAGCGTCAGTTAAGTCATAGCCCTCCCCTAACCCCACAGCGTCAGTTAAGTCCCTAGTCCCCTTTCCCCTCTAACCCCCACAGCGTCAGTTAAGGGCATAGTCCCCTTCTCTCTCTAACCCCACAGCGTCAGTTAAATCATAGTCCCCTTCTCTCTCTAACCCCCACAGCGTCAGTTAAGTCATAGTCCCCTTTCCCCCTCTAACCCCACAAGTCAAGTCCCCTTTCCCTCTCTAACCCCCCACCCAAATCATAGTCCCCTTCCCTCTCTAACCCCCACAGCGTCAGTTAAGTCATAGTCCCCTTCCCTCTCTAACCCCCAACCAAAATCATAGTCCCCTTTTCCCCTTCTAACCCCCCAAGTCATAGTCCCCTTCCCTCTCTAACCCCCACAAGTCATAGTCCCCTTCCCTATCTAACCCCACAGCGTCAGTTAAGTCATAGTCCCCTTCCCTCTCTAACCCCCATCAAGTCATAGTCCCCTTCCCCTTTTAACCCACAGCGTCAGTTAGTCATAGTCCCCTTCCCTCTCTAACCCCCACAAGTCATAGTCCCCTTCCCTCTCTAACCCCCACAAGTCATAGTCCCCTTTCCCCTCTAACCCCCACAAGTCATAGTCCCCTTTCCCCCTCCCCTAACCCCCCCCCCACAAGTCATAGTCCCCTTTCCCCTCTAACCCCCACAAGTCATAGTCCCCTTTCCCCTCTAACCCCCACAGCGTCAGTTAAGTCATAGTCCCCTTCCCTATCTAACCCCCACAGCGTCAGTTAGGTCATAGTCCCCTTTCCCCTCTAACCCCCACAGCGTCAGTTAAGTCATAGTCCCCTTCCCTATCTAACCCCCACAGCGTCAGTTAGGTCATAGTCCCCTTTCCCCTCTAACCCCCACAGCGTCAGTTAAGTCATAGTCCCCTTTCCCCTCTAACCCCCACAGCGTCAGTTAAGTCATAGTCCCCTTTCCCCTCTAACCCCCACAGCGTCAGTTAAGTCATAGTCCCCTTTCCCCTCTAACCCCCACAGCGTCAGTTAAGTCATAGTCCCCTTCCCTCTCTAACCCCCACAAGTCATAGTCCCCTTTCCCCTCTAACCCCCACAAGTCATAGTCCCCTTTCCCCTCTAACCCCCACAAGTCATAGTCCCCTTTCCCCTCTAACCCCCACAAGTCATAGTCCCCTTTCTCCTCTAACCCCCACAAGTCATAGTCCCCTTTCCCCTCTAACCCCCACAAATCATAGTCCCCTTCCCTATCTAACCCCCACAAGTCATAGTCCCCTTCCCTATCTAACCCCCACAAGTCATAGTCCCCTTCCCTATCTAACACCCACAAGTCATAGTCCCCTTCCCTGTCTAACACCCACAGCGGGATTTCGCTCTTAGAGAGCTCATGAGCTGTGCGAAAGAAGAGCTGGACGTCCTGAGCTCCCCGTCCCTAAGTGACAGTCGTGCGGTCTCTGTGGACGTAAAGCAACACTGAACCGTTGAACTGAACTCGCCCGATGTCACCGCCTTTGTCTATGGACGTAAAGCAACACTGAACCATTGAACTGAACTCGCCCGATGTCACCGGCCTTTGTCTGTGGACGTAAAGCAACACTGAACCATTGAACTGAACTCGCCCGATGTCACGGCCTTTGTCTGTGGACGTAAAGCAACACTGAACCATTGAACTGAACTCGCCCGATGTCACGGCCTTTGTCTGTGGACGCAAAGCAACACTGAACCATTGAACTGAACTCGCCCGATGTCACGGCCTTTGTCTGTGGACGCAAAGCAACACTGAACCATTGAACTGAACTCGCCCGATGTCACGGCCTTTGTCTGTGGACGTAAAGCAACACTGAACCATTGAACTGAACTCGCCCGATGTCACGTTTGTCTTGACGTTAAAGCAACCTGTCCTTTTATGGACTTGTGTGGACGTAAAGCAACACTGAACCATTGAACTGAACTCGCCCGATGTCACGGCCTTTGTCTGTGGACGCAAAGCAACACTGAACCATTGAACTGAACTCGCCCGATGTCACGGCCTTTGTCTGTGGACGTAAAGCAACACTGAACCATTGAACTGAACTCGCCCGATGTCACGGCCTTTGTCTGTGGACGCAAAGCAACACTGAACCATTGAACTGAACTCGCCCGATGTCACGGCCTTTGTCTGTGGACGCAAAGCAACACTGAACCATTGAACTGAACTCGCCCGATGTCACCGCCTTTGTCTGTGGCGGAAATAGCGCAGCGTTTGAAGGCAGTGAAACCAACCCAGCCAACCGAAACCGGACCGTCTGGGGGTCATTCAGTCGTCTCTCAAGTCTTCCTGGGTGTGGGCCACCTTGGTTTTGGGTCGTATAAACTGACAAAGAAAAGGAGGAACATACATCGACACCACGCAGGGCTGGAGGTTCAAACTCTGGCCTCACCTTTACACATCAGTCAAACAAACAAACAAACAAACGTCGGAGGACAGCCTTGAAACGTGTGGGGTCTTCAGCCCTTTTGATGTCTTCTCTCGCTGGCTCCTGTTACGCTGGGAAGGGTGTGTGTGGCTGTAGAAGGGAGGACGGGTTCAGTTTCGACGCCCTACGCCCTCCTGATTGCCGGCCCAGCAATCGTGCCCTCGCCTGCTGAGCGATTTAGTCGTTAGAAAGTTTTGCGTCAAAGGTGTCGGCCAGCCTCAGTGCCCGTTACCTTTCTGAAAGGTCGTTCAAGGATAAGGTGGGAGGGAGTTCGGTGTTGACTTTGTTGTGTCGGTGTCGGTACTAGTCACTGGCTTTGTGGTGTCGGTACTAGTCACTGACTTTGTGGCGCCGGTACTAGTCACTGACTTTGTGGTGTCGGTACTAATGACTGACGTTGTCGTGTCTGTACTAATCACTGGCTTTGTGGTGTCTACTGTCACTGACTTTGTTGTGTCGGTACTAATGACTGACTTTGTGGCGCCGGTACTAGTCACTGACTTTGTTGTGTCGGTACTAATGACTGACTTTGTGGTGCCGGTACTAGTCATTGACTTTGTGGTGTCGGTACTAATGACTGACGTTGTGGTGTCGGTACTAGTCACTGACTTTATGGTGTCGGTACTAATCACTGACTTTATGGTGCTGGTACTAATCACTAACGTTGTGGTGTCGGTACCACTGACTTTGTTGTGTTGGTACTAATCACTGATGTTGTGGTGTCGGTACTAATCACTGACGTTGTGGTGTCGGTACCATCACTGACTTTGTGGTGTCGGTACCACTGACTTTGTTGTGTCGGTACTAATCACTGATGTTGTGGTGTCGGTATTTTGTGGCGTAGTGTCGGTACTAATCACTGACGTTGTGGTGTCGGTACTTTGTGGTGTGGTGTCGGTACTAATCACGGACTTTGTGGCGTCGGTACTAATTACTGGCGTTGCGGCGTCGGTACTAATGGCTGACGTTGTGGTGTCGGTACTAATGACTGACGTGGTGTCGGTACTAATCACTGACTTTCGCCACATCACCGGCAGTTTCAACGACGAGAAATTCCTCGGGAAGGCGAGGACTTGAGGTCGGCTTATGGAGGCAATAGTTACGTTTGGCTGCGCTTACTGCGGTCTGCACAAAGGACAGGCAGTCGTGGGTCATACGTCGATCCTTACACACGCACGTGCAACACACACACAGGCGTAATGGTTCACACATCTTTACGTACGCGATGGCTCTCACACCTTTATGTATGCACTGGTCACATTTACCGGTCAAAGGTACGCACGCACACACGCACACGCACGCACACACACACACACACACACACACACACACACACACACACACCACCCCACACACACACACACACCCCACACACACCCACACACACACTCACACACACACACACACACACAAAACACACACACACACACACACACACACACACACACACACACACACACACACTCACTCCACACACAACACACACACACACACACACACACACACACACACACACACACACACACACACACTCACACACACACACACACACACACACACACACACACACACACACACACACACACACACACACACACACACACACACACACACACACACACACACAAATGACAGTTTAAAAAAGAAAAGAAAAAAAGCTGAAGGTGGGTGGGGTGTGAACCTTGGCTCCGCTGTCTTCGACAGTCCCTCCCCATGTTGTTAACCGCTCGGCCACCTTTGCGCCAACAGGTTGGGGGGGGGGGGGGGGGGGCAGTCGGTGTAGTGTACTGAGACGTTCACCCTGTTGGGACCGAGGGCAAGTTGAGGGGGGGGGGGGGGGGGGGGGCGGGGGGAGGGGGAGGTCGGGTGTCATTTTGGTCTAGTGTACTGAGATGCTCACCCTGTTCAACAGACAATTCGAAATGGGGGTGGCTGGGTGCTGTGTGGGGGGAGGAGGTGGGGGGGGGGGGGGGGGGGGGGGGACTGGGGAGGGGGGGGGAGGCGTCACTGAAATTTTACTTCTACGGTCAGTTCCTTGCGTTGTTTCACGACAGACATTCTTGCTGCTTTGGAGTGTTCGGTTCGGTTGTGTTGCTTAATGTCCTCGGATGTCGGTTGGCATATTAGGGACAAGCTGAGACAAATGCCGAAGCATGGTTCAGTGTTGCTTTACGTCCACGGAAACCTTAATTAAGGCTCATTAGGACGGAAAGCCCAGGACGGCCACCTCGACTTTCACACAGCTCCTGAACTATGAACTTTGGAGTGTGCGGGTTAGACCTGCTTTTGTGCTGGTGTGCCAAGATCCCACATCCACATCCCGTCCTGTTCCACAGGCACCTCGAGATGTTTGTGTGTGGAGGGGGGTGGGGGCACTTAGGTCTAATAAGATTCACCCCCCACCCCCACCCCCATCACATCCTCTAGGTGTGGTAGACGTGGGGCATTGTGGGGAAGGAGGGGAGGGCACTCTGGACTGCCGGGTGTACTGAGATGTACATCCCCACTCAGTTCAGTTCCAGACACCGTCATGTGGGAATCGGTTGGGAGCCGGGGTGGGGGTGGGGGGGGGAGGGGGGGCGGAGGGGGGGGGCAGGGAAGAAACTTCGGGCTGATGAAATGAGGAACCCTTCCTTAGTTTTGTTGTTGTTTGTTGTTGTTTTGTTGATGTTCTTGCTTTGCTTGTTTGCTTGACTTTTACGTCGCCAACTGCATGCCTGAACGAGCACTATTGTGTGTTGTTGTTGTTGTTGTTGTTGTTGTTGTTGTTGTTGTTGATGCATTTATAGAGCGCTGTTCTCCTGGGGTTCTCCAGCAGACTAACTGCGCTTTTGTTGTATGTGAGTCTGACTTCTGTCCACACTGCTTTACGTCCACACTGCTTTACGGCCACACTGCTTCACGTCCACACTGCTTTATGGCCACACTGCTTTACGTCCAGATTGTTTTACGTCCAGTGTTTTACGTCCACACTGCTTTACGTCCACATTGCTTTGTGTCCACACTGTTTTACGTCCGCATTGCTTTACGTCCACACTGCTTTATGTCCACACTGCTTTACGTCCACAGTGCTTTACGTCCACAGTGCTTTGCGGCCACACTGCTTCACGTCAACACTGCTTTACGGCCACACTGCTTTACGTCCACATTGCTCTACGTCCAGTGTTTTACGTCCACATTGCTTTACGTCCACATTGCTTTCCGTCCACACTGTTTTACGTCCGCATTGCTTTACGTCCACACTGATTTATGTCCACACTGCTTTACGTAACACTGCTTTATGTCCACACCGCTTTACGTCCACACTGCTTTACCTCCAACATTGCTTTAACGTCCACATGTTTACGTCCACACTGCTTTACGTCCACCTTGCTTTTACGTCCACACTGTTTTACGTCCACATTGCTTTACGTCCACACTGCTTTATGTCCACACTGCTTTACGCCCATAGTATTTTACGTCCATACTGCTTCACGTCCACACTGCTTTACGTCCACACTGCTTTATGTCTACACTGCTTTACGTCCACACTGCTTTATGTCCACACCGCTTTACGTCCACACCGCTTTAACATTGCTTTTCCACACTGCTTTACGTCCACATTGCTTTACGTCCAGCGTTTTAATTCCACACTGCTTTACGTCCACACTGCGTTACATCCACAATGCTTTGCGTCCACAATGCTTTACGTCCACAATGCTTTACGCCCATAGTATTTTACGTCCACACTGCTTTACGTCCACACTGCTTTGCGTCCACAATGCTTTACGTCCACAATGCTTTACGTCCACACTGCTTTACGTCCACACTGCTTTACGTCCACACTGCTTTATGTCTACACTGCTTTACGTCCACAGAATCCGTATGGCTTATTAGGGACGGGGGAAGAGTGGGACAGGAAACGAGAGCCCAGGCCACCTCCCTGTTCACACAGCTCCTGAGCTCTGACATGATTGACTCCTTTCTTTCTTTCGTGGTGCTTTACGTCCACAGAAACCATAAGGCTTATTAGGGACGGGGAGCCCAGGATGGACACCTCCACTTTCACACAGCTCCTGAGCTGGGATTGTGAATGAGTGACTGTAGCTTTTCATGGCGGTCCTCTGCCTTGGTTTATGTAGCCTATGTCCGTGTAGCCTACCGACGCGTGTCTCCAGAGGTCTCTGACAAACCTCTTCCTGGACACTGTCAGTGTCAAATTGAACTTGATTTTACATGATGATGGCATGGTGACTGTGATTTTACATGATGACTGTGACGTGGTGACTGATTTTACACGATGACATGGTGACTGGTTTTACATGATGACTGTGAATTTGCATGATGACATGGTGATCGATTTTACATGATGACATGGTGACAGTGGTTTACATGATGACTATGATTTTACATGATGACATGGTGACTGTGACTACATGACATGGTGACTGTGATTTTACATGATGACTGTGGTATTATTGAACTTTTACTCATTCATACCACTTTCATGACAGTTTGTTGTACTGTTAAAAAAAAAGGAGTCTGCGTACACAGAAAATAAATACACATTTATTACATCCAGATGAAATACATGTGAGTGATAGATTATACATGCGGATGCTATAAGAACAATAACTATATGCTTTATTCATCCCTGCGGGAAATTAAAGCTGTTGTTTGATCGCACAACGAAGAACATATCTCAATCTGCATACACTAATAACAAACCCAAAAGTTTCTCTGTCAGACCAAAACGTAAAAACTCTCAAATTAAATTTAAAAAATCATTAGGTTCACACATCCACAACCCTCCCTTAGAAAGCTATCATCCTCAACAGACGTCCTGACGCATGCGCACACTCAGTTAATGACTGGTATAATTTTCATTAAAAACTGACAGAGCCGAGGGTAAAAACGAAGCTTTATAACGGTTTTTATTTGTTCTCGGAAGTAAAAATCTTCTACTCTTGTAAAAATATACCAAGAAGTGCTTAATTATATGCACGATGCATGTAAAACCATTCAAAGATAGATGTATATATATATTATGTGTAACAAGAAACAAA
>JABMCL010003823.1:45000-47500 GCA_018857735.1 Alviniconcha marisindica
GAACAACGCCGCAAGACCAGCAGTGGTCCCACGGAACAACGCCGCAAGACCAGCAATGGTCCCACGGAACAACGCCGCAAGACCAGCAGTGGGGCACCATGGAGGACCTTCTGAAGACCGGCCACAGCCTTCATCGTCCAAACCACCGGACTGACCATTGGGGGCAGAACAGGGCTTGAACTCTCAAGGAGAAGGAGAAGAAGACCATCTTCAAACCACCCACCCACCCCGACTCTAGCCTCGTGTTCCATGTTCAGTTGTAAGGCTGATCTAGACTACACTCAATATTTGTAGGACGAGGAGGGACTACACTCCATACTTGTAGGACGAGGAGAGACTACACTCCATACTGTTGTAGGACGAGGAGAGACTACACTCCATACTTGTAGGACGAGGAGAGACTACACTCCATACTTGTAGGACGAGGAGAGACTACACTCCATACTTGTAGGACGAGGAGAGACTACACTCCATACTTGTAGGACGAGGAGAGACTACACTCCATACTTGTAGGACGAGGAGAGACTACACTCCATACTTGTAGGACGAGGAGAGACTACACTCCATACTTGTAGGACGAGGAGAGACTACACTCCATACTTTAGGACGAGGAGAGACTACACTCCATACTTGTAGGACGAGGAGAGACTACACTCCATACTTGAGGACGAGGAGAGACTACACTCCATACTGTTGTAGGACGAGGAGAGACTACACTCCATACTTGTAGGACGAGGAGAGACTACACTCCACACTTGTAGGACGAGGAGAGACTACACTCCATACTTGTAGGACGAGGAGAGACTACACTCCATACTTGTAGGACGAGGAGAGACTACACTCAATATTTGTAGGACGAGGAGAGACTACACTCCATACTTGTAGGACGACGGAGAGACTACACTCCACACTTGTAGGACGAGGAGAGACTACACTCCATACTTGTAGGACGAGGAGAGACTACACTCCATACTTGTTGTAGGACGAGGAGAGACTACACTCCATACTTGTTGTAGGACGAGGAGAGACTACACTCCATACTTGTTGTAGGACGAGGAGAGACTACACTCAA
The DNA here is from genome assembly GCA_018857735.1 of Alviniconcha marisindica. Taxonomy (NCBI): domain Eukaryota; kingdom Metazoa; phylum Mollusca; class Gastropoda; family Provannidae; genus Alviniconcha; species Alviniconcha marisindica. The sequence continues at coordinate 46,073 of JABMCL010003823.1, forward strand.
TATTTGTAGGACGACGAGAGACTACACTCCACACTTGACGGACGAGGAGAGACTACACTCCATACTTCTAGGACGAGGAGAAACTACACTCCATACTTGTTGTAGGACGAGGAGAGACTACACTCCATACTTGTAGGACATGGGGAGACTACACTCCATACTTGTAGGACGAGGAGAGACTACACTCCACACTTGTAACACGAGGAGAGACCACACTCCATATCTGTTCTAGGACGAGGAGAGACTACACTCCATACTTGTAGGACATGGGGAGACTACACTCCATACTTGTAGGACATGGGGAGACTACACTCCATACTTGTAGGACATGGGGAGACTACACTCCATACTTGTAGGACGAGGAGAGACTACACTCATATCTGTTCTAGGACGAGGAGAGACTACACTCCATACTTGTAGGACATGGGGAGACTACACTCCATACTTGTAGGACAGGGAGACTACACTCCATACTTGTAGGACATGGGGAGACTACACTCCATACTTGTAGGACGAGGAGAAACTACACTCTATACGCTTAGGACGAGGAGAGACTACACTCCAGAAGTGTAGGGCGAGGATACCACGTAGGCGGAACTCCCTTCCTGAGGAGTGTTAGTGACTCCTTTCCCAAAGGCTGCAGGAGTAAGGCGCGGGGTAGATAAAACTCCAACGGCCTGCTCAGGAGGTAAAGCACTGGACTTGCAACTCCAACACCTGCAGGAATGGTAAAGTACAGGTAGATACTTGCAACTCCAACACCTGCAGGAATGGTAAAGTACAGGTAGATACTTGCAACTCCAACACCTGCAGGAATGGTAAAGTACAGGTAGATACTTGCAACTCCAACACCTGCAGGAATGGTAAAGTACAGGTAGATACTTGCAACTCCAACACCTGCAGGAATGGTAAAGTACAGGTAGATACTTGCAACTCCAACACCTGCAGGAATGGTAAAGTACAGGTAGATACTTGCAACTCCAACACCTGCAGGAATGGTAAAGTACAGGTAGATACTTGCAACTCCAACACCTGCAGGAATGGTAAAGTACAGTTGGATACTTGCAACTCCAACACCTGCAGGAATGGTAAAGTCCAGGTAGATACTTGCAACACCAACACCTGCAGGAATGGTAAAGTACAGTTGGATACTTGCAACTCCAACACCTGCAGGAATAGTAAAGTACAGGTAGATACTTGCAACTCCAACACCTGCAGGAATGGTAAAGTACAGGTAGATACTTGCAACTCCAACACCTGCAGGAGTGGTAAAGTACAGGTAGATACTTGCAACTCGAACACCTGCAGGAATGGTAAAGTACAGGTAGATACTTGCAACTCCAACACCTGCAGGAATGGTAAAGTACAGGTAGATACTTGCAACTCCAACACCTGCAGGAATGGTAAAGTACAGGTAGATACTTGCAA
>JABMCL010003823.1:50000-52500 GCA_018857735.1 Alviniconcha marisindica
GAGGACCGGTTTACCTGGATATCCTGGGCATGTTTTGTATTGTTGGATTAAAGTAACCGTTCTCAGGTTTTCAATATTCCGTGTGCTTTTGATCCTCCAATTCGAACTCGAAACTCCATTTTACAAGGAGAGAGAGGGGGGAGGGGGGGGGGGAGGAGGACTACGGAAATACGGAAATTTTATTCAATAAGGCCATAGCCCCATTTAATAATAAATAATAATAATAAATAATAATAAAATAATAATGTACATTTATCATGCGCTCATAAACGCCCCGAGCGCTCACATGATACATATTAACTTAAATATGATATTCCATACACATGTAGAGCATAGTCATACCAAAACAATTTACATAAAGTATTATAAAAAACAAAACAAATAAAAACTCACTACAACACACACACACACACACACACACACACACACACACACACACACACACACACACACACTGACTGTAGCAGGGTTGAAGGGGGGAGAGAGAGAGAGAGAGAGAGAGAGAGAGAGAGAGAGAGAGAGAGAGAGAGAGAGAGAGAGAGAGAGAGAGAGAAGAAGAAGAAGAAGAAGCAGACACAGACACAGACGCCAACTAACCATCAAACCACTGATTAAGGGGAAGCAATTTAAGAAAGGGTAACTGGGGTTAGGAATTGCGATTCCGATGGTTGCCACCCCTGAGACAATGGCCGCCACAGCGATGGCGATCTGCACCAGGTACATGTTCCCGTACTGTGTGACCAGTTCCCTCCGCCTCCGTTTCCCTTCCTCGCTGTCAAGCTCTGCAATCAACAATCAATCAGTTACAGCCAGTAAATAAATAAAGACGTAAATAATACCCGGAAAGAAAAAACACCCACTCACCCACCCACCCTCCGTGTGTGTGTGTGTGTGTGTGTGTGTGTGACGGTGTGCGTGCGTGTGTGCGTGCGTGGGTGTGGATGTGGGTATGGGTGGGTGTGTGGGTGTGTGCGCGTGTGTGCCAGGGGAGCTGGAAGTGATAGAGTGAGATATCGTCGGTGACCGATTACAACCTCGTAACTCAATTTTTCCCGGTTTTCGGATTTTTACACTTTTGAGTACCTAATTTATTTATACACCTTCTGTGAAAACCTCGGAACACTAGGGAAAATATTTTTGGGTGAAATCGGGGTTAGAAATAACTAGTAAAACCTCGTAAGTCATTTGTGGCGGGAGGCTGAACCAAAATGACACGTAAGTCGAGTTACGAGGTATTTTCGATAACGTTTGGGCGGATAAAAACCTCTTATGACGACTTGTGAGCTTTTCCGTGCTACAAAATATCCGGAAACTACGTCACTTTTCGCGCCTTACGAGGTTTTTCCCTCTTCATCTTCACTGACTAAGGGGAAGCGAAGGACGTGTGTGGAATCTGTTCGGGTAAGAGCTGATATGTTAGCACGCAGCTGTATGATGACTAGATTAGTATGCTGAAATTATGAATGTGTAGTATGCGGATTAATTACTCAAAAGAAGCGATTGATTCAGAATTTGATTGATTTAAAATCACCACTGAGTGTGACTGGTTTCTACCAGTATGCCCTCTTTTGCACCTGTCTGTCTGCAAGTATATATTATATGTACAACAGATAGCTAATGTGTGTGTGTGTGTGTGTGTGTGTGTGTGTGTGTGTGTGTGTGTGTGTGTGTGTGTGTGCGTTTGAGAGTGTGTGCATGTGTGTGTGCCTCTGTGCGTGCGGTGTGTGTGTGTGTGTGTGTGTGTGTGTGGTGTGTGTGTGTGTGTGTGTGTGTGTGCGTTAGAGAGTGTGTGCATGTGTGTGTGCCTCTGTGCGTGCGTGCGTGTGTGTGCGTGCGTGCGTGCGTGCGTGTGTGTGTGTGTGAAGATGAAGGTGTGTACATGTTCTGGAGTCCATGCAGTATAATTACAATAATATTTCCGTTCTCTTCAGCCCCTGTGAATGATGACGATGTCTGGGAACTTCACACCTGAGAGTCAGATGTCTTCATGTGACGAGCCGCGCGGGATTGGGTGTTGAAATCTGTGAGGGTTCATGGAATGCACACAAGCCCCTCGTCAAGAAAACAACACAGGAATACAGGCGCTGACAAGAGAGAGAAGGTCCTGACAGCGAGAGAGTTTCTAGAATCGTTGGCCAAGCTGCCCTCACGCTACTGCCGAAAGGATTCGCAGAAACTGTACCTTGAAACTGTGATTACTTCACGCACACATCTGTGCAAAGTGTTTCAAGAGTACTGCGATTCCAAAGGAAAACTCCGAATGTCCAGACAAGTTTTACTCAAGGAAATGAAGATGCAAAACGTTGCCATATGCAAAATAAAAAAAAAAAAATAAAAAAATCAGCGCAATGTGTGTCTTGGACATAAATATGGCACTGTGTCCGAACAGGACTTCAGGGAGCATGAAAGGAGAAAATAAGAGTCAAGACAGAAAAAGAAGAATGATAAAAGGGAGGAAAAGAAGAATGATAAACAGGAAGCCGAAGCAAACAATAAAATC
>JABMCL010003823.1:60000-147500 GCA_018857735.1 Alviniconcha marisindica
TCTCCCTCATCCGGCTCCGCTGGAGGTCGCGGACCATGCCCAGCGTGTAGAGGACGGGGTTGAGGGCCGAGTTGAGCGGCAGGACGACGAGGGCCAGCACAACACGCACGTCCCCGGTCGACAGGCTGCCGGATGGGGAGGAGGAGGGGCCCAGGAAGGCCAGCCCGCCCAGCACGCTGACGGGGAACCAGCACAGGAAGTCCGTCATGACCACGGTGACCAGGCGGCGGGCCACCACCAGGTCCATGGACCTCTTGGACTTCGCAGCGATGGTGGCGTGTCTTAAGGACAGAGAGAGAGAGAGTGGAGGGTGAGAGGAGAGAGAGCAGAGGGTGAGTGTAGAGGGTGAGAGTAGAGGGTGAGAGTAGAGAGAGAGAGAGAGGAGAGAGAGAGAGAGAGAGAGAGAGAGAGAGAGAGAGAGAGAGAGAGAGAGAAGGGTGAGAGTAGAGGGTGAGAGCAGAGAGAGAGAGTAGAGGTGAGAGTAGAAGGTGAAAGTAGAGGGAGAGTTTAGAGGGTGAGAGCAGAGGGTGAGAGTAAAGGGTGAGAGTAGAGGGTGAGAGAAGAGGGAGAGAGAGGGTGAGAGTAGAGGGTGAGAGTAGAGGGTGAGAGTAGAGGGAGAGAGTAGAGGGGAGAGTAGAGGGTGAGAGTAGAGGGTGAGAGTAGAGGGAGAGTTTAGAGGGTGAGAGTAGAGGGTGAGAGTAGAGGTGAGAGTAGAGGGAGAGAGTAGAGGGAGAGAGTAGAGGGAGAGAGTAGAGGGAGAGAGAGAGGGTGAGAGAGAGGGTGAGAGTAGAGGGTGAGAGTAGAGGGAGAGTTAGAGGGTGAGAGAGAGGAAAAGTAGAGGGGAGAGTAGAGGGTGAGAGTAGAGGGTAGAGTAGAGGGTGGAGTAGAGGTGAGAGTAGAGGGTGAGAGTAGAGGGAGTAGGAAGAGAGGGAGAGAGAGGGTGAGAGTAGAGGGTGAGTAGGGTAGAGTAAGGGTGAGAGTAGAGGGAAGTAGAGGGAGAGTAGAGGGTGAGAGTAGAGGGTGAGAGTAGAGGTGAGATAGGGGAGAGTGGGGAGAGAGTGAGGAGAGAGTGAGGGGACGAAGAGGTGAGAGTAGAGGGTGAGAGTGAGAGAGAGAGTGAGAGTGGGGAATGACGTGAGGTACGTTAATTGTGCTGAGCGACGTTCCTGTGGTGGTTGTGTGTAGGGATGTGTAGGGTGTGTGTGTACACAACACACGTACATGCATATGGCCTATTTCTCTGTCTGTCTGTCTGTGTCTGTCTGTCTGTCTGTCTGTCTGTCTGTCTGTCTGTCTGTCTCTCTCTCTCTCTCTCTCTCTCTCTCTCTCTCTCTCTCTCTCTCTCTCTCTCTCTCATTCTGGCACACACACACACACACACACACACACACACACACACACACACGCACACACACACACACAAACGCCCTACACCCCCACCCGCACCCACACACAGAAGACCCACCCCAACCCCCCCCTACCTGGTGTTCATGATGGAGACGTAGATGAGGCCCTGCGCAGGAGCCACGAAAAGGAACAGGACGAAGTTGACGGCGCTGAAGACCGCGAAGGCGTAGCCCTGCCCGGGGAACTCGCCGTCCCGGCTGACGGGCAGCGGAACGCAGATGCCGGTCCTGCCGTAGAAGTGCCAGCTGCTGGCGAAGGGCAGGAGAGGGACGGAGGCCAGCGCTGACCCCGCCAACCACACGGCCACGCTGGCGGCGTGCGCCGACCACTTCCTGAAGGCGAGGGCGCTGAGAGGGTGGCGCAGGACGAGGTAGCGGTCGAGGGTCATCAGGCAGACGAGCAGCACGGACACCTCGTTGGACAGGACGAAGAGGAAGCCCGCCGCCCGGCACGCCCCGCTGTGGCGCCAGCGGTAGTCGCTCAGAACGTAGGAGCCTCGGAAGTTCCAGTCCGCCGCCCCTACCACGACGAGGTAGACTCCCATGAGGAAGTTGGACACGCACAGGTTGGTCACGAACACGCTGGCCGTCTGGGTGCTGTCGCGCCGGTTGACGCACAGCCGGTAGCCCAGGCTGCCCACGTTGCCCATCACCGACAGCACGGCGAACACGTACACGAAGAGGCGGTAGTAGTTGGAGCGCAGCAAGGACTCGCAAGAGGAGACAGCGTCGTCCGGAGACAGGCAGCCGGTAGCCGCCTGGAAGCCGACAGGCAGCAGACTCCGACAGCACAGTCTGTAGTTGTCTGTGTAGACGGTCTGCAGCTGGTCCAGGCCCCGGAACACCTCGGAAGGGAACTGGCTCATCGGGCAGCCTCTCAGGTCCAGCACGCGGAGGTTCTCCAGGCCACGGAACGCGCCTTTCACTCGCTCAAGTCCGCTCATGCTCAGGTTCAAAACTTCCACCTTGCGGCCCCCTAATGACGTCAGCGTGTCGTCACGGAGCTCCTTGAAGCGGACGCGGGAGAGGTCGAGGGTGCGGAGGTTGGGAAGAAGCTGCGCAGACGAGTCGACTCCCAGGGGCGGGAGCAGCAGCGGGTTTCCAGCCAGCGACAGCGTGCGGAGGTTTTCCACGCGCAGAAAGCTGTCCCCGCGTATCACCTCCAGGGCGTTGTCGCTCAGGTCCAGCACCTGCAGGTTGGGCAGGTGAACCCCGTGCAGCTCCTTCAGCCCGGTCCCCGCCAGACTGAGGTGAACCAGGTACCAGTTGGCCGCCAGTTTGTCCAGACCCGTCGCAGCGCCCTTCGCCTCCAGATAGCGCAGCTGCGGGAAGAGCCACACGTGGAACTTCGCCCTGCAGCGAAACGCCAACCCGTAGCACTGGCAGCCTTCGGGGCACGTTGTGTGGCACGAGGCTTCGTCGTCCCGCTGCGGACACTGGTGCAGCCCGTCACACAGGTGGCTCGGGTGGACGCAGGTGGTGGAGCCACGGCAGCGGTAAAACCCGGGGCAGGTGAACTGGCCACAGGCCGCCTCGTCCTCGCGGCCCGGGCAGTCCGCCACCCCGTTACAGCGCAGGAAGACGGGCAGGCAGTCGCCGCTGCTCTCCCAGCACGTGAAGTGAGTCTCCGGGCAGGAGAGAGTTCCGCCGGACGGCCCCAGCGAGGCGTTTTCGTCGACGACGAGAGCGGCCCGCTGGTCCATGGTGATGAAGAGGGGAGGGGGAGGGGTGACGGTGGGCATGCTGCTGCCGTCGGCCTCGCACTCGTCGGAGCCGTCCATGCAGTCCTGCTGGCCGTCACACAGGCTGGCGATGGACACGCATTGCTGGACACGAGACAACCTTGTTTGGGTGGTCAGCGGAACAAGCAAAGACGGTCCAATAAAACGCGTACGAATCATACAGATAACTATCCCGGAAGTGGGAGTGCAGGTGCCTGAGCGGCGGGTAACACTGCACGTGCATACAGCACGACAGTGTGTACAGGTGCGGGGAAAGCATTGCAGAAACTAACTTCCCAGCCAACATCGGGTGAACCTCAGGATTTCAGCTGAGGTACGCTGACAACAGTAATTATAAATACCTGTGTCTAAGACAGGAGGATAAGAACGAGGAGAAGAAAAAGAAAGACCACTATGCTAATATAAGATCCAGATCCACGCCTCCTGCAAAGCGCTTCTGAGCCCGGCAGGCCTGAAAAACCTGCAAGCCTTCTAATGAGCAATGAAGAGATATGCCGTGTGTTGATGTGCTTCAAACGACAGCGCTAGTATACGATTTTATCGATACGATTTTATCGATACTAGCACGTTGCTCATACAAGACTGAATTGTAAAAACTAGCACGCTGATACAAGATTCAGTTTTAAAACTAGCACGCTGATACAAGATTCAGTTTTAAAACTAGCACGCTGATACAAGATTCAGTTTTAAAACTAGCACGCTGATACAAGATTCAGTTTTAAAACTAGCACGCTGATACAAGATTCCGTTTTAAAACTAGCACGCTGATACAAGATTCCGTTTTAAAACTAGCACGCTGATACAAGATTCAGTTTTAAAACTAGCACGCTGATACAAGATTCCGTTTTAAAACTAGCACGCTGATACAAGATTCAGTTTTAAAACTAGCACGCTGATATAAGATTCAGTTTTAAAACTAGCACGCTGATATAAGACAGTGGTAAACTAGCACGCTAGTATCAGTCAATGGAAACTAGCACGTTCGTTCAAATTCAATGTTGCTTCACGTCCACAAGGACCGTACGGACTATTAGGGACGTGGAGCCAAGGACGGCCACCTCGACTTTCACACAGCTACTGAGCTCTGAGCATGTTCGAGCCAAGATTAAGTTTTAAAGCTAGCACGATAATGCAAGATTCTGTTGTAAAACTAGTACGCTAATACCAAATTCTGTTGTAAAACTAGCATGCTAATACAAGATTTCGGTTGTAAAAATTGCACGCTAATACAAGATTCTGTTGTCAAACTAGCATGCTAATACAAGATTTCAGTTGTAAAACTGGCATGTTAGTATAATACAATATTCTGTTGTAAAACTAGCATGCTAGTACAAGATTTCAGTTGTAAAACTGGCACGTTAGTATAATACAAGATTCTGTTGTAAAACTAGCATGCTAATGCGAAATTTTAGTTGTAAAACTAGCACGCTAATATAATACAAGATTCTGTTGTAAAACTAGAATGCTAATACGAAATTTTAGTTGTAAAACTAGCACGCTAATACAAGATTCTGTTGTAAAACTAGCATGCTAATACAAGATTTCAGTTGTAAAACTAGCCCGCTAATACAAAATTTCAGTTGTAAAACTAGCAGGCTAATACAAAAATTTCAGTTGTAAAATTAGCCCGCTAATACAAAATTTCAGTTGTAAAACTAGCACGCTAATACAAGATTCTGTTGTAAAACTAGCACGCTAATACAAGATTCTCTTGTAAAACTAGCATGCTAATACAAAATTTCATTTGTAAAACTAGCCCGCTAATACAAAATTTCAGTTGTAAAACTAGCCCGCTAATACAAAATTTCAGTTGTAAAACTAGCCCGCTAGTATCGAAGCTATAGCATGTGACATCCGATTCGGAGCCAGCCATACCTGGTGCGAGCTGCATCGGAACCGGTCCGATCCCTTACAAGCCTGGAAGACGCAGAAGTCCTCGTCACTGCTGTCCTTGCAGTCTGGCCGGTGGTCGCACACCACGCTGTACGGAACTGTCTCGTCGGCGCACGCGCACTTGAACATGGGCGGAAGTGGCGACAGGGGCGCTGCACAGGTGACGTAATCCGCCGCGAAGCCGCACGCGCTCTGCACGTCACAGGCGAGAAACGTGTGAGTCACGTGACCCGCGGGGCACTGAGTGAAGGCGTCCGGAGCCGCTCCACTCCGGAGGCGATCCCAGGCGGACTGAGACACGGTTGGCAGGCGAGGTGGGCTGGACGCCTCTGGCCGGTCCTGTCGCCGGTCTCGGTCCGCTTCACACACGATCTGAGCTCGGTGAGGCGTGGTGCAGTGAAGCGTGGTCAGTGAGCGGTTGCTGTTGCTGTTGTTGTTGTTGTTGTGGAGGTGAAGTTGACGGATGGCTGCACACGTCATGTCTTTGTCTGGCACGATATTGACGTAGTTGGCGACGGTGCCGTCTGACCAAATCCAGCTGTTTCTGTACCTGGAATTGGCAATGTACGGGAGAGAAAAAAGAAAAAGATTAAAAAGAAGAAGTGCAAAACAAAACAAACAAAAAGGTTGTGTGTGGTGTGTTTTTTTAGTGAGAAACACACACACACACACACACACACACACACACACACACACACACACACACACACACAGGTCAAAATCTGGAATTGTGTTCATGCAGGTTTTTTTATTTTATATTTTATTTTATAGTTTTGTTACAACATTCAAACAGTGTGTGTGTGTGTGTGTGTTTGCGTGTGTGGTGTGGGGGTGTGTCGTCGTGGCGTGCGTGCGTGCGTGGCGTGGGTGGCGTGTGGGCGTGTCGGTGCGTGGTGCGGTGGTGCGTGCTGGTGGTGTGCGTGGTGCGTGCGTGTGTGTGTGTTGGTTTTGGGGCAGGTTGCTGGTGGCGTGGGCGCGTGTGTGTGTGTGCGTGTCGTGTGTGCGTGATGCGTGCGTGCGTGCGTGCGTGCGTGCGTGCGTGCGTGCGTGCGTGCGTGCGTGCGTGCGTGTGTGTGTGCGTGCGTGCGTGCGTGTGTGTGTGTGTGTTGGTACTCATCACTCTTACATGTGCGGCAGGTTGCTCCCGCGGGCGGGGCGCAGACCCAGGAACACGCCATCAGCCACCATCCACTGCCGTCGAAACATCAGCAGCTTCGCGACTACCTCCGCCTCCTCCGGGGAGTTGATGCTCAGCAGGTATCCGCCCTGAGCCGAACACGCCTCGTTGGCCATCAGCCAGGACAGGTCACGCTCACGGTCACGGTCACCGTCACGGTCACCGTCACGGTCAAGGTCACGGTCCACGTCCCGCCTCACCACGAAGTAACAGCTTCCGTTGCCGACGCCAGCCATGAAGCCGCTTCCGCAGCGTTGCGTGGTGTAGGGGCAGCGCGCCTCGTCCTCCCCGTTCCGGCACTGCCGTTCCAGATCGCAGGGGAAGTGCTGGCGGAAGAGAGGCCAGTGAGGCACGGAGCAGTTCCACCTTCCGTCGGCTAGCTTCTCTGGAACCTGCCACGCTGGGTGAAAGGAGAAACGAAGGCTGACGCCGAAGGTCTTCTGCCTTTCTTCGCCGAAGAAGCCGGTCGCCGAGCGCTGTTTGGGCGGTGCCGGAGAGTCGTAGCGAATGACTAAAACGTCAGCGCCGAGCACCGCAGGAAAAGAAACGTCTCTGCCACAGACGAGCGAACGGAGGCCCGGATTATAAGCCACACTTCCGTCAGAACCGGAAGTAACATTCTCGTCGAAAACCGTAGAGACGTCATTTCCGTCAGGCGAGACCTTTTTTGTCGCTCCGTCGCCAAGGGTGAGGTTTGCCACGAAGGACGTGAAAGTTCCGTAGTGGAGAGTAAACGGAAGACCGGCGTCGTGGGTGCAGTGTGCAGCACGGACGCCGTTGTCGTTGTCGTTGTCGTTGTCGTTGTGTTCCTGTAAGCTGAGCATGAGCACGTGGTGCGGCGGGACCTTGAGCACGGCCCATGGGGTGTGGTCCGTGGGTCCCGTCATCGGGGCGGACGGCAGTGGAGGCCGCTGGACAGAGCCTGAAAGGGATTCTATGTCCAGCTCTATATACATAACGACATAGCACTGTTTTGTTGCTCAGTGGTGATGCCGGACGCTCATTGTGGTGATGGTTACTTGTGTGTGTGTGTGTGTGTGTGTGTGTGTGTGTGTGTGTGTGTGTGTGTGTCTCTCTCTCTCTCTCTCTCTCTCTCTCTCTCTCTCTCTCTCTCTCTCTCTCTCTCTCTCTCTTGAGTATGGGTAGTCAGTGTATGTGTGCATGTTAATGTGTGTGTGTTTTGTGTGTGTGTGTGTGTGTGTGTGTGTGTGTGTGTGTGTGTGTGTGTGTGTGTGTGTGTGTGTGTGTCTCTCTCTCTCTCTCTCTCTCCTCTATCCCTCTCTCTCTCTCTCTCTCTGAGTATGGGTATGTCAGTGTATGTGTGCATGTTAATGTGTGTGTGTGTGTGTGTGTGTGTGTGTGTGTGTGTGTGTGTGTGTGTGTGTGTGTGTGTGTGTGTGTGTGTGTGTGTGTGTGTGCTTGTGCACACGCGCGTGTGTGTGTGATAACGAAATATACATTTTGCGAGCGAGCGAGGGAGAGACACAAACACAGAGAGACAGACAGACAGACAGACATGGAGAGAGAGAGGACAGAGACAGAGACAAAACAACAACAATAACAACAACAACACATACACAACAGCAACTGCCTTACAGACAAAAACAAACAGAAAACACCAGACCCCACACAAACCTAGGAAGGCCGAGTCGAGGGACATGACCACGCTCCCAGAAGCCTTCAATTTCAGCCAATCATCTTCTCCGCCGCCCTTCACCTCCATGATGAAGGAAACCTCCAGCACGTGATCTGTGCCCAGGTACAGCCCCACGTCCCCGCAGTACCTGAACATTTCCTGGCGGACGCTGGCTTGCACGATGTCCCCGGCACCAGCGCACACGGTCAGGCCCATTTCTGGCACTGCAACTCTAGCGAACGTCAGTTCCGGCACCGCCATCTTCAATGTGCAGGTGGAGCCGACTGAGAGCTCGTAGAAACCGGCCTCCCGACTGTCTGAGGCGGCCATGTCCGGATCGTCAGCGTCCGAGTTACTGCGTGAATTGCCGTGTGAGTTGCTAGGTGAGGTACTGTGTGATTTGCTAGGTAAGTTACTGTGTGAGTTGCTAGGTGAGTTACTGTGTGAGTTGCTAGGTGAGGTACTGTGTGAGTTGCTAGGTGAGTTACTGTGTGAGTTCTAGGTAGTTACTGTGTGAGTTGCTAGGTGAGTTACTGTGTGAGTTGCTAGGTGAGTTACTGTGTGAGTTGCTAGGTGAGTTACTGTGTGAGTTACTAGGTGAGTTACTGTGTGAGTTACTAGGTGAGTACTGTGTGAGTTGCTAGGTGAGTCACTGTGTGAGTTACTAGGTGAGTACTGTGTGAGTTGCTAGGTGAGTACTGTGTGAGTTGCTAGGTGAGTTACTGTGTGAGTTACTAGGTGAGTACTGTGTGGTTACTAGGTAGTACTGTGAGTTGCTAGGTGAGTTACTGTGTGAGTTACTAGGTGAGTCACTGTGTGGGTTACTAGGTAAGTTACTGTGTGAGTTGCTAGGTGAGTTACTGTGTGAGTTACTAGGTGAGTCACTGTGTGGGTTACTAGGTAAGTTACTGTGTGAGTTGCTAGGTGAGTTACTGTGTGAGTTGCTAGGTGAGTACTGTGTGGTTACTGGTAAGTTACTGTGTGAGTTGCTAGGTGAGTCACTGTGTGGGTTACTAGGTAAGTTACTGTGTGAGTTGCTAGGTGAGTTACTGTGTGAGTTGCTAGGTGAGTACTGTGTGAGTTGCTAGGTGAGTCACTGTGTGGGTTACTGGGTAAGTTACTGTGTGAGTTGCTAGGTGAGGTACTGCGGGCGTTGATGTGTGAGTTACTGCCAGAGAAAGCGTGTGTGTCCACAGGGTTGTTGCTGAAGCTGCGCAGTGTCTTGCTCGCTCTCCTGTCTGAGCTGGGATCCGGACCGACGGTATTGTGCTGGACTTCAGTGCTGCGTTCAGCTTCGCTGTCCCTTTCAAGTGTCGAGTAGTTTCCTCCTCTGTAGTCTGAGCTCCTAAACTCGTCCGGGTCGTTTCCGGTGTTGCTCAGTCCCTCTTTACTTTCCTCTCTAACTCTGGTCTTCGCGGTGGAAATGACCGTGTCAAAGGCGATTATGGTGAGTGTGCCGTTCTTTCTGAAGCAGTCTGAAATAACGCCAGCAGACAGTGTCACGCTTCCCATTGAAGATTCCACCACGAACGTCACGTCCGGAGGGAAGTCCCTACCTGACGCATGCGCATGACGTGACCAGTTTGATGCTGGTTGAAGTCTGGCCTCGTCTAACACTTCCGGTCTTTGGTGGGGCAAACCCACATCTTTCACACCGTTTGGGGCGGTTTTGGAGAACTGAAGGCCGTTTGTGTAGAACTGCGTCGGGCTAACAGCAGGAAGAGAATCCTCCGCCGTCAGTTTCCTTCTGTCCGAGTCGTTTTGCGTCTTGGCGCTACGATGATTATCAGAGCCTCTGTGTGGGGATGCTGAAGTGGCGTACATCGTAGTTCCGTACAGGAACCAAACTGCTACGGTTACAGCGTAATGAAACGATATTTCTTCACCCTTTGCCATGGTGAAAATTTGAGTCTGAGTAAGTAACTTGGTGTTTTACGCCCAGTCAACCATTGCGGTTTTTGAGTCTGAAAAAAAGAAAAAGAGAGAGATAACACTCAGGTAAGTTATCGATACCTATCCCATCCGTGCATTTTATGGTCAGTGACGGTGTCAAGCTGACCGAGGTCACACGTGCAACTGTCTGCAGCGCTATGCAAGTCGTACTCTTCCGGGTGGAGACTGGATCAAAGAGTAGATGCTCAGTATTTAACAGCAATGCATGGTGATGTATATAACATCTTTCGAGACTGGATCAAAGAGCAGATGCTCAGCTTTAACAGCAATGCATGCTGACGTATCTGTAACAACTTTCGAGACTAAACTGATGAGATCGTCTAAATATTCAAGTGTTTGATTGTTTGTTCGAGGGGAGGCTCTATGTTCCCACACTCGAGTATAGACCCACACCTTTATGTTCCCACACTCGAGTATAGACCCACACCCCCATGTTCCCACACTCGAGTATAGACCCACACATCTATGTTCCCACACCCGAGTATAGACCCACACCTTTATGTTCCCACATTCGAGTATAGACCCACACGTCTAAGTTCCCACACCCGAATATAGACCCACACCTCTATGTTCCCACATTCGAGTATAGACCCACACCTCTATGTTCCCACATTCGAGTATAGACCCACACCTCTAAGTTCCCACACCTGAATATAGACCCCCACCTCTATGTTCCCACACCCGAGTATAGACCCACACCTCTATGTTCCCACACCCGAGTATAGACCCACACCCCCAGGTTCCCACACCCGAGTATAGACCCACACCTTTATGTTCTCACACTCGAGTATAGACCCACACCCCCATGTTCCCACACTCGAGTATAGACCCACACCTCTATGTTCCCACACCCGAGTATAGACCCACACCTTTATGTTCCCACATTCGAGTATAGACCCACACGTCTAAGTTCCCAAGAGAGAGATAACACTCAGGTAAGTTATCGATACCTATCCCATCCGTGCATTTTATGGTCAGTGACGGTGTCAAGCTGACCGAGGTCACACGTGCAACTGTTCCTGCACACCCGAGTATAGACCCACAGCTCGTATGTTCCCACACTCCGAGATGGATCAAAGAGTCCAGATGCTCAGTATTAACAGCAATGCATGTGATGTATCTAACAACTTTCGAGACTAGATCAACCATGTTACCAATGCTCGAGTTTAGACAGCACCCCTATGTTCCCACACCCGAGTATAGACCCACACCTTATGTTCCCACACTCGAGTATAGACCCACACGTCTAATGTTCCCCCCATGACTATGTTCCCCGATTCGATATAGACCCACACCTCTATGTTCCCACACTCGAGTATAGACCCACACCTCTATGTTCCCACACTCGAGTATAGACCCACACCTCTATGTTCCCACACCCGAATATAGACCCACACCTCTATGTTCCCACATTCGAGTATAGACCCACACCTTATGTTCCCACATTCGAGTATAGACCCACACCTCTAGTTCCCACACCCGAATATAGACCCACACCTCTATGTTCCCCACCCGATATAGACCCACACCTCTATGTTCCCACACCCGAGTATAGACCCACACCCAGTTCCCACCCCGGTATAGACCCCACCTCATGTTCCCACACCCGAGTATAGACCCACACCTCTATGTTCCCACACCCGAATATAGACCCACACCCCCATGTTCCCACACCCGAGTATAGACCCACACCTCTATGTTCCCACACCCGATATAGACCCACACCCCATGTTCCCACACCCGAATACAGACCCACACCTCCATGTTCCCACACCCGAGTATAGACCAGTGTTCCCGATAACAGTCTAATGTCACTTATGTGAAAATATTTCAAATAAAAAGGGAAGAAGAAGAAGCTGCGACTATGAGCTACCGTCAAACAGTCTTTCAGTATTAGAGCTACTGTCAAATTGTCTTTTAGTATTTATTTATACGAACACTTGTTGATGAGATCGTATACTGAGATGAATATTCCGGAATAGAACCATAAAAAACTGCAACCAGAATGACTGCCAGCGTTCTAAAACAAGATCCAAACACATAAAAGGTTCAAAAGAACGCTATTTATTAGGACAAAACACAACGTGCAAATGTTCGGGGCAATCTCCTTTATCAGGCTACAGAACGGCACGTAACAGTTCAACGGTGAAAAACGATGAAAAATGAGATGGAGAGCTAAGCCACTTATCTGTTTTTTTGGTTCGGCTATGTTGTTTTCGTGTCCATGCGGTGCTTGAAAGAATGCTGGCATGACAATCACAATCATAAAAGCTACCTTAAAAACCCAAAGAAGCGACAAAGAGATTATATCGTTCTCCTGGCTTGAGACAGTACTGATCAATAAACCCAATGGGAACCTAACAGGCACCAGACAGAACAGGTGGTCTGTGGAACGAGACAGCACCTCCATCATTGCTGATCTAGGGCGTGTTACGCAATAACAACTTCTGAAGCTGACTACAGGTGTTCTCTGTCTGTCTTGAAGCGAAAACAGTTATAATACTTCTCCCTTTTTATTTGAAGTCTTTTCACATGAGTGATATTAGACTGATCTTACCGTTATCAGGAGCATAACAACATAAGTCAGCAAGTTATACCAAAACAATAACAGACCTCAAAACAAAACGTTTGAAGGTGGAAAAAAAAAAAAGAAAATAGAAGGTACACTCTCATTTGCAGTCACAAAAACAAACATACATTTGTAGACGTATCCATACATATTGTTAATTTCACCTGATCTATATCTCATACACATCGGACCACACGCACAAGCATATATATATAACAATCATACTGCCCAAATGTGAAGTCGCACGATGACACTCAAAAGACATTGTATAGAAACTCTCGCATACTCAGTTCTGACATTTAATTTAGCTTTCACACACACACACACACACACACACACACACACACACACACACACACACACACACACACACACACACACACACACACACACACACACACCTCTAAAACATGCAGCGACATACATACTCTCTCACATACAGAAAAAGGTTGAATTAGTTCACGTGTAAGGCTACAGTAGCTGTAAGAACAAGGCTACACAGTTCTGCTAAAGGTAGGTAGGTAATGTCCTCAGATGTCGGTTGACATAATTAGGAACAAGCTGAGACCAATGCCGAAGCATGGTTCAGTATAGCTTTACGTCCACGGAAACCAGAAGGCTCGTTAGGACGGCCAGCCCAGGACGGCCATCGACTCTCACGCACTCCAGAACTACGAGTTCTGCTAAACGTACACGAGTTATTTATGTACTTACCTACCGTCATAGCGTGTCGTACGACCGGAAACAGAGAGTCGGTGGCGCAGAGCCAGACAGCTTGCGCTCAGTGGAAAGCCAAGTTAAGCACGATCGAGCGTGGTCACCACACTGAGTGGACAGGTGACCGTTCCAGACAATTGGTTCCAGGAAGGGGAAACCTGGCTGGAAAAAGAAAGAGCGCTGACCATGTGCCACTGGTCATGTACGACTGGTCAGTCGAGTCGTGTAGGCCTACCTACCACTGGTCATGTACGACTGGTCAATCGAGTCGTGTAGGCCTACCTACCACTGGTCATGTACGACTGGTCGAGTCGTGTAGGCCTACAACTGGTCATGTACGACTGGCGAATCGTGTACAGTGATCATGTACGACTGGCCGAGCCATGTACCACTGGTTATAATTATACGACTGGTCGAGCCATGTACCACTGGTCATGTACGACTGGTCGAGCCATGTACCACTGGTCATGTACGACTGGTCGAGCCATGTACCACTGGTCATGTACGACTGGTCGAGCCGTGTACCACTGGTCATGTACGACTGGTCAAGTCATGTACCACTGGTCATGTACGACTGGTTGAGCCGTGTACCACTGGTCATGTACGACTGGTCGAGCCATGTACCACTGGTCATGTACGACTGGTCGAGCAATGTACCACTGGTCATGTACGACTGGTCGAGCCATGTACCACTGGTCATGTACGACTGGTCAAGTCTGTACCACTGGTTATGTACGACTGGTCAAGCCATAATTTATACCACTGGTCATGTACGACTGGTCGAGCCATGTACCACTGGTCATGTACGACTGGTCAGCCGTGTACCACTGGCATGTACGACTGGTCGAGCCATGTACCACTGGCCATGTACGACTGGTCGAGCCATGTACCACTGGTCATGTACGACTGGTCGAGCCATGTATCACTGGTCATGTACGACTGGTCGAGCCATGTACCACTGGTCATGTACGACTGGTCGAGCCGTGTACCACTGGCCATGTACGACTGGTCGAGCCATGTACCACTGGTCATGACGACTGGTCGAGCCGTGTACCACTGGCCATGTACGACTGGTCGAGTCCATGTATCACTGGTCATGTACGACTGGTCGAGCTATGTACCACTGGTCATGTACGACTGGTCGAGCCATGTATCACTGGTCATCGCTCATTCTTTTTCCAGGCTGCCACTTTCGGGGACCCAACTCCCTGTTTATGTCCGTCACTGATGCTATCTCTGTCAGTTGTTTCAAAATTATCCTTGAAAACACTTCTCTGTTAACAAATTAATCCGTTTGTCTAAACACAGTGCGCGTGTAAGGGTAAAAGAATTTGTAAGCGGTTAGGACCATCTTTGAATACCCATCAGTGATTATTCTTATTAATGCCAGACAAGTACTGCTCACCTTTCCAGTCAAATCTCAGCCGGACTCGTTCAGCTATTTTCGCCGTCAGCATCAGATAAGGCAATTGCCTTCACATCACAGAAGATCGGTCCACACAGATGCGGAGAAATTCTACAGCTAGCCGCCGTACAGTTCCTGCCTTGTCTTTGGAGTGGTCGTCAACTAGACCATAGTTCCTGACGAGATCATTCTCGCCGTGGATTGTCTGCCCAAAGGAGCGAGAAGGCGACTGGTCATGCGGCTTGATTAACCCATCCGTCCCAAGGAAAGGTCCATTTCTGCTCTTAATCCCAAGGATTTGATTCAACGCAGTAGTCCCGTTTTGTCAAACAGTGAAGACAATTCTACTGCTGAGCGGAAATGTCATCGGATCATTCTATGCTGAGCAGTTCTGGGGCTGATGAAAGCGTCAATGTTGCCAGCGACTGCCATTGTGCACTGAGAAAAGTGCAAGACTTTTTGTATTTGTATTTTTTTTGTATTTTAAGTGCGCGATTTCAGAGTACACGTCAGTCGCGTGGCCGAGAGCAGACAGCATAGTCAATCACAGTGAATGGCAAACTCCAAGCACTGGTTTACGACATCCTTCCTTCAACCATTGCCGTATTTAGTTACGCCATAGGGTCCAGAAAAACGAGCAGCTAACGAGCAGTTTCTTGTTGGTGTTCAAACAGTAGTAAGTTTGTTACAAACAACTCATAAAACAAGGCGTGTCATTTATAGCCACCAACAAAGTTTACACCCAGCACAAATAAAACTACAATCGTTTGAATCGAGACGGAACTCTTTTTTTTCTTCTCTTTTTTTTACCCGGGGTGGATGCGTCTCATGTTTACGTGCGTGCTTGGGCGCTAAGGTTGCTTCCACAGTCTTATCAGTACCCGAAACTTTGGGAGGGCGCTGACCGCGTCGGTGGACAGCTGCGCGGAGATAAAGAGTGTACCCCTTCAGTGGCGTAACTAAATCTGGCAGAGTTTGAAGGAAGGTGCCGGAAAGCGATGCTCGGAGTGTGAGTGAATGGCAAACTCGGTCCAGGCATCGGTTTCCAACAGCGGCCCTCCTCCAACCACTGCCCTAACTGCTTAGTAAGTTACGCCGTAGGTCTCTAAAAACTGTCACGTTTTTCGGTGGTACTTACTACGATAAAGGCGATTTCGTTAGACACACGCGCGGATATAAAGAGTGCCCTCTTCAGCGGTGCAACGTGAGCCGGTGTGGCCCAGCGGTAAGGCGGTAGGCTGGTAAGCGGAAGGACCTCGGTTCGATACCGCTTCGGCTCTCCTTTCTCTTCAAAAAGGTTGTGGTTTGTGGACACGGTCTTGTGACTTTGTCCCTCACAATTAATGAAACATTAAAATGGCTCTCATCGCTGCCCATCTTAATGCAGGTCATTCTGGTGATGACAGTGTAGCGATAGGTATATACGCCCTCTCTTCCCCCACCTCCATACCCCCTTTCCCCCATTCTCCATGTCCCTAATAAGCCTTATGGTTTCTGTGGACGTTAAGCACCATGTTTACTTACTTAGTGGCACAACCATTCAGGCCCAACGAGTGGGTTTGCAGGAAGGGGGCCGGAAAGCCAGGCTTGGATTGGAGTGCGCGCCTTCTCCAAGCGAGGTTTGCAGGAAGGGTGCCGGAAAGCGAGGCTTTGAGTGCGTGCCTTCTCCAAGCGAGGTTTGCAGGAAGGATGCCGGAAAGCGAGGCTTTGAGTGTCGTGCCTTCTCCAAGCGAGGTTTGCAGGAAGGGTGCCGGAAAGCGAGGCTTTGCGGAAGCTAGCTAGTGCGCGCCTTCTCCAAGCGAGGTTTGCAGGAAGGGTGCCGGAAAGCCAGGCTTGGCTCGGAATGCGTGCCTTCTCCAAGCGAGGTTTGGAGTCACACTCAAGCAAAGAAACACACACACACACACACACACACACACACACACACACACACACACACACACACACACACACACACACACACACACACACACTTTCTTCCTGCAAACTCTGCCACAGTTAGTTACACCGCTGAAGCGGCATTCTTTGTCCCCGAACACGACAGGATACGCTGTCGCGCGTCAGTATCAGTCATTGCCGGTAAGAGACTAACGCAGAAAGAGGACAACGACCCTTTTCAGAACTACTGGTTGCCACCGACGTGGCTTCACTGCAAAGGAGGCTGACGTGTCAGATTTCAATCGGCAATCTTTCCGTGCTGCCGCCATGCACACACAGGTATATAGCGGGTAAGGAGATACGTTGTCGTTCCTCGGCCGTTGGCAGGGGAGACAATTCATTGATCAATAACTAGTTGCCTGACTCGTTCTGTGCACCAAGGTCAGTGCATGCTGTTGACGTCACGGTGTCACCAAACTCTGGAGGAGTGACAGACACGCGCCGCACACGTGACATCACTTTTCATACTCCGACTGCTCAGAATCATTTTCTTTCTGTTATCGACGAACAAATTACGCGGCTTGATACTAGAACATTAGAAAGAAAAAGAAAAAAGGAAGCAAGCAAAGAAACACACACACACACCACCACCACCACCACCACCACACACACACTTTGTTCATAGTCACTGCACTATAAGATCAGAAATATCAAGAGCCGGATCTAGTGAGCCGGTGTGGCCTAGCGGTGAGGCGTTAGGCTGGTAAGCGGAAGGATCCCGGTTCGATACCGCTTCGGCTCTCCTTTCTCTTCAAAAAGGTTGTGGTTTGTGGACACTGTCTTGTGACTTTGTCCATCACTTCCTACTGAAACATTAAAATGGCTCTCATCGCTGCCCACCTTAATGCAGAAGTCATTCTGGTGGTGACAGTGTAGCGATAGGTATATAATCTCCCTCTCCCCCCACCTCCATACCCCCTTCTCCCCGTCCCTAATAAGCCGTACGGTTTCTGTGGACGTTAAGCAGCATGTTTACTTACTTACTTACTATAGCCGGATCTGGGACAGGGACATCAGCAATCAGTAGTAAAACTCCCGACTTGTGATCGAAAGGTCGCGGGTTAGATTCCCGACAGGAGAGGCGGCGGTAAAGTTGTTGTCGTTTTCCAGTCAACTTTCTGTGTTGACTCAGTCTTAATTTAGTATTTTCTCCACCGCAGTAGCAATAAAAGACTCCGATCACTGACTCTGCCAAAAGTGTAGGTGGCAGGTTACAGCTAAACATGCACCCTTGACTCATCGATCGCTGACTGTACTGTTCAGGCATACCGTGGTTACCCATCAGGGAAACTAGCTCACACGCAACTCGCCAGGGAACTCTTGTCCTCAGTCACCTCAGCTCGCTGGGCCACTGTGAAGTTTTAATGGGGACGTTGGGGAAACCTGTGCAGAAGGCTGACGTTTTGTTTTTGTTTTTGTGAGACGGGGTGGAGCGCATATGGGCTTTTCCGAGTGCATAGATACCATCCTGAACTGATCTAAAGATTGGCAGTGATCTGCGCAAGTTGCTCTGAAAAAAAAGAGAGATGGGGTGGAGGGGGATTTGTCGAACCTTCCCCCATAATCCTCTCATGCGAGCAAAAAGCCACCACTTCCAAACCAGAAACTGTGTGATGACAGGTGCTCATCAATGGATAATAATGCATACAACGCGAACCTCTGAAAAAAGAAAAAAGAAAAAAAGGAGAGAAAGGGTGGGGGGGGGGGGGGGGGGGCATGCCGTCGTGTGTAGCGTTGAACTGTCCCCGCTGCTCCTTAGACGTGGTTCCCAGGGACTTGGACTAGAGCCAGATAAGGACCTTACAAGGACTTGTAAGGACCGGTATTAGATTTTGTAAGGACCATCGCAACAGTAAGGAAAACAAAAATGAGCTGAATTTCGCATAACATGCATCGAGCGTAGTGTTTGTCCAGCTTATGTTTTAGAACCCACTCCTGGTATGCACTGTCCTTGAGCCAGCGGTCTTGGAACGAACATTTTCTCGGCATCTTGGCTGTTAGCTCAGGTTCTTGCACAGTTCGAATTTTGCAACCAAACGGCTGACCCGGAAGTTATCTTGCGACCATGATTTGAGCTACACGTGATTTAAATGAAGATGGAGGAAAGCATCGTCTGCTTCAGACATCATCTCAATCCATGTCCGAACGATTTCAAAATTCAGTAAATGTGTGGAACCATCCATTGTCGCCGACTCGGAAAAAAGACATCGGATCGTATGAAAGTCTCATTTCGCCGACTTGGAAAAATGAGAGGCTTTTATAACTGCCCATGTGCATTTTTAGTATTAGCTAGGCTTGTAAGGACCGTGATGCAAATATAAGGATTTGTAAGGCCTTACTTGGCAAATTCCATTTGTAAGTACTTGTAAGCACCCTGGGAACCTTGTCCTGTAGCTACTGCTGCTGGAACCCGCGACCTCAGATCACGAGTCTGGCACTCAGATCACGAGTCTGGCACTCAGATCACGAGTCTGGCACTCTGATCACGAGTCTGGCACTCTGATCACGAGTCTGGCACTCTGGCCACGAGTCTGGCACTCTGCCACCGACTTATCCCGCTTCCCTGCTATCCAGCAAGCTGCCCGCTGCAGCGTGACGAGATCAGCACAGACGACCGTGGGACTGAGGTGGTCCACGACCAGGATGCCGAGGATTTAGTGATCAGTGCCTGTATGTAGCTGTCACTTAAAAATGCACCACGTTCAATAGCTTCTTTTTTTTATGTGTTCGCCTATTGTATGTATGCACAATCTAAACAATGATGATCATTGCTTGTGTTTTCTTTTTACGTTGGTTGATTAAACTGGTGTTAACGCCGAGTTGTCTCCGAAGAGCTACTGGTGGGGACCGAGATCCCAGGAGGTGGAGGAAGATGGAGACTTTACCTAACGCTACACTGTCACCACCACAACGACTCGGTCTGCGCTGAGATGGGCAGCATTGAGAGTCATGTTTGAATGATTCTTTATGACGATGTGGGGCTTCACGTCCTCGGATGTCGGGTTGACATATTAGGTACAACTGGTTCTTTAACTGTGATGGGCAGTCAAAAAAAGCCAATGTCCGCAAATCACAATTTTTGAAAAAAAAAGGAGGTCAAGGACAGCCGAAGCGGAATCGAACCGAGGTCCTTCTGCTTACCGGCTAACGCCTTACCGCTAGGACAAACTGGGTCACTTCTTTTTCTACGGTTCCGTTTGCAGCATCATGCGTGCATATATACAATTTGATCTTACAGGCGCGTGTATGCGCGTGCGTATTCGTACTTTTTCTCCCAATCGGTGACGGATCACGGAATGGTGGCCGGCAGCTTGGGCTCTTTGTGCTCAGTGCTCCATTGAGGAGTGCAGCCACACGAGCACCGCTTTCCGGCACCTTCCTCCCAAACTCTGCAGGAACTGGTTACACCACTGAAGGAGCACTCTTCACCTCCGCGCAGCTGTCTACCGTCTGGCTCGTTGCGAGATTTCCCATGCAAAACTTATGCTGGGACCGACTTGACCCAAGTTTGTGGTGCGAGACGAGCTAGGTGAGCTTAAACTGCCAATCAACCATCTACACGTCGCACCTCCCACTCTCTGTGCTCCTGTAATTTAGGACTGCGTTAGCGTTAGCTCGTCCTCTTCGTGACTATGTAGAGCACTGTATATATATATATATATATATATATATATATATATATATAGATATAGTCTTTGATGTGCATAGTCTTAAAATGCTCCCTTGATTTAATAGTCAATTGCCGAACGTAGTTTCGTTCGAGACGTACAGCGTGATCAGATGCACACGTCACGAAGCGTCCTAGCTCGCCCGTGTTAAGTAAACATGGTGCTTAACGTCCACAGAAACCGTACGGCTTATCAGGGACGGGGAGGAAGGGGGTATGGAGGTGGGGGCAGCGATGAGGGCCATTTTAATGTTTCAGTAGGAAGTGGTGGACAAAGTCACAACACAGCGTCCACAAACACCAACTTTTTTGAAGAGAAAGGAGCGCCGAAGCGGTATCGAACCGAGGTCGTTCCGCTTACCAACCTAACGCCTTACCGCTAGGCCAAACCGGCTCACACGTCCGTGTTGAGGATGATGAAGTGATGCTTTATGTCCTCAGATATCAGTTGACATATTAGGGACAAGTTGTGACCAATGCCGAAGCACGGTGCAATAAATCTTTACGTCCACGGAAACCAGAAGGCTCGTTAGGACGGACAGTCCAGGACGTCCACCTCGACTCTCACACAGCTCCTGAACCATGACGTCCGTGTTGCACGCCACGTTCCTACTCACCTCCCACAAATAGGCCGGAGGAAACCGTCAGGCCAGCCGTGACACTTCAGAGCGTTTCTACAGTCGAGTCCCCTTAGCCGTCACTAACACAGGACGGACATAAAAAAAAGCTATCGGAGCATTTCGATTTTGATCTTTTTTCTACCGGTTGAAGAAAAGCCAGGCTTTTTCTAATCTGCCATCTTTTCTTTACTATTACTAATCAGGTCAAATGAATTTTGCAGCCTAGCTTAACGTTAAGGTACACTGGACTTTCGGCAACTGTATGTGATCAAACCTTGTGGTTGACTGGACTTTAAAAATTAAATATCCAGAAACTGCCCTGGAATCATTTAGACATCCCACCTCAGTTCCACTGTGTACCTCCCACTTCTAATGCTCCTGTAAGAAAAATGTTTACTGGCAACTGCATCTGAAAAATCCCACATCTGATCTCTGCATTCAACAAACTGCCACAGAAAAATCTGATCAAAATGATTGTGTTCTTTTGACCTTTTTGTGTTTGAAACTGTCTCACACACACACACACACACCACACAAACATTTAATTTTTAGTGACTTTTATTTTACTCTTTTTTTCTCTCCCTTTTTTGCTGTTGCTGTCATTATGAATTGCATGTTCATAAATAAGCCTATGTTTGTATGAATGCGATGTTATTTGTCACAACTGTCCCAGCAGTCCACAGTACACCTGCACCTACAGAATTGAATACACATGCACTGATGCACTCAAAACTGTCACATGTCCCACAAAGCGCAGCTGTTTTTTTTTTTTTTTGGATGAACATGGGAAGTATTAATGTTCATTTTAATGGCGAGTCCAAAAGGATCAAAGCATGCCCACAGGTAAGGTCTTGTCCCCTTGCTGTTGTCCTGAACTTGAAGATGGTGGTAGTATTTTGCACTTGCTTCTTGTGTAAAGCGCTCTTTGTTGTAGTACAGGAGTAGGCGAAGGAATGGCACCTGTACGCCGAATGACTCGTCTACTTGACTAAGCACAAACACATGACGCCGCAGTCTGTCACTCGGTGGGGTTACTGAAAAAGAACACAAAAATCACCATCAGATTATAAAAGCTATTTGAGATTGTTCAGGAAGAAGTCCAGCTGCAACTGTCCAGAAGCAGTAGTACCTACCATCCCCCCCCCCCCCCCCCCCCCCCCTGGAAAAAACATGAAGACAAAAGAAAAAGAAAAATGATTTCAGAATGAAGCATGCAGACATACCAGAACATAGACCTGACAGATATGGACAGCTAGACTTTACAACAGAGTTGATTAGGCAGTTTGCACATCTTGGTGTACATGCCAATGTTCTTCTTGTTTTAATTTTTTTTTTTTTTTTTAATCACAGTGCATTCTATTATGACCAAGGAAAGAAGAAATTGCCATAAATGTTACAAAGATAAACAGAAAGAACAGAAAACAAGTGTCAAATGTATGAGCTGTGAGACTTATCTGTGTTTCCAGAGGGACAGAAACTGTCTGCTCAGTTTTCATGAGTGTTAGTGTTAGTGTAATTGTGTGTGTTGCGCTCTGTTTTCAATAGTTGCCATGCTTGAACGTTATGAAATCTGTTTGTGATTCCAGGGAATGTGAAAACATATCAGTGTTACAACAGATGTAATAAATATTGCATATTGCCTTGTGGTGTTGAGCATTATAGCCTTATTATTGCCTTTATAGGTGACGTTTTCATGTGGTTTGGTGAAAGCGGTTTTGGTAAGTTTCCATTTCTGGGGCACAAAATCTATAAACATTGACTTGCATGTGTGAAATGGTTCTTGTTTGATGGGGAAATGGTTCTTGCTGAGAATAAAAAGATGTTTAAAGATATATATTTTGTCAAAATTAAAAACGTGGGTTGAATTTTTTTTTTAGTAAAACATGAACAGGATAAATAACGAAATAAAACAACAGAAAATTTTTTAAAAACCCCCGGGTTTGGGAAATATATTCCGTTTTTTCCAGGGGTAATTTTCTGAGAAATTGAAACCACGAAAACGGACAGAAATGGCAAAAACAAGAACTGTTAGAGTCAAGCGTCACTTTGGTTGAAAAAGGAAAAATATGCCAACAATCTTTTTATGTTGTGAAGATGTTATAAAAACAAGAGAATACATCAGAAAAATTCACAAAATTAGATCAATGCCCTTTTGCTAAAAAGATACCCAACAATTTTATGTTGTGTTGTGTCCTAATAAACAGCGAACTTTTTGGGCCCCAAACCACTTTTAAACCCAAACTCTACCGCTCGCCTCATGAGCGGAACTGCCATACGCACAACAGACTTTGAGTAATCACGTCAAGGGAAAAACTTTGAAAATCATTTAACAAAACAACTTTTGAAAAGACATTAACAAAAGCCACAACCACAAAACTAATTGTCGGATTTTGGGATGAAAAGGGTTTCTAAAATTTAAAAAGGGGAGGGAAAACAAAACTTACAACTTTTTAACCAACCTTCCAACAAACAAAACCCGACCCCGCCACACTTCCCTGCGGCTTTTCCCTTTGGGGTTTGAACTGGCGTCGAAGGGAAATTTGTACAAAACCCGAAAGGACGGGCGCCCCAAATTAAAAATTTTGACAGTGACATTTCACCACCACTACGTCCGATCACAATTTTACACCTTATTTATTATTAATATAATTTAAAGTTTTGATGATCTTTTGTGTTCAGGTTAAAGCAGGGTCATGTTTAAGCAAAGGAGGGAGATTTGCGGTGGCTGACTTGTGCTAGTATCGCAATGAAGAATTATGTTGCAGCATGAGCTCTTGCTGTAATTTGGACGTCCGTCACCATGTGGCGTAAAACTAACTTCCAATTTACAGTGCAGACATTTGTGAAATATACAGTTGCCTCCCAACATTTCATAGCGTTCGTTTGACAAAATCGACCTGTGAAAACGGGGACGGGAGTAATAAAATTAAAAAAAAATTTAAAAAAATTACGAGGATTAAGTCGGTCGGACGTCAGGGTTACCCCAAAAAGGGGGCTGATGACATTTGACACCTTTTTTTTTAAGTTTTTAAGGGTCTAAAATTTTTGATGGTTTTGTAAGTACTCCAGACTTTTTATTTTCTTGTTTGGTTTTTAGTTATTTGATACTTTTAATTTTATTGAATTATTGTATTTTTTGGAAAATTTTTTGTAAGGAATTTTTGTTGTGATTTTCTATTGGGTTTTTATTGTTTATTTTTTCAGACCAATAACTGCTGACATGACCAGGAGTAGGACAAATTGCCCCCTTTTTGATCATCAACTCCTCATTAAATCAGCACTGTGCCTGAAGATTGGAGAACCACCTTTTCACACCTGTCTTTAAGAAGCTACCATTCAAAAAAGTTTTGACCAATTTCCTTCACAAGTTCTCTGCAACTATGCAAGATCCTCGCATATTGTCATCAGTAGATCATGCACTAAGACAACATCATCATAGCTCCTGAACAACATGGCTTCAGATGTGGTTGCTCATGAATGTGAAACCCAAACCCTTTGGGCCTAATCACTAAAATCAGTGAACTCCCATGATTTCAGGCAGGGAAACGGTGCCTTGTGGCCTGCTTCCAAGTTGTCCTTATGGGATCACCGGTAGAACAAAAACATGGATCAAGACTTCCTGAGAGACAACAAGCTGTCATTTGATGGGATGAAAGGGCGAACTTTGTCCCATGGGACTCAGAGGGCCCTTAAAGGGAAATGTTCTTGGCCCAGAAATTTTTGTCCTATACACATACCTAGCTGCCACAACAGCCTACCTCCAGACTGGATTTTTTAAGATGACCCTCTGTAGGCCCCATCTACAGCGGGGGACAGCAATACTAAAAACAAACAATTTTTAAGGGATGGGAAAACAATGGAAAATGTGACCCGGACAGAGTGACACCAATGACTAAAAAACAAAAGGAACCCCTCCATGCTCTGCATGGCCAATCTCAAGTCAGTCAAACAGTACCACTTCTTGGGGTACACTGCCTCAAACCCCCTGGGAGACACATCAACATCACCAACAAAACAAGCAGGACCCCGGGGGCTGGGAAGAACCCTGAAGATCAGCCCTCTTTAATAAAAGGCAAAGGGCCCCAAGGCAGTTGCACACCGTCCCCGGAAAATGCAAGCTCACTGGCCCCAAAAAAACAAACCCGATCAACCGCTAGAGTCTGTACAGCAAAGGCGCATGGTGGACACCCGAGATCGCAGGGGTTCCGGCAAAACATGCTGACTGGGTGTGGCGACCATTCTCCCAAAATAGGGGGAAAACAAGACTGGTGAAATTTTATAACTTCCACCATCCCATGGCTCCATACCCCTGACACCAAGTGAATAACAGGGGACTATCCCGATCACAGGAGCCCCTCATTCCCTTCCTTTTTACCCGTGCCCTCCTGTCAAGTGTCATACTGACTACAGGAAATTCTTCTTTTTCCCCAAGCAATCAAGGATTGGGAAAGACCTCACTGAGGATGTGGCTGCTGTGCCCACCCTTGAGACTTCTTTTTCACGTCTTCCCGTACCTTCGGAGTAGGGCCCTGCCCCCCAAGTAAGTAGTGTTGATGAGGCTAGGGGGTGCCAGTCAGGGTTTTCCCCCCGCAAGCAGCTGGATTGACCTAGTTGGAGATTACACACAAAATTCAATGTTGTTTCATGTTTGTAAGAGTTTTTTCTTTTTTTTAGTGCTGGCTGTTTGGGGTGCTTTCTTTTGAAAAATTCAAGGGCAGTTTTTTTTTTACTGTAGGGGGTGGTATGGTGTTTTAGACTTCTGTTAAATGTTGTTTTTTTTGACTGAAGTATTAAATAGCCATTGGAATGCTCAAAAAGGGGTTTCAAAGCTATAAATTTCAAACCAATTTTATGTAAAGCCCATCAAAAAGGAAATTGCATGCGTACTCTTGGGTCAAACATATACTTTTTCTACATTATGTGTATTTTTTAGTGAAGAGAAAGTTTAATGTTGTAGTTGTACTGAAGTCTTTTGTGTAAAGTGTGTTCGACTTTTTTTGTTCTGCAGTAAAAAAAAGCCAACAATCATAAGTTGAAGTAGCACGTGTTTAAAAATATGTTTTTTTCATTTTTAGTTGAAAAAATGTAGAATCTTCAATAATTATTGCACTGTCAAATCACATTTTGACATTGTCAACTTTTTTCTGTAATGCTGTGTTCGACACTTTGTGTAGTTTTTTTTCAGTCAAAAAAAAACAAATTTCCCCAAAACTGACTTTCCAGTGTGTCTGTTACCTCGCTAGAATTCTGAATGGGAGAAGGATGAAACTTTTGTTTTTTGTTGTCAGAAAGAAAAGGTAAAATATTTAATTAGTCGGATGTCAGGGATTCGACAAACAGTACAGCAATATTTTTTTTAAGAAGTCGGGTGCAAAAAATTTTTTGAAAATACTTTGAGGACTCCTTTTCTGTTTAAAAGGGGGGGGAATAAAAAAAAATTTTCCAATACGTCACTTTTGTGTCGCAATCCCTGACATGAAAATACACTTTTCACAAAGCTCGTTTTCTCAAAAACAATAAAGTCGTTATTTCCACTTTGAAGTGATGATTACCAAATTTAAACATTCTAAAAACCTACTTCTTTTTACTTTATTTCATACTTTTTTTCTAACCTACTGTGTCCTCTTTTCATGCACACCTTTTGGCACTTAGTCATGTGTGAAATGGTTCTTGTTTGATGGGGAAATGGTTCTTGTTCAGCAATAATCAGCTGCTGTTGAACTAGGATTGATATCCTGACTTTTGTTCAATATGAAAGACGAATGAGTAAATGTGCATGCCAATTTGTATTTTTAGTAACAGTCACATGACCACACATCAAATAACGCAATTTATAAAACAAACACGAATTTAAAAGCCCACCCGTTTCTTAAAATTTTGATATATTACACGCACATTTTTATCCTTAGGTGTAACTTTTCTGAGCACTTGAAACACATTCATAGAGAATACATACAGAAGTGTCAAAATCACAAGAACTGTTGAGAGTCAAGCGTCACTTTGTAGCTTGATAAAGGAGATGACGCCAACAATTTGTATGTTGTGTGGTGTCCTAATAAACACATTCATAGAGAATACATACAGAAGTGTCAAAATCACAAGAACTGTTGAGAGTCAAGTGTCACTTTGTAGCTTGATAAAGGAGATGACCCCAACAATTTGTATGTTGTGTTGTGTCCTAATAAACAGCGTTCTTTTGGACCCTCAACCCACTTTCAATTCTCAGGCCCAAAGCTGGCTACTCCAGCTCACGCCTTCCTGTGCCAACTGCCATACGTCACAACAGCAGCTAATTGATGATAACTGCGACGTGCAGACGGCAAGAACATGTGGTTAATAGTCATCATTTTACAGGGGTAATAGCTACTTCTTGTAGAAAAATGAGCGGACAACAAGAAGCCACAACCACAAAGACGGTTACCATTCAGTTGGCGATTTTTGTGGGAGAGGTAGAAAAGAGTTACTGGGCAAAGTTACACAAGTGAGAAAGCCAGAGATACTTACAACTTTCTCCTCAACCAAGCCTTCCTTGAGGACATGAACAACACCCGACACGCCATCAGCGTTCCAAACAATAATGCAGGCGTTTCCATTCATGGGATTTGACTCACCTGGACACAGACAGACAAATTTGTACAAAACCAGAAGAGGACAAATGGACGCCACGTATTAATAATTTGAAAATACACATGTTGTATGCATTATTCCTACCCCCACCACCCCCTTCTTTTTGTCCCTCAAGAACTGCATTAATATATATATATATATAACTACAAGGTTTGGACATGCATCTTTTCTTTTCTTTTTAAATCATGACATGTGGTTCACTAATGTAAGGATAAGAACGTAAGTTTTATCGTTCATTCTGACCCACATCCCTATCACCCAACAGACGCTAAAATTTGCATGGGGGTGTAGAGCTCAATGAAGGCATCAAGCAAAGTTCTCAGATTCTTGCTTACAGTCTCTGAGAAAAAGGTACTCAACAAGCAAAGTGTGAAATGTTTTCCAGTAAAGCAAACATCACAGTTTATACCATGGACACCCACCAGCCAGTTGGATAAACACCTACCAATTACAACCTTTTACCTAAACCAACACTGATCTCCACAGAGCAGAAATGGAGAACCACATCGGCTAGTTGAACAAACACCCATCATTACAACCACTTTTGTTTTCCTAAGCAAATAATACTCATAAAGATCTCCACAGATCACAGATCTATGCAAGTCATACACTCCAGTCTAGCATCACACCATCACCCTGCAGTATAAAGAGAAAGGGAGTGGATCATGAACATCCTGTCAACTGTGTTAGGGCACCTCAGGAGAATGAGTGGATTGTTAACATCCTGTCAACTGTGTTGAGGCACATCAGGAGAACAGATTTTTAGGAGCAGTATAAAGAGAAAGTGAGGGGATCGTAACATCCTGTCAACTGTGTTGGGGCACATCAGGAAAACAGATTTTTAGTAGCAGTATAAAGTGAGGGGATCGTAACATCCTGTCAACTGTGTTGGGGCACCGCAGGAGAAAGAGTGGATCATAACAACTAACATCCTGTCACTGTGTAGGGGAACCTCAGGAGCATAGATTTTTTAGTTATGATTACACTGTGAATGATAAAGCTGCAGCAAGTGGCTACTGCTGTTCATGTTTTTGTGCTTACCAACGAAAAAGGAGACGTCACTGTATTTGGGAACCCAGTTATTGACAAATTTCTTGGCCATAGTTTTCACTTCCTCCTCCCTCTCTGGTGTCGCTTCCTTCACCTTCTCAATCAGTCTGAAAAATAGACAAACAGATTCAACCCAAGGCTGTGTCCATGTATGAGGTATGCAGTTTGAACCCACTTGGCCCCAGACCAACCGCTGCCCTTTCTCTATGAAATCCCATGCAAAGAGAAGCAACTGTGTCAAATGATCCTGGTATAAACTTTAAAAATCAATAAGTATTTTCCCCCCATCCCTAATAAGCCGTACCATTTCTGTGGACGTTAAGCACCATGTTTACTTAGTATTTTTCCTAGTCTGCAAATACTAGTGATTTTGAAAATCAATAGTTGACTATCAGACTTTATATATTTGCATAGATCTTTTTTTATCTGATTTCAGTGACACCAATTTTATGCGCTCGAGTAGTTCCGAAGTTATGATTTTTTTTAAGATTTAATTTTTTGCCCAATTTCCCCACAAAATGCAAATTAGAAAAATCCTGAGATTTAAGGTCCCACCTGGAAGCTATTTTGCATTTAACCTGTCTAATATTTAGGAATCTCATTCTCCACAGTACAAATAATAGGCCCAATTTTTTGTAGACCTTCATTTTGATTATTCTTCCAGATATTTCACATCAAACTTGCTAAATCCATAAAAAATGCCATACGCCAATCTTAAAAATGGTAAACAAATCATAATCCCTCTTCTACTTGTCCTATCACCTTACGTTTTGTACCAAAATAACCACAGTTAAGAACTCTACATGATGCCATACTTTTCTGATTGATCACAGAGAAAATTTAAAAGTCCATTTTTTTCAGGGTGACCTTGCATCACCTTACAGGCCCCGTTTCAAGGGCATACATGCGGAAGCGATGTACCCAAAATCCTCTGTCTCCAACATTTTGGAATTGTTGCCATGACTTCAAACCCCCATTTCAAAACAAAGTGCACAGCAGTCTCGGCTATGTCTTCTTTTGCCGCCATTTACCTAACATATATACGAAACGAATAAACCCAAAATTTGCAACAGAAAGTGAGTGTAATCATATATATATACATGTGTCCTTCAGTATGTGTATGCTCCTTTCAGACTTTTGATCTAGATCTAATTTCTGAGTAACCGTGCACGCTTCCTGAGTGCTGATGTCAGTAAAACAATTGATCCACTCACCCATTTACAGACTGAATCAGTCACTTTTGTTGCAAATGTTGGCTTCATTGGCTATATCTGTTTGAGTGATTCTGATGATATTTGTGGCCCAAAATGGCACTTGAAATGTTCCAAGAATTTCCGACCGTCTCCTTGGATACTACCAATAAAGCCTCTCCTAGACTGTCAGTAGTAGAAACGTTTGCTAAAATTGCTGTTTATAAATAAATTTGTTGATCATCCCATTGACACCCAAACCAGCTCTCACCCGTGTTTGCGATCGTTCACAGACCACTTCATTTTTCATGACAGAAACATTCGTTTGACAGCTTAATCTGGCTTTGAAGAAAAAGATTAATACTTTTACTCATCAACAAGATCGTTTACACCAATGTAGAACATTTGATAGTGGAGAATCCACCAACTTGGCACGCACGATCACTTGTGCAGTCGCCTCAGCGGCCATGGCTGACGCACGGGCTGTGGTAATAAAATCTCTTTGTTATCACGTTTCGGCGGCTGAGTGTTGGACGTATGAATAGTTTTGAACTCTTATTTTAGTATAACTTTGAAGAAGAAAGATTGATCTTTCTACTGATATTTTTTATGAGAGTGTCCGTGGTCTAAAAATAGTACAAAATCCGTTAAACACATTTCAAACAACTTTATTCAGGACTTCTGCTTGTCGAAGGCAGCCATCATGGATATGGAAAGCAAGCTTAGCAACAGCACTTTTGATTGATATAGATTTCATCATGGCTGGACTAGCGTACGTCCAACACTCCGCGTCTGAAAACTGCTTACAGTGAGTGGTGTTTGCGGCCTATGCACATTGCTGACAGAAGGCAGCACTCAGGGGTGAATTTTCACATTCTTTTTGAAAACGTAATAAACATAACAGTTAGGAAGACGAGACATGAAGCTTTTCTCAACAGTAATTTGGATCGAGACTGGATCCAAAACACACAAGAAATCCGTCAATGAAAATCGCTAAAACTAGACCAACTTAGTTAAGCGGAACGCAGCCGAGAGCACTTTGGATTACCTACAAATACATTGTTCTTGTATATGAGCCTGTGACAAAAGGTGCTCCCGCTTAACCCAGGTCTGTTTGTGTGCTATTTATTTGTCTTTGTGGTTGCTTTTATTCAGTATGCATTGATGAGTAATTAAAGTAAAAATTGGCAGCTTTGGTTACCAAGAGGATTAAAACAAAAATGCTTGACAAAAATCGGCTTCCGGAAAGTGGGACAACGTGGGTTGTTCGACTTCAACTGAGAACAGCAGCTAACCAGCTGAACTACTCTTCACAACTTGTACATTATTTAACCATTGAATAAACTAACTTCAGTATTCAGTCGAGTTGCAACCCAAGCGTGACATTTCATACACCCAAAAAAAATAATACACTGGACGCACGTAACGGACTTTGTCCAAAATTCTGATAAGTTTAAAGATCGTCTGCTACTGTCCGCCACTGCATTCACTGCAGACCTTCGCTTCTCGTATTTGCATATCAATTGTGCACTGAAAGCAATTGATGTTTTTGCTGGGGTCATTTCCGTGTTTAAAATTACTACATCACAAAACACTTTCAGTTCTTCTCCTGCTGCTTACGCTTTGAAGAAGTCCTTGAAGTATAACTGGCAGGTCTTCTTGTCTGGAATGGACATCTCCTTCAGGCGGTTGGCAATGACAAAGTCAAAGCCAGTGATGGTTGTCACCTCGCAGTCCTCAGCTTGCTCCTCCTGACTAGCATTGGCACCCAAAAGGGAACCATCAATCTCGCCCTGTTTCTGTGTGACCAGCTGGCATCACAAAATCAAATAAAAAACTGTGGTAATCTAACCCAACAACAATATAAATAAATAGCCCAATATCATTCAAACTCCAGCCTAAACTGACCCACCAATTATTTAAAACGATCTTCAACTTCTTTTTTAAAAGCCAAGAGAAGAAAATGAATGACCATTAAATAAACTTTACTTCACAAGGGTAATGGATTAGACACATATGGTCTTTTTATCTCCAGCCTTAGCTGATGAGAGAGAGAACTTGAACTCGAAAACTTTAATACTCAAGGATATTACTGCGTTGTGTCCATTTGGACCTAACAGCCAGTCCTTGTTACGCTACAAACACAAATAAGCATCAGTACTCCTGATATAAAGTTTAAATGAGGGTCACAATGACCCCCTGTCAAAAAATCTAAGTGTCAAACAGCCTCAACTGGGGGTCACAAGACTGAAGTAGCCTATATGAATATTCAGTAGCAACCATTTTTGTATTAAAACACACACATACACACACAATCTTTACTAATACTATCACACACACACAATCTTTACTATCTTGTATTAAAACACACACACACACATACACAATCTTTACTATCAGTGTATCACACACACACACACACAATCTTTACTATCTTCACATTTAGTCATTTAGTACTGTTAACTGTATCAGTGTATGATAGTTGATACATAAACAAAAACAAAAAAATCATTAAAAAATCCAGTCCTTTCAATTTGAGTCATTTTAGAAGTGTTCATTCAGAGCACAGTTGACAGTACTGAACAGAATATAGGGGAGAGAGCATCTGATTCAGATCAATGGAAAAATTCTTAGTAAATAATTAAGACTCACTCTCTCATTCTCAGGGGTATGGCCCTACATCTTTTTCTTGTTTAAATTCATTATTTACTAGCTTACTAGTTACTACTGCTTTTATCTGTTACCTTTTAGTTTTAATCTGTTAGTCTTACAGCATCAGTAAACAAGTATGATTAATCATTATGATCACTGAATGAAATTTTGGCAAGATTCAGAGAAAATTAGTTTTCTTTGTACTAAATAAGTAAATTATACTATAGCATGAATGAACAGACCAAAAACTAATTATAATGTATATTGATATATATATTTATTATTATTATATATGACATTGACTGATTGAGTAAAAAATTGTTTAATTTTTAAAACAAACAAACCACAAACCCTACTAATGTGTCTGTGACCCAGTCCCTAAGTACTAGAAGTAGAACAGTGGAACGGAATCATTCGTGGTTGACCCACTGCATTCTATCATTACCAATAGACAATACGAATTTTGCCCCAAATACGGCACTAGAAAAAGCCAGAAACAAATCACTGCAACCCTTCAACTCTGAATAATAACTGGAGCTTGTTACCTTTGTGTCAAAACAAATGCAGGTACCATCCTCGCTCAATCTGAGCTTCTGAGCATCGGTGAACAATTCATCACCTGAAAACACATTAAACAAGAAGTGTAACTTTTCAACAGATCTTTACTTTACAGCATAATAAATGATGAGGTGGACATCAGTTGTAAAATTCTTATTCTGCTGTATTCTATTTTAGTCACTAACCAGTAATTCTGTCCTTGTAGATGATCATTTTGAAGGATTTTGTCGATTTTTAAAACAGTCGGTATAACACAGACTGCGTCTGTCTTCTGTGGACACGGAAAAGGAACGAGAATTATCACATGCGCTTCGACGACTTCCGTTTGTTTACAAACAGCGTTACCTCCCTTCCGTCACGATGAGAAAAACGGGATCTCCGCCATTTTGACACTTTTTCTCGGAGGTTCAAGGGAAAATACTTCATTGTAGACAAATTACGTCCTTTCTTTGTTGTTTTGGGCCAGTGAATAGGCCAAAGTAGTAATGCATGCCTCTCTTAAATGCAAATAAGCGTGCCCTGTCGGAGGAAAACAAAGGGGAAGCCGCTTTAACCTCTAAGCGCAGTCGCACAGAAAGCAAAAACAGAGAACTTGATGAGTCGGAATCTTGTGCAACGATGACAGAACCTCAGAAGAAAGCGAATTTTTCGGCCCTGTCAGGCAATGGCATAAGCAGACATGCATCACCCCTGGCAAACACAAAGCCAGGAGCAGCGAAAAAGCTTGTCATCAAGAACTTCAAAGGTATTGATTGCTGAGTTCTTCCATCAGGAGCAGCCGCGATCGTTGTCATTTTTCATTGCATAATGCGACTGTTGCAGTACTTGCCTCTGCGTTTCCATACTACTGACAGTGACACTAATGACTGTTACTGTTAGTCTGTATCTTATTTAAAAGATTACCATGTGTATGTGTTACAGTTAGCACGTGTTATGCACAAGAAGGCGAGACGGGCCCTGTGGGGTTTTCACAGTTGAAATGTTTCAAGACTGAACTGATTAAAAAATTTTTTATATAATAAACTAAAAGTAAGACTATTAATTGAGGCATGCCTTGACCACGGTTCAGACTCGTGCTAGCTCCAGTCACTGAACTTCCCAGTAGCCAAATACAGCGTGTTTGACCATTACTGCGTATTGGGACATGACCCTAGGAATAGGATGCAGTGTGCATCAGCATGGGTCATGGTGGGTGGAATGAGACAGAAATGGGAAGGGAAAAAAGGTACACATGTATAGCAACATGGAAGGCATTGTGGCTGGTGGACTTTAAATCCAGCAGCTACAAACCTAGTACTGGTCAAGGCAGGGTGAGAACCTTTTCAGCTCATGCGAATCTGTGCTTGTGACACTGACAGTGCCCATCTTGCCTTTGTCAGTTGTGTGCACAGATTGCTCTAACTTGTCTAAGTTCATGCAAGTGCATGTTAAAAAATTCATATTTACCTTTTGTGTTGCTGTTAGTGTTACTACTAATACTAATACACGTGTTACTGTTACTGTTAGTGAGAGTTCTACTAACTGTATAACTGTACTAGTTCTGAGGAATGAGTGAACAACTGCTGATGAGGTTGACAAAATACTTAAATAGAACGGCTCTAGAGAAATGTACTCACCTATACAGCGACACGCAAGGAACAATTAAAAATATAAGTGCTTTTGAGTTGACACAGACTACAGAGTCTTTGTCTGGTTTAAGATTAAGCAGAGAGATAATAAAAAATATAAAAAATAAAAAAAGGAAGTAAAGAGGAAGACACTAGACAGACAAGGAGTTAACTGACTTCAACTCCTTCAGTCCTTGTCTGTCTTCTTCTTTACTTCTTTCTTCTTTTATTATTTTCTATCTCTGTTCTTATACCAGATGAAGATTCTGTGTTGAAAACGCTTGTGTTTTTAATTGTTCCTTGTGTGTCATTGTATAGGATAATTGGTGAGTACATTTCTCTAGAGCTGTTCTATACTATTACTAGTTCTATCATATTCGTAATCATTAGTGTCAGTTACAGTGTGCTTTCATAATGTGATACAGTGATATGATTGTCATGGTTGATTGGGCATTTAATTTTTACCTTTTTTAAATCTTTCATAGATTCATAGTATCAAAACATGTTTAGCTATAAAGAGGAGACCTAATTATTGGCCAGTGGTAAGAATCGCATAGTATGATCTAGATGTTGCACGTTGTTGTTGCTGTATTGGTATTGTTAGCAGATTGGTCCAAATAGTGATTGTCAGTACTCTAGATGGAAGAACATATTTAAACTACATCAGTACATGTAAGGGATTTTTGTTGTTGTTGCCATACATGCCCAGCAGATGTATGTCCACTCGGGGGTTTTGTGTGTGTATCATGGTGTGTGTATGTAATGTATGAGTGTGTGTGATGGTGTGTGTGTGTGTGTGTTTTAAAGTGCAAAGATGATCCCTTTCCCAGGGCTCTCCACTGTTCATGACTCAGTCTGACTCTAAGGGGTGGACAATACAATACAATACAATATAACTTTATTGCCAAGTGTCAATACACTGATTGCACAAGGAATGTTTTCTGGAGCCAAGTACACTCATCACACATTCACTCCAATCATAAAACATTTAATTACAACAACAGCAAAAAAAAAATCAAAAAAATCCTGATAAAGTCATTCATAGATGATAACAACATGAGAAAATCCCACTGGCATCAAGCTGTGCATATCACATAAAATAAAACTGACTCACCCCTGTCTTGCAGTTTATAAAGTACAAGGGTGTTTTCACCCTCTTCAAACAGCAGGATCTGTTTATATTTTGCTTTAGTTTAAATTTTGGACCAAGTTACATTCAAATAATCAAAACATGCTTTATTCATTATTGGTCAGATAGTGCTTTACTGGTCAAGTAAAGGTAACACTAACACTGTGTAACAGAGAATTTAGATAACATTAACATTTTTGAATTTTAATAAATTGCACTAGTTATATTTGATTACACTTACACTAGTTACAGATATGTTATAGTTTTGAATTTAGTGCTGCATTGATTTTGATATATAATAATTTTTGAATACACTTACAGTGTTTCATTATAAAAGACATTAATCATGATTAATGACAATGAGGTTTGTCCTGAATCAGTGCAGTGTCAGTATACATCAGGTTTGTAGGAATAGGATCATTTGGGTGCACAGACATTGACTGATTGAGAAAGGGTTTTCCACATTATTTATTTAAAATCAGCACAGCATGTCAAACATTTAAGCAAAATTCTGACCATGAAATAAAAAACAGACTTAAAAATAAACTAAAGAAATGTTTTTAGTAATTGTACCTGATAGTGATACAGCAATAGTGATGCTGTGATAAAGAGCTAAGACTGTAAGAACCTAATGGTACTTGGTAGCATGCTGTACTAAATTTCACCAGATAGTTGACACTCAATTTTACCTCCCCAGATAAGTGAGGAAAATGGAGTGGACTCCCCCCTCTCCCCCACAGCCCCCTCCTCCCCACACCCCCACCCCCCATTTCCTCTTTCCATCAGCTTTATTCATTGATGCTGGTTTTTGTTGAGTATGATGTCTTTTTTTAATTTTAACAGCTTAAGGTCATAGGAAACTTGGAAAAGAAAAGGAAAAAATCACAGAGAGTTGACTTTATTGAGATACCAGGACTTTATAGAGCTTAAGTGTTTTGTAGGGATGTTTGCTCGTCCGGTGCTGTGAACATGCAATTTTTTTTTGCGGAAGTTTTGTATGCACCATACATAAATTGCATGCGTGCATCTTCATCTTGTGGAGATTGTGACAGGAATTTAGGGAAATGAACCATTGGGTTTTGGTTCTTGTTGCAGAAAAGCCTCAGATTCCAGAGAACTTTGAAGAGCAGACATGGCTGAAGCTGGCGGAGGCAGTGGGGGCCATTCAGAGGAGCTGTGCCATTCGCTACAGTCTGGAGGAGCTGTACCAGGCCGTGGAGAACATGTGCTCATACAAGATGGCTGCCGGCCTGTACCAGCAGCTGCAGAGCGCCTGCATGAAGCACGTCCGTGCTAACCTGCAGCAGTTCTTGGGATATCCTTTCCGCCGTGTCAAGTTTTGGCTTCCGGCTCTCATGGCAGTGACTGAATTAGGAAGAAGCTGAAATGTTTTCGGAGCGCACAGTTTATTTGTTCTTGAGAAATGTAAAATAATTATACAGCTCTATGAATTGTAGAGCTCTAAAATGGAGGGTGTGGCTGTTGTTCCTGCTTTTTAAGGGGTGGAGGGGGGAGGGTTGAAGGGTTGTGGAATAAATATCCAGTGTTGTCAATTTAATCTGAATCAAACTCAAAGACTAGGGCATCTGATCTGTCCGTCATTCCACAGAAGTTAAACAATCGGTGTAAAACTAAAAGGGGGGACGCTTTGCCTCCTTGTTGCCTGGCAAATTTCCGTAGAGACAGAAACAGCCCTGAGAGCTTAGGAAAACTGGAAGGATCACTTTTTACTTGGAGCTTGAGATTGATTTTTTTTATTGAAGCTGGCAGTGTGGATCATGGTAGCCAACCTGCTGCAGGCATAGGTTGTTGATGTTTTTGACTGTATAATTTCAGTGATGGTTAAAAGAGCATGACCTCAAGAATTGATGATTATAAATCTTTCATAAACGTTTGACTTCATAGACAAGTAGATCATAAGTTTGTCACATGCCAACTGGTATTTTATAACAGAGCAATTGTTCACTGAGCAGTGGCTGCACTGTGCGGTGTCATGTCAGTGATTGTCTAGTGAAGCAACTGAGTCAGTGTGGGTCATTTTGTTGTAGTTGGGGTTTTTTGACGACACATTTTTTTTTATTTTATGTTGAGTGACTTTTTTTTTTTTTTCCTTGACGGAAGTCACAGACACGTGTGAGCATGAACAGTTCCTAAAGCTGATGAACAACTGTTGGCAAGCCCACTGCAGACAGATGGTGCGTTACTTATTTAATAATACTAATAATAACGTACATTTATCATGCGCTCATCAACGCCCTGAGCGCTCACATGATACATGTTTCAAGTGTCATGCGGATTTGTCATGCGGAATTTCTTGTCTGTTCATCATTTGTATTGCACTTACAATAATAGCGTCTATCATGTGAATGGATCACACAACTTCTCTTCCCCCCTGTCCTGCCTCCTTTTGTCTGTATTACCATTCACACAGCCACACAAACACCACACAGCTTTTCTGCAAGCATGCTAGAGGGGAAAAGGTACTAGTTCTAGAACATAGTTTCCCTAGTTTAATAATAACATGCAGAGCAAAATAGTTATGCTCCAGCTTGTAAATGGTAAAAAAAATGAAAAATGTAAGCAAGTGTCATTGATCTCTTAAGTCAAATTAAAAACGTGTAATGTGTTGTAACTGGTATGCATACATGTCATGTTTGAATTTTATTTTTAAGCATTGGGATTAAAGTTATTCATTATTAAAAGCGAAATGTAAGTTTTGTCCATAAAAATTGTTTTGTGTGCGTGTTAATGACTACTACTAGTACTAGTACAGGCTTGTAATTATGATAAGATTCTTCCAGGGGTGCTAATTGCTGTGCATTAAAAAAAAAGTTTGCAGAGCTGTGTCTTTTTTTCCCCCTTTTTCTTTTGTATGTGGTGTTTTGGGAGGGGTCAGAAAAATGTTACGTGTGATTTTGCATTGTTTTCTCTGTGTTGCAGATCATGATCAGGAGTATATTCTTGTTCCTGGATCGCACATACGTTCTTCAAACAACATCTATACTGTCAATTTGGTACGTTTGCTATTCGGAAGAAGGATTTTAACAATACCACGTGCAGTGGACGGTACTGTTAGCATTGCTGTGATAGACTGACTATAATGTTTGATCCTCTTTTACTCTGACAGTGTTGATCGCATGACTGCGTGATGACTGGTGCTGCACAGTCACATCGTGCCAAGTAAACTGTATTGACTGATTTCACTACAGGTGTTTTGTCATCATCAGTTTTATTTGTCTAGCTGTGGACTCGCGTATTACAAAAAAATGTGTTGATCGGTTAGGCTGGCCAGGGCAGGCCAGACATGGTAAAACTAAAAATGTTAACTCTGCAAATTTACAGAACTCCATGGATGTAGTGAATGTTAAACTTTGCATGATGGTCAAACTTGTATAGCACTTGAATAACCTTGACCATGTTTCAAGGATACAGTGTCAGTGGCAGCAGGATTCATTTCAAGCGTCCTGAAAAATATGTGTGTTTATTCTTGTTCAGCACATCCACCCAGAAAGAAAAAAAGTTATATAGATTTGTTTTGCCAGTTGAGTTTTGTAAGAGATGACAGGCATAATGAATATGAATTATGACCCTAAGCTTTGTGTAACACAATAACAGTCTGCCACTGAGCTTGGTAGTAAACAGGTTAACAGTAGAGCCCCGTGGTTCAGCTTGGTGGTAAATGGGTTAACAGTAGAGCCCTGTGGTTCAGCTTGGTGGTAAACGGGTTAACAGTAGAGCCCTGTGGTTCAGCTTGGTGGTAAACGGGTTAACAGTAGAGCCCTGTGGTTCAGCTTGGTGGTAAACGGGTTAACAATAGAGCCCTGTGGTTCAGCTTGGTGGTAAACGGGTTAACAGTAGAGCCCTGTGGTTCAGCTTGGTGGTAAACGGGTTAACAGTAGAGCCCTGTGGTTCAGCTTGGTGGTAAACGGGTTAGCAGTAGAGCCCTGTGGTTCAGCTTGGTGGTAAACGGGTTAGCAGTAGAGCCCTGTGGTTCAGCTTGGTGGTAAACAGGTTAACAGTACAGCCCTGTGGCTCAGCTAAAGCCCATGGTAAAATAATGGTCCTGTACTCTTTTAAATATGTTGTATTTCTCCACATAGCCCATTACAAGGCAAAGAGCAAAAAACAGTCAAAACAAACTTCTGTGAGCACACGCACACACACACACACGCGCACACAGTCAGTAGTCAAAATGGTTGTGGTTTAAGTGCTGATTGTGAAGAAAAAGAATCTGGTATTGCGTTATCTTGGAAACAGTGCAAGTGTGACCGCTGGTTTGTATCATTTCGCAGGGACATGGGTTTGGATTTGTTTCGCTCACACATCATCAGCCATCGCACAGTGGAAACGCGCACAGTGGATGGACTTCTGAGCCTGATAGAGCGTGAGAGGTGCGGGGAGACCGTCAACAGGCAACTACTAAAAAACCTCCTGCGTATGCTGACAGACCTTCAGGTAGGTGTTGTTGGAAGACATGTTTTGGGGGGAGGGGAGGGGGATAGCCTGGTACAGTGGTAGAGCGTGAGAGGGGTAGGGATACTGTCAGCAGGCAGCTACAAAGAGAAAGAACACCTCCTGCGCATGGTGACATTGCTGCAAATGGATGTTCAGAAGCTGCATAGCTGTTCAGAAGCTATGATGTTCAGAAGCTATGTAGCTGTTCAGAAGCTATGATGTTCAGAAGCAATGATGCTTAGAAGCTATGTAGATGTTCAAAAGCTATGATGCTCAAAAGCTGTGTAGCTGTTCAGAAGCTGTGTAGATGTTCAGACGCTATGATGCTCAGAAGCTATGTAGATGTTCAAAAGCTATGTAGATGTTCAGACCCTATGATGTTCAAAAGCTATGTAGATGTTCAAAAGCTATGTTTGCCGTATTGGATGGGGGGGGGGGGATGATGTTTTAGAGTTGGGGAGGCTGTCAACAAATAAACCTCAACAGCATCGTGCATATGCTGACAGACATTCAGGTATTTAAGTGGATGCTTACTAGTCTTTCTGGTTTATTCATTTTCGAGGGTGGGGGTGTAGTATTGGGGGGAGAGGGGTTGAATTATACCCAGTGCAGCAGAATAAGATAAGAGGACTCCGGTGAAGTAGAAGCCTGAAAGATGTGAAAAGTAGCACGCATCTTCAGAATGAACACATCTTTGGCCACTATTACAGAGGAGCACACATATCAGAATGAACACATCTTTGGCCACTATTACATAGTAGCACACATCTTCAGAATAAACACATCTTTGGCCACTATTACAGAGTAGCACACATATCAGAATGAACACATCTTTGGCCACTATTGCATAGTAGCACACATCTTCAGAATAAACACATCTTTGGCCACTATTACAGAGTAGCATGCATCTTCAGAATGAACACATCTTTGGCCACTATTACAGAGTAGCACGCATCTTCAGAATAAACACATCTTTGGCCACTATTACAG
Organism: Alviniconcha marisindica; assembly: GCA_018857735.1. NCBI lineage: Eukaryota > Metazoa > Mollusca > Gastropoda > Provannidae > Alviniconcha > Alviniconcha marisindica. The sequence goes on from JABMCL010003823.1 coordinate 100,982, forward strand.
AGTAGCACGCATCTTCAGAATAAACACATCTTTGGCCACTATTACAGAGTAGCACGCATCTTCAGAGTAAACACCTCTTTGGCCACTATTACAGAGTAGCACGCTTCAGAATAAACACATCTTTGGCCACTATTACAGACAATACACTTTGCTGCCCTGAGTACATTTGAGAGCAAATTGTAGACACAAATGTTGCTGAGTGGCAGCAAAAGAGATGGAGAATGTGTATGTCTGTGTGTGGTGTGCAATGCTCACTGTACCATTTTGTTTGCAGATATACCAAGAGGCATTTGAGAGGAAGTTCCTTGATGCCACAGAGAGGCTGTACTCCGCGGAAGGTCAGCAGCTGATGCAGGAAAGGGACGTAAGTATAATTTGGCACTGTACCATTTTGTTTGCAGATATACCAAGAGGCATTTGAGAGGAAGTTCCTTGATGCCACAGAGAGGCTGTACTCCGCGGAAGGTCAGCAGCTGATGCAGGAAAGGGACGTAAGTATAATTTGGCATTGCCTGCATATTGTCACCAGCACAGTCTTGCAGACCCCGTAGTAAGTATAATTTGACGTTGCCTGCATATTGTCACCGCCACAGTCTTGCAGACCCCGTAGTAAGTATAATTTGACGTTGCCTGCATATTGTCACCGCCACAGTCTTGCAGACCCGGTAGTAAGTATAATTTGACGTTGCCTGCATATTGTCACCGCCACAGTCTTGCAGACCCGGTAGTAAGTATAATTTGACGTTGCCTGCATATTGTCACCGCCACAGTCTTGCAGACCCCGTAGTAAGTATAATTTGACGTTGCCTGCATATTGTCACCGCCACAGTCTTGCAGACCCCGTAGCCAGCTGCCAGGCATGTAGAATTCAAGCCCCTGGCAGAAAACCCTGAGCCGATGGAGGTTCTGCGTTTTTCACGCCTGGTACCAGTTGGCACATAGATTTCTGCGCTTTGTTGCACAGCCAGAATTGTGACTTCAGTTTTGGGTTTTTTGCCTCCCCCATTCCGTCAGCTTCACTTTTCCCCCAGTTGCCTTCAGACAGAAGGAATGAGGTGTGTTATCTTGTGAACAGTGAATCAGACTTTGCATATGTGACTGATGAACTTGGTTTTCTAAGTCTTGTCCCTCGTGTTTTGTTTGTAAATTGTTTTATTTAAACACAGTTTAGAACTTTGAAGATATACACTGAGTGAGTATTAATAACTGGAAGCTTGCTGACAAGTAGTCATGTAATCAGTTGATTTTTATAACCATTGTCATGGTCTGTCTTTCCAGTTTTGTCCTGTGTGATTTTGGGTAGATCTGTACATGGACTGCAGAACTGGTTTTGAAAATGCAGACTTTTTAGTTTTGTTTTTGTCAGTGTTCTACTTACAGAATTGCTCTACCAATTTTTTTTGAAAGCAACAGCTGATTTGGTTTGGGCATTAAGTTACTGCTGTTCAGTAAAAAAAACAAAAAAACAAAAACTGTTGGAGTTACTGCAGTCTGGTACAGGTCTACATTGACTTGTGATTCTGAGCATGTTGTCGTGGTTTTGAGATTGCATTAACTGATCGACTTTAGAGTGATGAAAGACCTGGTGTCTGTTGTGTAGGTGAGGTGACATTAACAGACAGAACTGGGCATACAGCAGGCAGGCACAACAGACATGATGTCTGTTGTGTAGGTGAGGTGACATTAACAGACAGAACTGGGCATACAGCAGGCAGGCACAAAAGACATGATGTCTGTTGTGTAGGTAAGGTGACATTAACAGACAGAACTGGGCATACAGCAGGCAGGCACAAAAGACATGATGTCTGTTGTGTAGGTGAGGTGACATTAACAGACAGAACTGGGCATACAGCAGGCAGGCACAAAGACATGATGTCTGTTGTGTAGGTGAGGTGACATTAACAGACAGAACTGGGCATACAGCAGGCAGGCTGTGTAGGTGAGGTGACATTAACAGACAGAACTGGGCATACAGCAGGCACCTGATGTCTGTTGTGTAGGTGAGGTGACATTAACAGACAGAACTGGGCATACAGCAGGCAGGCACAACAGACATGATGTCTGTTGTGTAGGTGAGGTGACATTAACAGACAGAACTGGGCATACAGCAGGCAGGCTGTGTAGGTGAGGTGACATTAACAGACAGAACTGGGCATACAGCAGGCAGGCACAAAAGACATGATGTCTGTTGTGTAGGTGAGGTGACATTAACAGACACAATTGGGCATACAGCAGGCAGGCAGTGGTTGCTGTGGAGGTCAGAAGGCAATCAGTGCCAGATTTGGTGCATGACAAAAGCTGTGTGCCATGTTGTGTGTGTGGTGGTGGGGGAGGGGGGGGGGTGGACTGGGGCATGTCAAATAACATGCAGTGTTTGTTGTTTAGGTGCCGGAGTACTTGGCCCACGTGGACAAACGACTCAATGAGGAAAATGAACGTCTTCTCCACTACCTGGACAGTTCAACCAAGTAAGAGAACAGCCAAATATGAAAGAAAGAGAGAGAGAGCACTGTAAGACTCAAGGGAGAGAGAGTCAAGTAAGACTAAGAGAGAGAGAACTGTAAGACGAGAGAGAGAGAACTGTAAGAGAGAGAGAGCCAAGTAAGAGAGAGAGAGAGAGCACTGTAGGACTCAAAGGAGAGAGAGTCAAGTAAGAGAGAGAGAGAGAACTGTAAGACTTGAGAGAGAGAGAGAGTCCTGTAAGAGAGAGAGAACTAACTGTAAGACTCCAGGTGAGTCCAGTAAGAGAGGTGAGAGGGAGAGTGTAAAGAGCACCTGATATCAATACTAAACTATGTGTGTGTTTGAACAGAAAACCGCTGGTGACCTGCGTTGAAAAACAGCTGCTGGAACAACACCTTGGGCAGATTTTGCAGAAAGGTCTGTGGTTTGCTGCCAGTCTTTCTTCTGTTTATTTTTTGGAATTTGGTTGAACTTTTGACAGCAAGTTTTGTGCAAAAAGGGCAGATAAAGTACTGTATACAAAGCGAAAAGAGTTGTGAAGTTTATTTATTAGTGATTTTGGGGAGATGATTGGGTGAAAAGTCTGGCCTGAACTTTACAGCTGAACATTTGGTGCTGTATTTAAGCCAGGTTTGGTAATACGTACCCAGCTGCTGGAACTTTGAAGTGTGGCTCAGTGATGTACTATGGAGTGTTTCTTGTTTGTTTTTCTACTGTGGAATCTGACCTCAACATGTCAGTCTTGCCTTCTACTGTGCAAACCAGATCCAAACTCGTAAAAGGTTCGAAAGAACGCTATTTATTAGGACAGAACACAGCATGCAAATTTTCAGGGTCATCCCCTTTATCAAGCTACAAAACAACACTTAAACAACAGTTAAACGGTGAACAGTGAGATGTGGAACTAAGACACAGGTTTTGGTTGAGCTGTGTTTCTTATAAGTTATTGAGTCTGTGAATGCCAGAGCTTGGAATGGGTGTATGGCCGGTTCCCTGAGTGGCGGTGAGCAAATGGGTGCATGGCCGGTTCCCTGAGTGGCGGCGAGTGAATGGGTGCATGGCTGGTTCCCTGAGTGGCGGTGAGCGAATGGGTGCATGGCCGGTTCCCTGAGTGGCGGCAAGCGAATGGGTGCATGGCCGGTTCCCTGAGTGGCGGCGAGCAAATGGGTGCATGGCCGGTTCCCTGAGTGGCAGCGAGCGAATGGGTGCATGGCTGGTTCCCTGAGTGGCAGCGAGAGTAATGACCTGTGATGTTACATACTGTGCGGGGTTGTTTCAGGTCTGGATCAGCTGCTGGACGAGAACCGCATTGCGGACCTGACGCTGATGTACCAGTTGTTCTCCAGGGTCAAAGATGGGCTGAAAGAACTGGTGTCCTACTTCAGCAGCTACATCAAGGTAGCATCTGCCCGGCTGTCGCTAAGCCTCCTCCCTTTCATTTCGCCTCTTGGGTAGGGGTGGGCATCGCGTGATGGGGGGGCGGGGGGGGGCTGTTGGATGTGTGTCTCTTAGCTTTCCATTGGTTCATGTCTTGGCAGGATGGGGGAGGGGGGGAGACAGGCAAAAAGCATGATAACAAAAAAGAGAGTATATTTCTATATTATATATGGTATACAAAATATATACAGTACACAAACAAGAGCTGAACACTGACAACGACACGTATCTGTGCAACTTGAAAGGTGCACTAGGTATTCAGACAGGGTGCAGTGCACAGCTAACCTCTGCACTTGCTGCCCTGTGAATGTTGGGTCGTGTTCACAAACATGACTGAGTTTTGACATGGGGGTTGTAAACTGTTGCAGAAAGCTGGCCGCGTCATCGTCATCAACCCGTCCAATGATGCTGAGAAGGACAAGGACATGGTGCAGAACCTCTTGGGTGAGTGAGCTGCAGTGCTCGCAGACATTGGGGCATGCAGTGAGCTGCAGTGCTCGCAGACATTAGGGGCATGCTGGCAGAGTGAGCTGCAGTGCTCACAGACGTTGATGGGGCATGCAGTGCTCACAGACATTGTGGCATGCAGTGAGCTGCAATGCTCGCAGACATTGGGGCATGCTAGCAGAGTGAGCTGCAGTGCTCACAGACAGTGGGGCATGCAGAGAGCTGGAGTGCTCAGACATTGATGGGGCATGCAGAAAGCTGCAGTACTCGCAGACATTAATGGGGCATGTGGTGAGCTGCAGTACTCGCAGACATTAATGGGGCATGTGGTGAGCTGCAGTGCTCACAGACATTGATGGGACATGCAGCAAGCTTCAGTGCTCACAGACATTGATGGGGCATGCAGTGCTTGCAGACATCGGGGCATGCTAGCAGAGTGAGCTGCAGTGCTTGCAGACATTGATGGGACATGCAGTGAGCTGCAGTGCTCGCAGACATTGAGGCATGCAGTGCTTGCAGACATCGGGGCATGCTAGCAGAGTGAGCTGCAGTGCTTGCAGACATTGATGGGACATGCAGTGAGCTGCAGTGCTCGCAGACATTGAGGCATGCAGTGAGCTGCAATGCTGGCAGACATTGGGGCATGCAGAAAGAATGAGCTGCAGTGCTCACATACATTGGGGCATGCTAGCGGAGTGAGCTGCAGTGCTCACAGACTTTGATGGGGCATGCATAGAGCTGCAGTACTCACAAACATTTAGGGGGCATGCATAGAGCTGCAGTACTCACAGACATTGAGGGGGCATACAGAGAGCTGCAGTGCGCACAGACATTGATGGGGCATGCAGAGAGCTGCAGTGGGCCTAGACATTGATGGGGCATGCAGAGAGAGTGAGCTGCAGTGCTCACAGACATTGATGGGGCATGCAGAGAGAGTGAGCTGCAGTGCTCACAGACATTGATGGGGCATGCAGAGAGAGTGAGCTGCAGTGCTCACAGACATTGATGGGGCATGCAGAGAGCTGCAGTGCTCACAGACATTGATGGGGCATGCAGAGAGCTGCAGTACTCACAGACATTGATGGGGCATGCAGAGAGCTGCAGTCTCACAGACATTGATGGGGCATGCAGAGAGCTGCAGTGCTCACAGACATTGATGGGGCATGCAGAGAGCTGCAGTGCGCACAGACATTGATGGGGCATGCAGAGAGCTGCAGTGAACTGCAGTGCTCACAAACATTGGGGCATGCAGTGAGCTGCAGTGCTTGCAGACATTGATGGGGCATGCAGAGAGCTGCAGTGCTCACAAACATTGATGGGGCATGCAGAGAGAGGGAGCTGTAGTGCTCACAGACATTGATGGGGCATGCAGAGAGCTGCAGTGCTCACAGACATTGATGGGGCATGCAGAGAGCTGCAGTGCTCACAGACATTGATGGGGCATGCAGAGAGAGGGAGCTGTAGTGCTCACAGACATTGATGGGGCATGCAGAGAGCTGCAGTGCTCACAGACATTGATGGGGCATGCAAAGAGAGACCACTGGCAAGGCTCACTCAGACATTGATGGGGCATGCAGAGAGCTGCAGTGTCACAGACATTGATGGGGCATGCAGAGAGCTGCAGTGCTCACAGACATTGATGGGGCATGCAGAGAGCTGCAGTGCTCACAGACATTGATGGGGCATGCAGAGAGCTGCAGTGCTCACAACATTGATGGGGCATGCAGAGAGAGGGAGCTGTAGTGCTCACAGACATAATGGTAAATGTTGGTGGCATGCAGAGAGCTGCAGTGCTCACAGACATTGATGGGGCATGCAGAGAGAAGCTGCAGTGCTCACAGACATTGATGGGGCATGCAAAGAGCTGCAGTGCTCACAGACATTGATGGGGCATGCAGATTGAGCTGCAGTGCTCACAGACATTGATGGGGCATGCAGTAGAGCTGCAGTGCTCACAGACATTGATGGGGCATGCAGAGAGCTGCAGTGCTCACAGACATTGATGGGGCATGCAGGAGCTGCAGTGCTCACAGACATTGATGGGGCATGCAGAGAGCTGCAGTGCTCACAGACATTGATGGGGCATGCAAAAGGGAGCTGAGTGCTCACAGACATTGATGGGGCATGCAGAGAGCTGCAGTGCTCACAGACATTGATGGGGCATGCAGAGAGCTGCAGTGCTCACAGACATTGATGGGGCATGCAGAGAGCTGCAGTGCTCACAGACATTGATGGGGCGTGCAGAGAGTGAGCTGCAGTGCTCATAGGCTTTGGGGCCAGAAAATGGAACCACTGGCAAAGGGTCACTTGCATTATGTCGGTCACTGATGTGAGGTCACCTTGTGTCTTTCTTTCTTTTTTCTTCTTCTTCTTCTTTTTTTTGGGGGGAGGGGGTGTGAAGATGGTGCTCTTCATATCCGCAGTTGCATGCAAAAAAAATAATCCTTTGCCCAAAGGACCCTTGATTTTTTGTTTTGTTGATTTAAAAAAAAATATAATGGTAAATGTTGGTGGCATACATTGGGTCAGATTTGTTCTTTTATGATCTGTTTGTGTGTGAGAGACCAACACAGCACAGTTTCAGCATATCTTAAGACTGGAGTTCACAACACCACAAAGTCCTAGTTTCAGAAGATTGAATTTTTACTTAGGTTCTGGTGTGCTAATTATAGACTTTCAATCTGTAAAGAAAAACCACACAAGACTTTGATTTTGTGTTTGTAGTTAAAGCAGATATGCAGCAAAATAGCAGACCAAGGGTAGGCAGGTGTAAAAAGAATGCAGACATGGCAAGGTTTTGTCAGAAGTCTACCTAGTTTGTCTTTGTGTCATTGTGAATGGAAGTTGCTTGTATCTCTCTGCCCTTAGATGTTCATGGCAAAGCATTTCCCAGCTGCCAAAAACACACCAGAGGACGGATGTCCTGCTCAAATTCTGACTGCTCGTTCATGCACAGAAATAGCTAGGTCCTAGAAAATGGTCATTTCTGTCCACCAGAGGATGGATGTCCTGCTCAAATTCTGACTGCTCGTTCATGCACAGAAATAGCTAGGTCCTAGAAAATGGTCATTTCTGTCCACTTAAGCTGTCCACGAGACTTGATTTGTTTATTTTTAAATTAGGAGTTGCACCAACAGCACAAATTCTTGGGCAGGAAAAGGGTTAACTTGTTCTCTTAAAAAGCTCTGTTGAAATTAATGTCTTTTTGCTCCTCTGCTAAACCAGCACCCTGCATACCAGCGTGTTCATTCCAGAATGTTTGATGTTAACCCTGGTTTTCTGTGTGTTGTGTGCGATTCAGATTTCAAGGACAAGCTGGACAACATCATTGAGGTTTGCTTCGGGCAGAACCCCAAGTTCATCAATGCCATGAAGGAAAGCTTTGAAAACTTCATCAACCAGAGACAGAACAAACCTGCTGAGTTGATAGGTAAGATTCACGCCCAGTGGAAAACAGAACAGTGCATGTGGTTGAGAGAGAGCATCGTATGCAGTGAACATTTGATTGGTAAAAGGAAACGGAGTTGCTTGTATTTAGTCTGTTTCATGACCGACCTCACACATTCAGCCAGATAGCTGCACCCACTCTCAGGCAGGCAGAGTCAAGAATACAGGGTGCGTTTTAGCTGTGCTTATATTTAGTCTGTTTCATGACTGACTTCACACATTCAGCCAGATAGCTGCACCCACTCTCAGGCAGGCAGAGTCAAGAATACAGGGTGCGTTTTAGCTGTGCTTATATTTAGTCTGTTTCATGACTGACTTCACACATTCAGCCAGATAGCTGCACCCACTCTCAGGCAGGCAGAGTCAAGAATACAGGGTGCGTTTTAGCTGTGCTTATATTTAGTCTGTTTCATGACTGACTTCACACATTCAGCCAGATAGCTGCACCCACTCTCAGGCAGGCAGAGTCAAGAATACAGGGTGCGTTTTAGCTGTGCTTATATATACAGGGTGCGTTTTAGCTGTGCTTATATTTAGTCTGTTTCATGACCGACCTCACACATTTAGCCAGATAGCTGCACCCACTCTCAGGCAGGCAGAGTCAAGAATACAGGGTGCGTTCGAGCTGGCTGTTTGAACTGCACGGACCCAAGGCACTGGGTCATTGTGTTCCAAAACAGCCCAGGCCCATGCTTTGTTGACGTTACAGTGGTATTTGGACAGCTCGCAGGCTAGTCTAAGGAGGGGTGTTTGCATGCAAACACTGACTGGCTGTCATCTGTCGGTCAGGGTGGGGCAAGAGGTCAATGGCACCAGGCTACAGTCTAACCCTGAGTCAAGTACAGCTCTTGGATTTGAACATCCCGTCCACGGCACAGGGCCACCATGGGATGAATCACACACTCAGAATTCTTCAAACAACAGTTTGTCTAATTCACAATTACAACATTTTAAAAAACAAAACATATATCTGTCTGTTGATGGACAGTAACACGCTTTGGTACCTATTTGTATTCTGTAGGCACTGACCCTGGGAATTGGCTTAAACCACTTGCAGTTATGAGCAGAGTGACCTATTTTATTTGGTGGCCCACGCGGGAAACTGCATTGGCCAAAACTAATGTAGTGAAATAGCAGGGAGAGGATTTGGAAACAAGTAAAGGTGAATGGACTGGGAGGACAAGGGGAGGTGCGTGGCAGTGTGGCAAAACCTGTGTGACCTGCTCCAGGCTGTAAAGGGAGAACACTCGTCAGCTCAGGGGACCTTCATTTTTGTCGGCAGCGCCCCACGGCAGGCAACTCTAAACCAACGCTTTCCGGACCAATGCGTTGCACGTGGAAGTAAACACGTACTGATGTAGTCTGCTGGGAAGTGAAACTGATGGTTGAATTTTGTGTTTTGCAGCCAAGTATGTGGACTCCAAACTCAGGGCTGGAAATAAGGTAAGCCAGCAGCCGCTTTTGTCTTGTGGGTCATGCCGTTAAGCCGTCACCAAAGAACAAGGGGTTCCTTACTGCAAACCATTTCACTGTGTTAAAATTGAAATTGAAATATTCTCAGGTTGCTCACCAAATATGCAGATGTGGTTAGAAACAATTTTTGTGTGTGTGTTTGTGTGGTTAAGTTTATGGAAAGTGATGGGCAGCATGCTAGTCATGTTTTCTTTAACTGAAAACTTGCCCAGTTTTATTCTTCTTTAAGTGGGAGCTGGTAAGAATTTGTCATGCTTACAGTAAGGACACCTTGAATGGTAGTAGTTACCACATTGTCACAATTGTCATCATTTCACAGTCTTCTAAAGTGCTCCATTTCACTGTGGGGAGCTGTTCAGGGGTCCTGACATTTTTCACTCACACGGGGAGGAAGAAAAGAAGTGGTATGAACATGTGCACTGATATCTGATCTAGGACCACTTTGCTGTCCTTGATAGTTAGGCAATGCACTGTTTGCAATGAATTCTAAGCCAGTAAATATGTGACACATGAATAAAACTGAGATGGGGACAACCCTGTGCAGGGCTTCTTTTGACTTTCCATAATGTGGGGGGGGGAGGTAACATCCACCTTGCTCTGGATTTTGCATGGGAATGAAGCTGTGCGTAATGAACAGCTTATTACTGGCAGTTACAGTCCTGTTTTTGAAAACCTTGTCCCCGGTTTAGATGAAAAAGTGAAGCACTACATTGGTGAAGTGTGCTGGTCTTTTTTGTCTTCTCTCTTTAGCATCCTCTTTCATTTGCTACATGCTTCATATCATTTGGAACATATGCTTGGGAATCGAGCATAGCTGCTAAAGCCCATCTTCTGGTGGAGAGGGCGACTTCTTAGTTCTTGTGTTCCTCTGTACCCAGTTGTTCAGACCACCCCGCTAAAAGTAAAACGCTGGACACCAAAATAACAGAACCAGACAGCTGAACTGTAAGCGTCCTACATCGCATTTGTCACCGATCAACTGTTGTCTAAGTGTTGTTTTGTTAGCTTGAAAAAGGGACCTACCCCGAAAATGTGCATGTTGTATTTTGTTGGAATAAATAGCGTTCTTTTTAACCTTTTTTTAATGTATTTGGATCTTGTTTAGAATTAGACCCCGGCAAAGTTGTTTAGACCACTGCAGTTTACTATTGATGGAAATCCTTTCCAGTCCTGTCCATTATCTTCAGATCTGTCAGTGTTCTTTGCTAAGGCTGAGCAGTATGAGAACTGTGTGTAACGCTAACGGCTGACAAATTTGTTTGTTTGCTGTGCAGGAGGCTACAGAAGAAGAGTTAGAGAAACTGCTGGATAAGATCATGGTGCTCTTCAGGTTTATACATGGTAATGTTGGTCTTGGGTCGTTGTTTCTCTCGGTCTCTCTCATTCCTTTAAATGTTTTTTTTTTTTATCTTAGAGCAGCCTTCTTTGAAAATAGCTGGCCTTATGCTTTTATGGGATGCTTAATGCCATCATTTATTTACTGAACAAAACCTAAATAAAAAGATTTTTTTTAAAGTCTTGAATAGTTTTGTCTTAGAGGAAGTTATAGGAGGTTCCACTGTTCAAATTTTTGTCGGGCTTTTATTAAAAATTATTGTGTTTCCATTGCACATTCCACTACATTGAAAGGCTGATACTGGGCTTTTATTAAAAATTGTTGTGTTTCCACTGCACATTCCACTACATTGAAAGGCTGATACTGTACAACTGCTGCAGGTGCAATTTGTTAAGACTTGAAAAGAAAGATGGTTGCACTGCAACTAGAGGGTTAAAACAGTTCAGTTACTAAATCCAAATATTGGACATGCACGCACTCCCATGCACACACACACACACACACACACACACAGAGCTGTTATAGCGTTAGAATAGCCAGCTTTTCTGTTGTAGGGACAATGATGTGACTGTGTATGCCACCTTTATCTTCATGTGTTTGAGAAGCCGGACTTAACCTGTGAATGATGCACTGCCACAGGTAAGGATGTCTTTGAAGCGTTCTACAAGAAGGACCTGGCCAAGCGTCTGCTCGTGGGCAAAAGTGCTTCTGTGGATGCAGAGAAATCCATGCTGTCAAAACTCAAACAAGGTGTGTGCCCGTGTTCTTGTTAGAAAGAGTTGTTGTCCTGTCAACACTGCATGGGTTTCGGCCTTTCCACGTCTGCTCACATGATATATGTCACAGCGTCCAAGTCTAATCTCAAACAAGGCGTGTTTCTGTTGCTGTGTCGGTGGTAACTAGCCCATCAGTACTACACATTTCAACCCTTTGCTGTGTGTCTTTAAGGTAAATTGCCATTATAGGTGTGTTGATGCTACAAGCGTTTTAATAATTCACTGCCTGTGTTCAGATAAATTACTGTGTACTGTTGTTAAAATTCAAACTAGGTGTACACCGATGCCTCTGTCAACAGGAACTGTTAGCCTGTCACCACTCCCATCTTTGAAACCTTTAGAATTGTCCCTGTTACTGTGAATGACAAAACTGCATAAAGCAAGGGCTCATATCTTGTTCAGTATCTTGTATGATGCCATGTTAATTAATCATTGGGTTGTTACTTTTTATATGCTGTCAACTGCACAGGATCATCACAGGGTGATCCAACTCTGTCATAAGTCAGCACACAGTTTAAAATGATTATCGTGTGGAAGACTGTACACAAGTCAGACCTACAAACTCATCGATCCAAACAGAAATGTAACATGGGAAATCCCACAACAGGCCAGAAAGGTTACACTCCCTAGTCAAGCAACAGGAAAACCAGTAATACTAGAGCCAGAGCCAACTGATCTACCCACCACCGCTCCATGACTCCAGATAAAAAGGGGGGAAAAATGAAAATAATAGTAATACAAGTTTGGTACAAAAGGCCCAGCTTTTGGATTTTGACCAATCACAAGCCCTTTAAAAGACTATATATATATATTTATTTATTTAAAACTGTTTTTGTGTGTGCGTTTTTTTTAAAACTTCCAATTTGAATGGTTTTGCTTGTTTTTAATCACTCAAATATTTGAATAGTTGTCAACACAATGGATAATAGAATTGTACTTTCAAATTTGTTTGCAGATAGTATCTTCTTGTCTGCACTTTCGAGAGAGAAAGAGCAAGAGATAAAACTTTTTTTCTTTTCTTTCTTTTTAATTTTTTTCATTTATTTTTTTCATCAGAGATTTTGCTAGGGTGAGTGGGTTCTGACAACTGTTCAACCTGGCTGATCATCTGAAGTAGACTTTCCGATTATTGAACCTAAAGTAATCTGTACCCAAACGTCTGTTGACAGAGTGCGGAGGTGGGTTCACCAGCAAGCTGGAAGGGATGTTCAAGGACATGGAATTGTCCAAGGACATTGTGCTGGCCTTCAAGCAGCACCAGCAGTACCTGGACTCTTCAGGCGGCATTGACCTGACGGTCAACATCCTCACCATGGGCTACTGGCCCACGTACCCGCCCTGCGAAGTGCTGCTGCCGAGTGAGGTAAGCAGTGATGGCACTGGACAATTTTCAAACTGGCGTCACGTCCATTAGGCGGCGAATGTGGTTCACAGAAACTGGTCAGATAGTCGCTGTAACCAGCCAGGTATATGCCAGCCAGACTAGCACTGGAGCTGTACTAGCAAACACCCAGTTCCCTTCCCCTGCCTAAAACACACGCGTACATGCACACACTCTCACTGTGCTGAGTTTCTTCAGCTTTTCATTTTTTATTTTTTTAGAACCAGTCAAATAAAATAACAGTCTGACCAGTTGCTGATTTTGTTTCCAGTATACGCTGATCTTACCTGGCAAAATACCGGAAATTAGCAGTTAACGCGAACTGTGGGTAACTGCTGGCTCTTGGCCAAGTAGACCCGCCAGTGTTCACCTGCAGTTTGTGGCCCTTATGCGCCTTTGCTGGACTGGCCTGCCTTTTGGACTGTTTGGGATTTAGATCAACTGATTGATTTTAGTTTTTTTAGTTGATTTTTTTAGATTGATTGAAAAGAATGACTGGTTTTCTGCTGATTTCAGTAGATTGAAAAGTTTGAGTACATTTCTTTTTATATCTATGAAATAGATTGAGATTCATTTTCGGTTACTCTCAAATGATTAATTTCATTTGATTGAATTTAAGCAAAAATTATGTTAAAAGTTTATGAGATGAACTTAAAAATGATTGACTGGTTTTCAAGTATCAAGAGTGACTGAAAAAGGTGGTTGAATTTTTGTTGTGGTTGTTATTATTCATTTCATTAATAATAATAATATTGTAAATTTTTCATGCGCTGACCAATGCCTTGAGCGCTCACATGGTATATATTAACCTAAATATTAGAAAGATAGAAGAGTTTTTGTTTGTTTGTTTTTTGTTATTGAATCGCTCTGATGTTATAACCACACTGGTTGACTGGGCATAAAACACCAATTTACTTGTTTACTTTTGTTATTGATTTCAGTAGATTGTTTAAAAAGGATAGGTTCATTTGATTGAAAAGACGGATTCTTTTTCATGAACTTGCAGATGGTGCACCTGCAAGAGGTGTTCAAGAAGTTTTACCTGGGCAAGCACAGCGGTCGCAAACTGCAGTGGCAGCCAACGCTAGGACACTGCGTGCTGAAGGCCGAGTTCAACGGATGCACGGTAAAACCTACGTTTGTCTTCAGACAGTAGGCTTGAACGTTTAGCCTGTTTGTCTGGCCATTTCAGTCATTATTCAGATGTACATGCTACCCTCCACAGAGTCCATGCTTGCTTATTTAACTGGTCAGAATACATGAATTTTGGCTGGGTGTCTTCTGTCAGGGTACATGCAGTTTGGCTGGGTGTCTTCTGTCAGGGTACATGTAGTTTGGCTGAATGGCTTTGTGTCAGGGTCCATGTATTGGCATATTTTCTCAGGCACCAAGTATTTTGATTTTAATCATAGTGTAAAAAAAAACAAAAAAAAACAGTAATTGATTGTTGAGGCACTTTATTTAGAACTGAAGGACCTTAAACCGAGTGAATCCGGAAAAGAAAAAGGGAAGTCAATCTTACTCCCTTGCTAAAGAGCCTGTCGGGTGCATCAGTCTTCCCCACAGCGAAATCTAGTGCTAAGCCGAGAGCAGTGGGCTTATCAAAAATCTGGTCCTGTTGGCTCCAAGAGTTTTGAGTGTCATCTTCAGTCACGTACACATGAGCCAGTGACAGAAGGTTGTACAAAAAAATGGGACAATGCGCTAAAAAATTCAGCTCAGAAATTTAACTAAAAGTTCTGGTTTTAATGAAAGAACAAATAATCACTTAGAAAAAAATGACATAGGAAAGATAACAGACCAAACCTGTTAAGTGAACATGATGTTTTCCCGGCTGCCCTATATGAAAACAGTTGTGATAAAAGGTCAGTTGTGATGATCGGATATGAAAACAACAGGGTGTTGTTGTTTTTCCCTTTCTGTTTACAATTCTAGCTATATTTTGAGGAAACAAGGAAAAATTTGTACTTTATTCACATTATTAATAATTTGATATGTTGGCTTGTATTCTCTGCAATGATAAAAAGAAAAGGAGTGGTTAATAACAATGCACAAGCGGACATGACAAGTCACAACCAATAGGAAAAATTTGATCAAATAATCTGAAAAGTTTAGGAGCAATCTTTTCAGTTGTGAGTGGAAAATGTAGTCAAAATGTATTGTCTTTTGTTTCCTCATTATGTAAGATATGTGATAATGATGTAGTTGGCATCAATTTCAGATGCAGTAGTCAGGTATGTAAATGTCCTATTTGGACCTCACCGAATTTGGAAGATGTTTCATTTTATTTTTTCATTTTTACCTTTAATATGGTGCTTACGCTCTCTATTCTGTTGTATGTATCTCTTTAGAAAACAGTCCAACCAAGCAAACCTCAAACACATTGAGGATGTACATTTTGTTTATGATCAATTTAATACTTGTAGTGCGCTGTATCACTGCTTTGTGTCACGGTCTCGCATGTATTTGGACTGCATGTCTTCTGTCAGCGGTTGCATCTTCTGTTGGGGCTGCAGTTGTAGTGGGGGGTTCATCACTACATGACGGCATTTTGACCACCTGTAGTCTGACAGCATGTCTTCTGTCAGGGTACATGTACACTGATTAGCTTTTGGAATATTTGTATAATGTGTAGTGGTGAACGCCTGATGGTAACAGCATTGTTTTCCCCCTCTTTCGTTGCTGTTTGGGGTCTGGCTGGGGTTGGCTGGGGTTGGCTGGGTCTGAACGGACTGCTTTGGCTTCTGCACTGGTGGGGTTGATCTTGTGCAGGTCCGGAAAGAACTGCAAGTGTCGCTGTTCCAAACGCTGTGCCTGCTCCTGTTCAACGACAACAATGAGTACAGCTATCAGGACATGAAGACGGCCACCCGCATAGGTCAGTCCCCTCTTCTTCCTCCGCCTCCTGCGTAGTCAAGTGTCTGGTCATGCTTGTGATGTGGAGACCCAATGCCCTGTGTGCTGATGTGACCCCGTGCAGTTGTCAGGATGTTAAAAGCCCATACTGAACTATCCCAACACCCTGTGTCCTGATGTGACCCTGTGCAGTGTCAGGACGTTAAAAGCCCATACTGAACTATCCCAACGCCCTGTGTCCTGATGTGACCCTGTGCAGTGTCAGGACGTTAAAAGCCCATACTGAACTATCCCAACGCCCTGTGTCCTGATGTGACCCTGTGCAGTGTCAGGACGTTAAAAGCCCATACTGAACTATCCCAACGCCCTGTGTCCTGATGTGACCCTGTGCAGTTGTCAGGACGTTAAAAGCCCATACTGAACTATCCCAACGCCCTGTGTCCTGATGTGACCCTGTGCAGTTGTCAGGACGTTAAAAGCCCATACTGAACTATCCCAACGCCCTGTGTCCTGATGTGACCCTGTGCATTTGTCAGGACGTTAAAAGCCCATACTGAACTATCCCAACGCCCTGTGTCCTGATGTGACCCTGTGCAGTTGTCAGGACGTTAAAAGCCCATACTGAACAAATCCCAATGCCCTGGGGTTCCTGATTTTGCGCCCTCCTGAAAAGTTTCAGAAATTTAAAAGCCCATCCCCTGGAAACCAATTGCCCGAGGGAATTCCCCCCGGTAGGGGGTTGGTTCGGGTAGCACATCCACCAAGTTTCTCTGAAACGTAACAAGAGCAGGTGGAAACCGTGGAACAGAAGTTGAGGAAAACGATGGACATATCCCACCTATGGCACGTTAGGCTGGGTAGCACATCTCAGCCACAGCTGGCTGTGCTCTGGGAACACCACCAACACGCCTGTAACGTTCCAACTGGGACAGACAAGTAGAAGAAGAGAAAACACTCCAGACTTCACGTCACACACACGCACCACCACGACACACACACACACACACACACACACACACACACACACACACACACACACACCACACACACACACACACACACACCACACACACCACACACACACTCACCACACACACACACACACACACACACACACACACACACACACACACACACACACACACACACAACACACTCACACACACACACTGCACACACACACACACACTCACACACACACACACACACACATGTCACACACACACACACACACACACACACACACACGGGCACACAACACACACACACACACACACCACACTCACACACACACACACACACTGGCACACACACACACACGCACGCGCACGCACGCACGCACACACGCACGCACTCACACACACACACACACACACACACACAAACTCCCTTTCACTCTCTCTGTCGCATACACATCCCAGACACATTCACACACAAGACACACATGCACATGCACACATTCACACGCATAAAAGCCCATACACATTCGCTCATTTTTTCCCGCAATTGCTCTTGTTTTTTAAATGCTAAACCAAGTCAGATATTCAACCCCTTTCCCTTCCCGCTGTCATTGTCTGAGCATCTGCTTCTTTGACTGCCATTACTCCCATAAGTTTTTTTTCTTCTTCAGATCATGATTTTTATGTGTGTGAATCTTGGGCTGATTTGTTGATAATACTTCCTCCAAGTATGTGAGTGGAATTTCTTGAGGAAGCGGTTGTAAACAGGAATGTCACTGATTCTTTATGCATCCGTTAGACTTAAAAAACTTGCAGGGGCGTGAGGTGAACTGGGAGAATCAGAAGCACGTTGAGGTCCTGGTGTAGTGCTTGATGCAGAAATGTCTTCTTCATGCGTACAGTGTCCAACTTCCAACATTCTGAAGACTTGACACTTTTTAGTGCATGCCGAGTTATTCGGGCATTTCCATAGTACGCCAAACTCTGACATGGACTGCTGGATCTTTAACATGCATATGATTGTGATCTTTTTGCGTGCGTATACACATGAGGGACCTCAGTTTACAGCCTCATCCAAAGGGCTTATGTGGAGCCTGCACAGAATTTGACTCCGGAAAAATCCCAGGGCCTAACACGTAACAGTCGCCCATCCATTTGGTGACCATTCTCGATCGTGCTTAACTTTGGCTTTTGAGAGCGAGTACTCTCATAAACTGACATTGACTTGACTGTTACGTTATTAATGGTACAGTTGACTAGACCATCCAGCAGTGTTCCCTCGTGTGTGGTTTCAGAGGACAGTGAGCTGAGACGAACGCTGCAGTCGCTGGCCTGCGGCAAAGCCAGGGTTCTGCATAAAATCCCCAAGGTAGCGTACACGTGGTCGTCTGTCCTCTGTTTCTGGGGCCTTCACCTAGCGCTGTGCTTTCTTTTATTATCTTCTTGTTTTTAATAATGATATTAAAGTATTTATAAAGCACAAAATCTTGTTCGGAGAGACTATTCTAAGCACGCGCGCACACATGCACGCATACATGCACACACATACGCACGCACGCACACACACACACACACACACACAACTTCTTCTTGATCTTTTGCTGCATCATGCTTGTTCAGCCTGAGGAGATTTGTGTACGTGGGTCACAGTTTTCACCGTTATACGTTTACCAAGGTTCCCAGGGTCCTTACAGGTGCTTACAGTACTTACAAATTGAATTTGCCAAGTAAGGCCTTACAAGTCCTTATATTTGCATCACGGTCCTTACAAGTCTAGCTAAAACTAAAAATGCACATGGGTAGTTATAAAAGCCTCTCATTTTTCCAAGTCAGCGACACTGGATGGTTCCACACATTTACTGAATTTTGAAATCGTTTGGACATAGGTTGAGACGATGTGTGAAGCAGACGATGCTTTCCTCCATGTTCATTTAGATCGTGTGCAACGAAAATCACGTTCGCAAGATTACGCGATAACTTTTGGGTCAGCCGTTTGGTTGCAAAATTCAAACTGTGCAAGAAAGAACCTGAGCTAACGGCAAAGATGCCGAGAAAATGTTCATTCCAAGACCGCTGGCTAAAGGACAGTGCATACCAGGAGTGGGTTCTAAAAGATAAGCTGGACAAACACCACTCTCAATGTGTGGCATGCAAAATTCAGCACGTTTTTTATGTTCTTTATTGTTGTAATGGTCCTTACAAAATCAAATATTGGGCCTTACAAGTCCTTATAAGGTCCTTATTCGGCTCTAGTCCAAGTCCCTGGGAATTATGTTTACACACACACACACACACACACACACACACACACACACACACACAACACATGTAGACAGATACCTCCCTCTGTTTATGCAGCTGTGTTTTCTGACACCAGTCAGCGGTGAGAGCACAAAAACCGAAGTATTGTTTTTCTCTGGCGCTGACATTCTGTTGGTGTGTCCCACAGGGCAAAGACGTGGAGGATGGGGACAAGTTCCAGTTCAACGACGACTTCAAACACAAGCTGTACCGCATCAAGATCAACCAGATTCAGATGAAGGAAACGGTCAGTGATACAACTATCTGTTTTTGCCTGAGTTTCGTTCTTTTGCTCCTGGGTTGGTGGGCATGACATAGTTAAACCCAGTGTGTTGATTTGTTTCTGTTGTGGTGGGGTTGTTGTGTGTTTATTTTTGTTGTTGTTGTTTTTTGGGGTGGGGGGGGGGGGGCAGGGAGGGAGATTGTCATTCAGGTTAAGCTTATTTGATAACAGCTGTTTCTTTTGTTTTAATAAGTTAACAGAATGAAAGAAACGGCTGTTGCCAACTGATTCATGCTTGAGCAAGAGTTATTCTGTCCTTTCTTCATAAAACCCAAACACATAAAGGATTCAAAAGAACTGTGTTTATTACGTCAAAACACAACGTGAATTTTTGGGGGGTAATCCCTTTTTTGAAGCTACAAAAGAACACTTAAACAATAGTTAAACAGTGAAAAATGAGATGTAGGATACTTCTCTGCGTTTGGTGGAGCCGTTTTGGTGTCCAGTGCTTGGAAGACTGTTGGCATGAAACTGTTTGACTTTGGGGGGGGGGGAGTAACATATTTCAGAATTTCTGTCAAAACTGATATTTTGGAATCTTACCTCTGAGGTTTAGACAGATGTTAGGGCAATGTCCACTTTTAGCCCCATCAGTTCGCTATCCTCAAATGGTTTGAGGATGTGCGTGTGCTTGTGTATAGCACTGGCATAGTCCAGAAGGAACTGATATGTGGATATGCCAACATAGTGCATACTTCAAGTTCATTCCGTCCACACACACACACATATACATATACACACATACACACACACACACACACACCATTTGAAGACAGCGAACCGACGGGGCTAAAAGTGGACATTGCCGATGACAGCTTCTGTGCTCACAGTGTACAGCTGTGTGGTGCTTTGTGTGACAAAGACAATCCTGTGGTAAGGTCGTCGGGTCTCACCATGCCAGTGGCTTCCCTTGACCACTTTATGCTCGAAGACTGCATGTGCTCACCTTGTTTTGTGTGTGTGTGTGCGGTTTTAGCAAGAGGAGAACACGTCAACAACGGAGAGAGTGTTCCACGACCGGCAGTACCAGGTGGACGCTGCCATTGTGCGAATCATGAAGATGCGAAAAAGTTTAACACACAATCTCCTCATCTCCGAACTCTACAACCAGCTGAAGTTCCCTGTCAAGGTACCACACGTCGGATGTGTTAGTTTAATCGGAGAGGAATTTTGGTGGTTTCTGTTGAAGTTATGCTGGGGATGGGGTTGTGGGTAAGAAATGCAACAAGAATGATGAGCATGGTAAAAACGACTCCTCCATATTCAACTCCCTTGTTGTGCAATTAGAGAAGGTTGGGATCTCTTCTGCACGGCTATAAATGGTTCTGGTCCTGCTTACCTCTCCGTTATCCGGTTTGGCCTAGCGGTAAGGCATTAGGCTGGTAAGCGGAAGGACCTCGGTTCGATACCGCTTCGGCTCTCCTTTCTCTTCGAAAAGGTTGTGGTTTGTGGACACTGTCTTGTGACTTTGTCCATCACTTCCTACTGAAACATTGAAATGGCTCTCATCGTTGCCCATCTTAATGCAGAAGTCATTCTGGTGGTGACAGTGTAGCGATAGGTATATAATCTCCCTCTCCCCCCACCTCCATACCCCCTTTCCCCCCTTCTCCCCGTCCCTAATAAGCCGTACGGTTTCTGTGGACGTTAAGCACTGTGTTTACTTTTTACCTCTCTGTACTGCTACATGTATACACTCCATCTCATACAGTATGCCCTTCTTCTGACACCCACACGCTGAAAACCCAACCATACATACGCAAGGCTCGTGGCTTTCACACCTTCTCCTACTCGGACCCCACATTTGCAATTCACTCCCACAAGACCTTAAACACTGCCACTTTATACAATACTTTAAGTAAATTGTTTTGGTAGGACTATGCTTAACATGTGTATAGAATATTGTGTTTAGTTGCATATGTATCACAGGAGCGCTCAGGGCATTGATGCAAAACTTGAAAACGCAGTTTGTCCTGCATTCGTTGTGGTTGTGTGTGTGTGTGTGTGTGTGTGTGTGTGTGTGTGTGTGTGTTGTATACCGGTGTGGATCAGAGTGGTCATGTTGCTACAGATTCAGGATAGCACATCATTTACGTAAGTTGATGGGAGTTCATTTTCATGTTTCAGCCCACAGACCTGAAGAAGAGGATAGAGTCGCTCATCGACCGCGAATACATGGAGCGCGACAAAGACAACCCCAACACCTATCACTACGTGGCGTGAACACCCTCACAACTCCTGCTCTTATCGCCCTCTTCAGATCCCCCCTCTCTTCTTTTCATCGCTTCCTCGACTGTCGTTTTTTCTCTACCACCTTGTGCGTGACGTG
This sequence comes from Alviniconcha marisindica, assembly GCA_018857735.1. Taxonomy (NCBI): domain Eukaryota; kingdom Metazoa; phylum Mollusca; class Gastropoda; family Provannidae; genus Alviniconcha; species Alviniconcha marisindica. Next base: position 122,470 of record JABMCL010003823.1, read on the forward strand.
AACAATGAGTGTGCTGTCAATCCGGTCTGAGAGCAGTTCCTTCACGTATCGGACGGTTAGCTCGCTGTGACGTGGTGTTGTTTTTTTAACGGACAAATGGACTGCCGTGTTGTGATGAAGTAAAGCAGGCAGTGTGATTCTGATGGCGGCCTGTGCGTCGCTGCAAGCACAGGCAAGTTTAGTCAGGTTTTTTGTTTTGTTTTATTTTAGTTGTTTGTGTGAATTCGGCCACTGTAACCTCCTTCCCCATGGAGCCAAAAGAGCGTACAAAAAAAAAAAAAAAAAAAAAAGGTGCTGACTCGGAAGTCGCATTCACTGTGATCAGCGCATTATTTGGGTTGTTGGTTTTAATAGCATTGACCACCGCTGGGGAGTTCTGCGTTCGGCTGTGCCATTAACCATAAAATATACCACCTGCAAATTTGAAGCTTTTACTGTTTTAAAAACTTTTTTCTTTTCTTTCTTCTGTGTTGACTGCAGGAACCAGAATGACACAAAGTGCTTGTGTTCAATTGCAGGAGAATCTTTGTGAACGCTTGTCGCTGGACCAGTGTTAACTGGTCTCTTAGGGCACCCGCCCACTGCCCCTGAAGCCTGGAAAATACCCCAGTTCCGATGTCCAAAGGTGTTAGCTGCGTCCTGAAGACCCATGTTGTCGGCCCTCACCGTGAGGGGCGAGTTGGGGAGGAGTCTCGTTAGAGTGGTGGATTGCTTCAGTAGAGCGAACTCTTCGAATAGACAGTCTTACCACCACTTCTTTACGCAGAGAAAAGTACGAAGAGAAATAGAGTGTTTTTTAATTTTCTGATGATGTTTTGCTGTGTGTGTGAAAATATGCTGGGTGGGAAAGCACAGGTTACAGCCTGGACAGTGGGGAGGGAGGAATGCAGGAAAATTCCCCAACATGAGACACGACAAGCTTTTCCTTTTTCTTTTGGTTTGTCAGCCTCTTTGTCTTGGAGCCCGGGGCCTGTGCGTCACGAGTTAGACATTGTACACAGTTCACCGGCAGGTGGTACAAAGTGGCAAATTGATTCAGCCGGATTGACAGTACAGTCATCAAGTCTGGTCCCTTTTCACCCCCTCCCTCGCCCCCAACAACAACAACAACAACAACACACAACAACAACAAACGATAATAAAACCAATGAAAGTGCCAGATTCAGTCTGCATCAGACGTACATGGCAACGTTTGCTCCACCATCATGCTGTTGCCATGGAACCACGTGAGTTCGCATCACGAATCAGGTAGACCTGCTTCTGTCTCTGAAGCAGTAGTATGCTGTCTTCATTCACTGTCATTGTGTGCTACTGTAATGTGTGTCTGCTTTGCCCCATTCATTGAAACTTCATGGGATAAATGTACAACGGACAGAGGGTTGCGTTTCCTGGACACTGATGATGGCGGAGCTGCAGTCCTTCTCCAGTGACCTGGCAAGTGGTTCCGGTATGAAGACATTTTACATCAGGTTGTTGGAGGACACGTCTGTCCGCCAGACAGCTGACTGGATGCTGTCGTCCCAAGGAATCGGTACAGTAAAGGTTTGGGGAACATGGAGGCGAAGTCGTCTGCCTTGTCACATGCGCTGTTTAAAGGCACTTCTTCTTCAGGAGTCACGGAAGTAAACCTTGCCCAGATAACTGGTTTGCTCTCTGTGCTAATTAATCCTCCTAATATAGTCCGTGTCTGAGTGAAGTGTTTTAGAGCAGGGTTAGTTTGTGTGTGCCTCAGTCAGTGGAATTGCGCATTGAGACTGCCTGAATGAAGGCCAACTAGCTGCTTGTTACCACTGGACTAACACGCTGAGAGATTGTATCGCTGTGTCGAACAGCAGTTCTGCCCTTGTTGCAAGTGCTGAAAATGAAGGAATGAACATTCTAAACCTGTTGGATGGCAGCATTGTTTGACAGCACTGTTATTATTGCCTGACTAAAGACACAAGGAGACAGTTGCATGGTTTATTGTTTGACAGCTGTTCTGTTGTTCCACTGAGAGAGATGGCTGCTCTGTTTGACAGCACTTCTGTTACTGCTTGGGTGAAGATGCTAATAGATGGTAACTGTTTGACAGCACTTCTGTTACTGCTTGGGTGAAGATGCTAATAGATGGTAACTGTTTGACAGCACTTCTGTTACTGCTTGACTGAAGATGCTAATATATGGTAACTCTGTTTGACAGCACTTCTGTTACTGCTTGACTGAAGATGCTAATAGATGGTAGTTCTGTTAGTGCCCTGGCTGTCTGACTGGACATGCCGAGAGATGGTTGGTTGGCAGCTCTGTCAGCGTCACTATTTTGACTGCTTGTCTGAACGTGCTGAGAGGTGGCGGCACCGGCTGTATCACCGCTTGACAACAGCTCTGTTGGTACTGGGACTGTTTGACTGGTCATGCTGAAAGATGGTATGTCGGCAGCTGTGTTATTGCTTTGGCCGCTTGTCTGAACGTGCTGAGAGGTGGCGGCACTGGCTATATCACCGCTTGACGGCAGCTCCGTTGGTAGCGCGGCTTTAACCGCGCATGCCGAGAGATGGTTGGTTGGCAGCTGCGTTTTTGCTTTGGCTGCTTGATGAGAAGTGGCAACACTAGCAATGGAACCGTTTGACAACAGCGGTGTTGGCCCCGTGACTCTGACTGAGCATGCCGTCAGAAAGTTGGCAGCTGCGCTACTGCTTTGACTGTTTGACTGAACGTGCCGAGAGGTGGTGGCACTAGATGTGTCACTGTTGGACGGCAGCTGTCTTTAGCACTCTGACAGCATGACCAAAGGTACTGCGAGACGGTAGCACTCGCTCTGTTTGACAGCAGCTCTGTTGTTGCTGCGCCTGTAGCCGCTTGACAGACCTGTGTTAAGAGGTGGTTTAGACACTGCTTGGTTGAACATGCCGAGATGAAAGTTTTGAGAGTTTTCCTGTAACATTTGTGATGGTTTTCATATCATGTGAGTCCACATACCTCAGAATTCACTGTTTTTCGCAAGAGCGCTGTCAGTCATTCTCCATTGTCTTCAGCGTTCCAGGCTTGGCCTTCGTCCCTGGGCCAGTGCTCCGCTTCATTGGCAACACTGGTTGCCACAGATGTTTCCCAGACCATTTTTTTTTTTTTTTTTGCGTCTTCATCTAGAGCACCATGCCCTTTTTGACTACCCACCCTTTCCCTGCCCTGCCGAACGCCACAATGCGTTGAGCGGAGTGCTTTCCATTGGTCTGTGTGGTGTTACGTGGCCCGCTTGAAGTCCACGTTGTCGAGCATGGCGTGTGAAGCAAAGTTCTGATAACAGATGCTTCTGGTTCAGCTTTGCCCATTCTTTAGGGGTGATCTTGGAAGGACGTGGCGTCCGGGCCCACATTTTGTGGCAGGGAAGGGGTTGGTGAGCGCAAGGCTTGGGCGCAGGCGGGGGCATGCCAGAGAGAACTGAAAAATTGAACTGGCTTCTGGCATCCAGATGCCTGAGAAAAAAGAAATCATTTTTTTATTATTATTTTAATTTTATTAAAACTTAAATGAGACCAGTTGAAGTCCCAGGAGGAGCTCCGAGGGAGAGCAGCAGGGCAAATGGGCTAAAGAGCTAGTGTTGCCTAACTTCATTCCTTGTGGGCTCAGCTCATGTCAGCACTTTCGCTTTAAGTCCAGCTTGCGTTTCTGCAAAAAAATGAAACCACCAAATCTTGTGTACAGGTTTGGATGCCCTCGCACGCACCTAAGGTGACGAAAGATCACCTCCCATCCAAAGAAAAGGCCTGTGATTTGTGGACCTCGGGCCTCCCTGGCTGGGTGGCTGCCCGTTTGACATCAAGTGCATCTGCTGGAGCGCTTCCCATGCCACTTTTGGTTTTCTTTGCCCATGATATTAATGACAGTCAGTCAGTTGGTGCTTTTGAGCCAAGTCAGCCACGTAGGGGTATACCAGGGCTAACATTGATAACACGAAGCAGCGATGTTCAGAGCTGGCAACACCTCACGGCCTCTGTTGCCCCCAGAAGTAGCAGTCTAGCACTGCCCTGCTGAGGGTTTTGACGCCCCAGCTGGCATTGCAAAGCACCCCCACGGTGGTGGGTGTAAAACACCAAGTTACTTACTTGCTTACCCCATGGTGAAATAATGCAACAATTTTATTTATTTATTTATTTTTAACCTCGGTACCATGGATGAAGAAGTTTCGGTCTCCTCTGCTGAGAATCTATGGCTGTCCAATGTTAAGCCTGGAGTAGGTCAGAAAATAGCTTTCAGTGCTCCACCTGCTGCTGGTTGTTGCCAGAATGCCAGACTGGGGGTGGAACAAAACGGACTTAAAGCGGAACCAAACCGAAGAAGCATCACGGCCCTGTTGCAAGAGTGGAATAAAAACAGTAATGCACAGCAGGTTTCGGCACACTTTCTCCGTCTTGTTGGTGAAAAATGGACATTTGAAAGTTGTGAAAACATGGCTGTGAGTGCTGCCATTTTCGGCCCAGCAGTCTGTTCCAGAGATCTCTTAAACAAGGCTGGCATGTGCGGCAAGAGTATTAAGTGTGTGACAAGCCAGCCCTTTTTTGCTCTTGGTAAGGAGTGGACCAACCTGACTGCGCCGTGAGGAGCTCAGTTGGAAGGGGGGGGGGGGGGGGGGGGAGTGCTTGCTTTGCATAAATGTTGATAGAACAGCCAAGTGAAGATGGAAATATTGGCACGTTTTCTCAATTTTGAGGCCAGCTTGCATTTTCACTTTGGTTCCCCTTTAAACTCTGTCAGTGTTGGCTCATTCATCTGTCTAGGAGCCCTGTATATGCTGACTGGCTGAAGGTTGACATGTACATTATTTGGAGCGGTTTTTAAAAACAGTCTTAGGTTGTGTGTATGGATTCAGGTTGATTTTTGCAGTTCCACTTACAGAGAGTTCCATAGCATACTGAGAGTAATGTTTGACTGTACCTGAGCAAAAAATGCTACCATATGGTGTTTGCTCGCGCTTTTGTTATCTGTTTTGTGGTTCTTTTCTTTCTTCAAATACATTTTCTGGTTCTGTTCAGTTGTAATGTGAAAGAAATATTTCCAGGTGTATGTAATTGGTGTTTTTAACAATAACATGTATTTATTTATAGAAAAATCCTGTATTCAATGGGCTGAGCTTTTTCTATTTGCTTTCTGGAAATTGAATCTTCTCTGCTTTCTGTTTTTTTTTAGTTTTCTCTGACAGGTTCTGTTGATTTTTCTTTGATTAAATTGCAGCATGCGTGTTTTAATGCCAGTTTGATACAGCCCTGTGCCACTCTGTTGTGCTGTGAGTGTTGTTGTTCTGTTCTTGTTTTCCGTCTTTATGTTCCATTTTTGTGTGTGAATGTTTGGGTTAGATTTGCTTTTTTGAAATATTTTTCTTGAGAGTCTGTTTTGAATGGCTGAATTCTGGTTGAAATTGGAGCTGGAGTCTAAGTGCCAGTTTGGGCTGTCTTTTTTTCTTTTCTTCCTTCCCCTATGGATTGAATTAATGCTTGAGTGAAGGGATGCTTGCTAGACCCAGGTTCCAGCCTTTAATCAGGAACTGATAACTGGAATGTTTGCTCTTGTTTAATTATTTATGTTTGAGAAGACTTCTGCTACAGTTCTTGTCCACTCTGCCTGCCGTCTCGGACAGGAAAACGATGTTGATGTTTTATTTGGCTCAGCATCAGGTGTATGCGAAACCATTTGTCCTGTTTTTGGTTTTTACGTATGCATTGTTGTGCAGAAAATGTACTGTACTTGTATATTTCTGCCATGTACATACATAGTTTGTGTTGAGTAGGGATTGTACATACGCAGAACTAGGGATGTGCTGACATATTATGTGTGATGTTTGCAACAGTTGAGAAGTGTTATAAAATGAACAATTGTGTGTACAACAGTATCTTATGTGAGAAGAAAGCCAAAGTGTTAACGTGCAACTGCTGTTTTGATTGTGGGGGCAAGTTGTGTGTACATGTGTGTGTGTTGTGTTGTGTTGTGCATGCAGTCATGTGTGTGTGTGTGTGACAGAGAGAAATTGTGTGTGTGTTGTGCGTGCAGTCATGTGTGTGTGTGTATGTGACAGAGAAATTGTGTGTGTTGTGTGTGTGCGGTCGTGTGTGCGTGACAGAAAGAAATAGTGTGTGTGTGTGCGTGTGTGTGTGTGTGTGTGCGTGTGCAGGAAGCTTCACTTATGGGGATTAAAAGGAAGCCCATTGTTCACAACTGTTAACGCCATCAAAAGAAGATGCAGAAGCACTGTGGAACTTGTCATGGATCATTCCTCAGGGCATAAAAACAGGTTATGTTTGCTGGGGTTTTTTGTTGTTGGTTTTTTTGTTTTTTGCGTGGTAACAGTGCAGAAATCACATGGACATGGATTAAGCACTTAGCACCAGGGATGAGCTGAGGTCAAAGATCAAGTAGATTGTGTGGTCACCCAGGACTCAGAATCTGTACCTCTAACAGTGTTGTGTACTCTTGTACAATTTCAGCCTATTCAGGTCCGTTGACACACGCTTCTTTGTATGCATTATTCATGTTGTACGGTCAGTAAAGGTATTTTTTGAAACAGTAAATGTGAACAAGAGGGTGGTCGTTTGCTCACTCGTCTGCACCAGATCAGTTTTCCAGCTTCTAGCCACACACCTGCTTGGGTTTATTTTGAACTGAGGTGCTTGGAACATTATGTATGGTGATTAATTGGGTCACTCAGAGGAGTCTCAGTGACAGTGTTAATAATGATAATAACAAGCACTTCTTTTTAAGCACCTTAGGTTAGTATTTTGTGGGGTTTTGACTACCTTTCTCTTCAGCAAGATGGGAGTGTCGGTGTCTCTGCTTGGAATAATCTCAGAAACAGCCTTACAGTAGGGCTGAAAGCTTCGAAGATTTAGCTACAGTTTTAGATAAACTGGTTCTGCTCAAATTCAGAAGGAAAACGTTCTTCAGTTTTTGCATTGTTACCAACTTCCTAGCTTGGAAGGCTATGCTGCATCGTGTGTGTGTGTGTGTGTGTGTGTGTGTGTGTGTGTTGTTGTTTGGGGGGGAAAGGAAGCTCAAAACTATGAGAGGACGGTGACGGCAGCCTTTCTGGGGAGACTGTTCCATTCTGGGGTTGTTTTGAAACTGAAAAAATGAAAAGGAAGAAAAAGAAGAAGAAAAAAAAGAGGAGGGAAGGAAAACGACAGGACTATAAAATGTTCAAGCTGGTAAGTTTGAAAAAGAAATTGGTGGGACTAAAAACAGTTAAATGCATCTTGTAATTTTGTGATGTGTGTGTGAGTCAGGGAGAGATGGAGAGAGAGAGAGAGAAATGGTGAGTTTTAAATGTGCAGAAGACTTTTACGTATAAAAGAGAATGAGAAAGTGTTGAGAAACCATGGTGTGCAAGTCATATGACATGTTTTGGTTTTTGATGAACGGAGAAGTGGTTCTTAAATATTTTCACTCTTTTCTCTAAAGAAAAAAGGAAACAAATCAGAACAGTGTTACAGATTACAGGTAAAACTAACATTTCATCACACCGGGCAATTTGGCACCAATTGTGTGATGTTTTCATTCTTTTAAAAAATACCTCTGTCATTTGTGTGTTTGTGTGTGCATAATACTTGTATGCAACTCTCTTTTTACGCTGCATCGCCTTGTTTACTGGTCTGGTTTCTACCATTTCTTTATTCACATTGTTTCTGCAGCCACACCCCCCAACCTCTTCCCCATGCCAACCACCACCACCAACACCACCAGTGCATGCACACACCACCCATTCACTTATGCCTATATCCAGTTGTTAGACATTGCAAACTTCTTAATGTTACAGAGCTGCAAAATGGAGTGTGTTTCTAAATCTTCTGCTTTTCTTCTTCTTCTTCTTTTTGTTCTTGTCTTCTTTTTTGTTTTGTTTCGGATAACAGACCAGTGGAAAGTAATCTTATGCGAGTTGCTTTTTAGCTTTTATGAAGCTGCCCGACGGTGCAGGTGCTTACTTGAAAGTTGAATGAATGTGAGTGAAGGTCAAACAGTCTGCTTGTAGATGTGTTTTTGCCTCTCATTAATTTATACAGCGGATTATTTTGTTCTGACCTTCAGGTGAGCATTCTGTTTCGGTATTTGAGTTTGGAGAGAGAGAGAGAGAGAGAAAGTTCTTCACCTAAATAAGCCCGCATTGTTCAGTATGATGAGATTTTGCTGATGATAGATTCTGTAATAATATTTTACAAATTGTACTTGTCTCACTGATGATTCTTAAAGGTTCACTCCCTCCCAGTTATAGACTTGTGGATCAGCGGTACAAAGTAAAAGATGGTGCCACTTTTTCAGTCTTCTTTGTACTAGCATCAGTATCTTGGGAGTCTGGTGTTTCCGCTGAAGACGATGAAGCTCCACAGCTCATCTTTGGTGGCCTATTGAGATGAACAGCACAAAATAGTATTTATTCAGCCCGCCGGCCAGCATGTTTTGTTGTTAAAACAGCATTAGCCTAGAGAGCTCCAAGATTTAATCATTAAAATGGCAGAGCTTGGCTTTCAGCTTTCAGATTGATTTGGAAAGAGTGCGGAAGCCAGAAAATGGATAACCTGACTTGGATTAGGGTTAGGAGGACATTCCCAAAGGGACATTCATAATGCTGGTAGTCTGCAAATGGCGACTACGTGGATGGTTTCCCACCGACTAAACTGGGATTCTGGCACCGCTTTTTAGATATAGAATGTATTGCAGGCAAGGATGTGTGGTAGTTGCTTTTTGTTTTGAGTGGCTCCCTGTAGCTTATCAGTACAACTGCCTGACCCATTTTCATGATTTAGAACACAAATTCATGCTGGAGCAAGGTCTGAGACATACGGTATTTCTCCCGCTCACTTTGTGTCCTGGAGCTTCCCAAGCTGTTGTTCAGCGGTGGTAACGAAGAAGGCTGTGTCACTGGGGGCGAATATGGGAGGTGGGCTCTCAGAACTCACCACCAAACCCTCCACTGGCGTTGTAAGGCGGATTTTGCTGACAGCCGCTCCTGAACTCCCCTGCCCCCCCACCCCGCCCAGAGCCTGTCCCAGCGTTGTTCCTCACTGCTAATGGCATCACCCCCACCCCCACCTCTGCCACACGCCCTGCCCTGGCAGAAAGGTCTTATCACAAACACTTGAGCTTCCTTGGTGTTCTTGGGCCAGTCATCCAGTCTTCACCCCTCTCCCGTCTCCGTGTATCCATTGGCTCAAACGGGGAACCGTCATTTTTGCTTGGCAGTGGTGGTGGGTAGTGCTAAAAGTGGATTTTTTATGCAGATTGCTTAAGTGTGTTGGTATGTAGGTGAGTGTTTCCTCATCAAAGTTCAGATTTACTGGGTGTGGTTTAGCTAGCGCGCAAGAAGCAACCACCCAGTGATATCCTTGTTAATAACATGAAAGCACTGTGAGTCTATGACAGCAGGCACGCAACTTTACAAGTTTTAGCACATTAGAGATCTGAAGTGTGACAAAAGGCGCTTCTCTGTACAACTAAAAGCTGTGTAATGTGTACATAATGACAGAATGCAAAGTTTGCAGAATGCTTCAGATTTCAGTTGAAGGTCTAGAATGTTGAGTGAAAAGGTAATTAATAACAAAGTTTATAAAACAGGTACAGATGATGTCAAGTTATTTGTGTACATGCACCTGACTGAAATAAAGTTTGACTTTGTGCATCAAGTGTATGTGTGTGTGTTTGTGTGTGTGTGTGTGCGCGCGTGTGCATGCGTGCATTATGTGTGTGTGTGCGTGCGTGCGTACGTGTGTACAACTGTTGTACTGAGTATATGTTTGCAGGAGCTGGGGTCACATTCAGGGCACTAAAGTTTTAACTGCAGGGTTCCTGGCCCAGTGTTACTGGAAACAATCTGCTGTTTAAAAGCAACCATCAAAAAATGCTGTCAAATTCAACTACTTCATGCCACATGACCTTGAAGTAAGGTCAAGGTCAATGAAAGTGGTATGCACTGGTAAAACTCAACAAATACCAGCACCATGCAGATATTGATATGGACATTTATAATTATGTCATGCTTCTTCTCTCTCTCTCTCTCTCTCTCTCTCTCTCTCTCTCTCTCCTCTCTCTCTCTCTCTCTCTCTCTCTCTCTCTCTCTCTCTCTCTCCCTCTCTTCTTCTCTCTCCTCTCTCTCTCTCTCTCCTCTCTCTCTCCCTCTCTCTCCCTCTCCTCTCTCCTCCTCTCTCTCTCTCTCTCTCTCTCTCTCTCTCTCTCTCTCTCTCCCTCTCCTCTCCCTCTCTCTCTCTCTCCCCGCATCCCTGCCTTCCCTCTTCAGCTTGAAGAGGTCATGCATGCATGGATACACATAACAAGCACGGCCAGTTGGAATACCCTGTTAAACATGCAGTTGGTGAGGTAACTTAGCACAACATTTTCACACAACCGACCTCTCACCATCCTCGAGTTCCGGATGAGTTTCAGCCAGTCGGCGCCTGCGTACAAACACGTACGCCACCTTGGGCATGACTGCAGGCTGTTCAAGTAACAGTAACCATTGTAACCTAGACAAAGCACATACCCATGCAAAAATCTGAAACAGAATGACTGCAAGCACCAAACAAGCTGCAAAAAGCTCAACCAAAACAAGATAAGTCTTTCTTTCATTTTTTATCATTTTTAACCATTTATCGGTTGTTTAAGTGTCGTTTTGTGGCTTGATAAAGGGGATTTTCCCCAGAAATTTGCATACTGTGCGTCCGTATTAAATAAGCATTTGTTTGAACCCTTTTGTGTTTGGAACATGTCCATGCAATTTTTGAAAAAAACAAAAAGGTATTCATCATTACATTGCTTCTCTTGCCCAGATACGGTGGCCTGGATTTCCAACAAGGGATTACAGGCAAGTGTAAAGAAGCTTTGTTCAGCTGACAGATCAACCGGTGGTAAACTTGGGATTTGATTCTCAGGTCAGCGTGCGAGAAATTGTTCTGCTGGGTTTTCAAACACTAAATGGAAAAGCAACGTCTGTGTACTCTGCAACATGCAGTCAGAACTATCAGCATGTAAAGTTTTCTTTACTTCAGTGCAGTCTACAAGCCCAGACTGATGGAAAGATGACAAAAAAAGGAAAACAGATCAATTGTATATTATGCATGTGTGTGTGACTGAATTAATTGCTAATATACACACAGCATGTATAAATTATAGACAGACAACAGTGTTTTCATGGATTTTTATTCACAGTGCAAGCAATCATAATGTTTGTGATAAAGTATTACACATCAGTTGCTTTATAAATACTTGAACACAAAATAGGATCATTATCTTCAGTTAATAAATTAGTCAAACTGAACAGTGGGGAAATGTGTATGCTCGTTTTTGTGCTTTCCAAAATAAAAAAAATAAAAAAAATCTATATAAAATTGAATAAGATGTGTAAATTAAGAAATACGATCAAATGAACCCAATAATCATTAAAATGACATGAAATAAATAACTTTTCACCCCCTGCTAAAACCTAGAGTTCGGTGAGATTTTCTGGTGCCCAACTGTTCCCCTACTTACACATAAATGCATGTACATGAACTACAAATATAGTGTGAACCTGATGACTTCAGGTGTTAGAAGTGTATTTGTGTATGTGTGTAAATCACTATTTAATAGCTGAAAACTAAACCAGTATTGAGTTTATATATATTTATATAAAGCGAATATCAGTAAATGAACACACAAAATTAATATTCTCACCCATCATGGAGGCCAAGAGTCTTATCTTGTCCCTGCTGCACACTTGTTTTGATTTAATTAGAACAACGCCAATTTTCAGGAGAGCATCCAGATTTCTTGAACAGCCATTTCAATAACGTGTTAATCATGCCACTGGCAGTTCCTGATCCTGCCAGAACATTTTTCTTTAACACACATTTCACAACATTCAACTTGCAAAAGAAAAAAACAAGAACAATAAAACAAAACGAAAATGCAAAACAAGCACAAAACAAAACACCAGGAATCAAATGACGCTAGTTTCATCTTCAGTGAGTGATCACACATGTACAAATCTACATAATAATACAGATATATATATATCATAGACACCCTCATTCTGCTACTTTGGGTTAATTCTTATTACCAGTAATCTTTTGTGCACACATGAAAAACATGCAAACAATGGAATCTGATTAATTTTTGTTTTACTGTAAATAACTCACCTTTGTGGCTGCTGATTTTTCCTCATTACGAATACTGACATGACACTCTTTTGAACCATTAGTAAGTTAATTAGTTAGCTCTTGGATTTTAAGGTCCCATCAACCACATAGAGTCACCTCAGAACAAATCCTACATTGAAAAATCTTCTGCACTGGTTCAAAGTGCAAGTCAAAAGCTGGATCACACAAGTTTATGGATACAATACAGACAACACAAAACACCACCAAGTCAAAAACGGCCAATAACCAATATATCACAATAATATATTCATTCCATCTAAATACAACTGACAGAAGAATCATATTTCCCATGCAAGAACCCCCAGACAACATGCACTGTAGTAGACTTCACCAGAGCCAAGATTATTATTTTTTGATCACTAGCATGTGTCTCATTCACTGTTACAATACACAATCTCACATGTTTTGGGGCCTATTTATATTCCACAGGCACTCGACAGGGAACCTGCATCAGCTGGTTGTGCAATCTGCCATGACTAATCATTCTGACCCATGGTTTGGTCAGAAGAAAGAACTCACTGACCACAAAATCAACGTGATCATTCACTGGCCACTCATGTAGCAGTAACAACCTCAAAATGCAGGGGTTTCATTTCAGAAACCTACTGTACTAGAGTTCACCCATATGCAAGACGGCTTTGGGAAAAACCAACACAGTACCTACACTGTTTATTTTAATTTTTTTTAAAGGAAACGCTTTCCCACAATGCCTCTAGTGTAAGGATATTGGCATAACATGCTAGAAGGAGAACACGGTGCCCCTTCAGAAGTTGCTGTGCTTCACATAGTAAAGGACTACACAATACTCTTGCAATTCAACAGATGAATATAGGCCAAAACGCCTTTGTGCCCTACAATACTCTCGCAATTCAACAGATGAATATAGGCCAAAACACCTTTGTGCCACACAATACTCCTGCAATTCAACAGATGAATATAAGCCAAAATGCCTTTGTGCCATCATTTCCTTCATCGCTGACTTACACCCAAAGCAGTCAGGGATAGCCTAACCTGTGTCTGCCAGGCTGGTTATAGCACAGCCTTGAAAACTGTCTTGGTGATCGTGCTAGACTTTTTTCACACCAGTGTGACTTCCATAAGGTGGTTCAGGTGGTTCACAGTAACCAGTCAGATACATGGCCGTCCATACTACTGCTCTCAAAGACCCAGCTCCCTTGCTTGTCTAGCACACACACAAACAAGCATACGCACGCATGCACACACACACACGCACACACCCTCTCTCACTATGCTGCGTCATTGTTGCTGATGGGGTGGGGTGGGGGGGGAGGGGGGGTTAAGAACTGGTCAAACAAAATAACAGCTGGTACATTTGACCAATTGCTGATATTTTTTCCGGTATATGCTGATCTTAACTTGTGAAATATTGTAGATTACTGGTTAATGTGAACCCTGTGACTATTTATATTTTTTGTCAGTGCACAAAAGGAAGTGGATCTGAAACAAGCTGCAATGTAACCAACTGTGGCAGAGATGTGAGGAGCTAGAGTAGGCCAGTAATCAATGCTTGGAATAAGAAGCTGGGTGATTATTGGAATGTAACCAACTGTGGCAGAGATGTGAGGAGCTAGAGTAGGCCAGTAATCAATGCTTGGAATATGAAGCTGGGAGATTATTGGAATGTAACCAACTGTGGCAGAGATGTGAGGAACCGGGGCAGGCCAGTGACGAATGTATGGCATGTAACCAAATAGTAGGTATATGAGGAACTAAGGTAGGGCAGTAATCAATGCTTGGAATATAACCAACTGTGGCAGAGGTTGGAGGAACTAGAACAGGTCAGTAACCAATGCCTGGAATGTAACCAAATGCGGCAGAAATATGTTAAGAACAAAGATAGGGCAGTAACCAATGCCTGGAATGTAACCAAATGTGGCAGAAGTATGTGAAGAACAAAGATAGGGCAGTAACCAATGCTTGGAATGTAACCAACTGTAGCAGAGATGTGAGGAACTAGGGCAGGCCAGTAACCAGTGCATGGAATGTAACCAGCTGTGGCAGATATATGTATGAGGAACTAAGGCTGGGCAGTAATGAATGCTTAGAGTATGAAGCTGGGGCTGGCTGGGATGTGACCAGCTGTAGCACAGATGTGAGAAAAGTTGGAGAGGTTGGAAGTTGATGCTGAGGGCGAAGGACAGAAAAATTCTTTCTCTCTGAACATTGACCATTCTCATTCGAAACAGTTGCATCAACCACCACAGTCCACATCTGTCTCACAGACATCGCTGCTCTCCACGCTCCTAACAACCAGAAAGTGAACAGCTGGGTAACACATCTTCTCCTGCTGGCGGCTCAAACACCCAAACTGTGAGTGTGACTGCAGATACCGAAGTTCACCTGTCAGACACAATTCGCTAATCATTAATCACAGCCATCTGCCCAGTCTCCGAAACCAAGTCTGAACAACAAATAGCCAGGATGCTGATCTCTTGCCAGTGTCTCATGAAGACTCTTAACTCAGGGCTGCTGACGCTGAAGTTTGCATAAGAGATCCCGCAGCCATGTGCCCAGTGTCTGAAACTCCAAGAGTCCAACAGGATAATCATCTCTTGCCGGTGGCCCTCATGGACTCTAGTCGCTGCTGCAGGTCTTCGATGCGAATGTCTTTGAGGTGCAGGAGGTGTTCCAGCCTCTTGATCTTGGCCTGCAGGATCTGAATAGTTTCGTTCTTGGCCAGCACCTCCTGTTCTTTCTCCTCCAGGAGAAGAAGTGGCACCATTTCATCCTGCGGAGCCTTGCTCATCCCTTTGTACCCCACTCCCTGGTTGGGGCGGGTACCTGCCGGCTTCAGGTCCACCTTGCGAGGTGTGGTTTTGGGGAGGGACTGGTCTGCCTCGGGTCGCTCATTTTCATACATCTTGATGGCCTGATGCTGCTGCTGCTCCCAAAGGAGGCGCTCCAAGCGCGTTCTCAGCATAAACAGCACGCGCTCTATCAGTCCCTGCTTGGCGTTGCTGAGCTGGCGTATGATGTCTTCGGACAGCTCAAAGCGCAGCTGCCTGAAGACTTTCCTGTTCAAGAGGAGCCAGTTCTGCATCTTCTGAGGGGTGGAGTTGGCCGGGCTGTAGTTATGGACATCAACCATCTTGGGGAAGGCATGTTTCACGACCTCTGCCACCAGCACTCCATCTGAAACAGTTATGACCAGAACAATGAAATAATTTCTTTTTCAAGTAAGTAGGGACACAGTTTCAGTAGCATAATTATTATGCAGTCCCTTCTTAACAGGACAAAAAGTGAATGTTTATTTTGGTTGATATCCTGCGGTTCCGACAACCCTCATCCCAGCTTTGATTAATATTGGCTGTTTGATGGTGCTTTACTTGTGTGTGTGTGTGTGTGTGTGTGTGTGTGTGTGTGTGTGTGTGTGAGTCACAGACATGAGCAACCCATCTCCTTTTTCCACTTTTTCCTTCTCTAGGGCCAGCCACAGTTACTGTATTCTGCTACTGTTATGTTAAGCAGTGTCTGTCTATGTATCCATTTCACCTGGCACTGAGAACTTCTGTAAACTGAAAGGTGGTCACCTGTAAAAGTCTTTAACCTGCACATTGGACACAAGAAGGAGGACTAGACAGTCTGTTTCCTGGCAACAAATGAGAAATGCCATGCAATGACACTATACAATAGACGATCTTCAGAAATCCAGGGGACTGCACTTAGTAGTGCCTACAGGCATGGCCTGTATATACAGGTCCATGCCTATGGGTGTAGCGCAGTGTAGTCACGCTTTTGTTGGGAGTACGCTGAGCACATGGGCAAGATGACGGATACCCGTAAACAAATGCAGAAAAGGCATCAGAAATGCTGATCAAGCGCTCACTGTTCGATGGGGAACATGCAGATCAGATAGTAGGTTCACCCAGCTGGTAGTCTAGTATAAATTATAATAGATCCATGCCTGAAGATCTAAAACTTTCGCAGATCAGCTCTTCTCAGCTGCCGCCTCCATTCAGGGGACTTCACTCTCCCAGAGTAAGAAAACACTGTCAAATTATCTTTGCCTGTTATTTCTGGAAATCATCTATTGACAGGGGTAGCTCAGTCATGAGGATACTGCATTGGTGATCCAGTGAAAGCAGCTACTGTGGGTTCAACTCTCAGTCCAGACAGAATGATGGACTGCTTTTAAGTTCTTCAAGGTCAACACTTATGTAGACTCGTCAAATGCCTGTTGTTGGTGGTGTTGTGTTTGTATTGTTCTTTTAACTTTACATATTCATTATTTTACGAGCCTGCCATGACCACAACAAAATTGCCCCTTGTGGCATAATTAAAGATTTTTGAATTTGAATTTGAATTGTCTTCATGTGTACTGCAACATTTTGACCACTGTGCACATTAAAGATCCCATATCCACCTTTTGACAAGAAGTCAAAGATGGAGGTTGTGCAATGTAATACACAGATACAGCAGAGAGGTCTAACACTACAGCTAGTACAGTAGTAGCCAGATTGATCTAGTCTGATACTTTAACATTGGTTGAATCCCTCTCTCTCTCTCTCTCTCTCTCTCTCTCTCTCTCTCTCTCGTTTGTTTGCTTAGTTCTGTTTATCTGACGTACTGAATGATGCATTCAAAGTAAAATTAAAATTGTTATTCAGTATTGCCAACTTGACTTCCACATTGCTATCACATCAGATTACAGCTTGTAAACTTTTTCGCCTTTTGCTTGCTAATTCGTGTTTTGGTTTATATTATGCTCAACGTTATTATTTTTTAGGAGTGGTGCGTAAACTGACCTGGCTTGTTTTCCTCAGTTACTTTGCGCTATATATACATTCTGTTTCCAATATCCGCACCACTTCTTCTTTTTCTTCTTCCTCCATAAAGCGGCCAACATCATTTTGTTGATGATTCTGTCGCTACTGAGGAAGTTTGTTCTAAACTTCTTCTTCTTTCATTTAAGGGCCCACAATCAACATGTCGATTATTCTGGCGCCTATAACTACGCCTATAAACTGCTTCAAAAACAGCTTCTCTCCCCGAACAATCACTGTCTGGAACATTCCAGGTACCTGCATCTGCAGTCAAAGCTCCCACCTTGGCAACTTTGAAGCGGGAACTCGGTTCTCTTTCTTTTTAGTGTGAATACCTAGCATACCTGAGAAATCTCGAGCAATGTTGCGTTTCGGCCTCGACAGTGGAATGGAGTCAATCCACGTATACAGCTCCTCCAACTCCTGCTCTCCCAACAGCCCAAGATCATCCACACTCTTTACGACGGCCATGGCTGAGGAACGATCAGTCAGAATGCCTGTCAGTGTCCGAAGCGGTCAAGCCATCGGAGGAAAGGACGTCTTTCTGCAGGAAATGACGATGATAAATCTTCGCCTGTTTACGTTGTTGTCGTCGTAACCGTTTCCCATAAGCCCCTCCGTTTCCGGTTTCCGATAACGAAAGGACAATCGGGTTCCCGGTGGCTCATAGGATATAGATATCCTTGAGGCTCCTATCTACCCATCAGAATTTTACAACAGGCGCTCCAGGATGACAACAGAAAAAAATAGCCTGTTCAGCAGAACAAATCTCCGAAAGGACTAGCTGCTTGCTTTGCCGCCGCAGATTACGAAATAACCTTACAACAAATGCAGAGCGGTCAGTGGCGAAATGTACCCATTTCGTCAATACTTAATACTTAAAACTAGTAGACGCAGTGCAGCAGAGACCAACACCTTCAGTGGGCAATCTCTCACAGGACGTTCCAGTACGTGAACAATTCTGCCGGGACTGGCTTGTGCGGGGAACAGTCATGTACCGGCTGAACTCACACCGTGCTGAGCCGGCCTTAACTGTGCAGTCTCCTTCACTAGTCGCTTAGCACCATCAGTCGTTTCGAAGCTGACATTGTAAAGCGCTGTCAGACTGCCCCACATATACTATTCTGTCTGTGGACTGCCCATACATGGGGAGATTAGTGGCGCTATCTCAGTGAGAAATTTCCAGTTATTAGCAGTAGTACCGTTATCAGACACTTCAGTAGTAAGCCCTAACCTGTGTTCTGTGTATGTGTATGTTTTTTCCCCTTCGTTTCTCTCTCTCTCTCTCTCTCTCTGTTTAATTCTTCTCCTCCAGTTGTTGCTGTGAACCACCCAGAGGTCAACTCTGCAATCAATGGTCATTTAACGGGATTAAGCAGTCCTTTTTTTTTTTTTTTTTTGCTGTTGCTGGTCTCTTTTCTCTTTTTCTTCTTAATCTCTTTTCCATTTTTGTTTATTTCTTCACCCCCACCCATCTCCATCACGAGTTTTATTCAATAGGCTACATGAGGTTTTGTTGTTGTTGTTGTGGTGATGGGTGGTGGTGCTGGTGGTGCATGGGAAATGGAAAAAAATTGACCTTTATTTTTTCTCCAACCCAGTGCACATCTTTGTTGATGGATGAAAATGCTGGCCTACTGAAAGCAACTGTACATTGTTGTGTATGCTCTAATTAAAGGGGAACTGAACCAAATAAGCAAACTGGCCTAAAAACAAAGAAAATTTGCAAATGTGTTCATCTGCAGGGTTCATTTGATGATGATGAAGTGATGCTTAATGTCCTTGGATGTCAGCTGACATATTAGGGACAAGCTGAGACCAATGCCGAAGCATGGTTCAATAAATCTTTACGTCCACGGAAGCCAGAAGGCTCGTTAGGACGGACAGCCCAGGACGGCCACCTCGACTCTCACACAGCTCCTGAACTATGCTGTGGTTGTGCTATCAACATTTACACCCAATATACATTTTTGCTTCAAATTTGAGTGGCTCAGGGAGCAGCCATGTTGGTTCCTTTTTAGGAATGAAGAGCAAAGAAAGGTTGGCTTGGTAGGCATTTGATCCTTTAGTTACTTAAAAAGAATTTTGTTTAGTTTTTTTGTTTTGTTGCTGCCCTGTTTATGATTTCACTGATAGACTGCTGGCCACAATATGGCAGCACTCACAGTTGTGTTATAGCAACTTTCAAATGTCAGATTTTAATACACAGGATGAGAAACAGAGTGAAAAACTAATGTGTGTACATATTTATTTCATGCCTATCAATAGGCCAGTGACGCTTCAGTTCAGTTTGCTTCTTTTAGAAGTGTTCAGATTTAAACTCATCTACTTTTAGTCTGCACGAGAATAATAATAAACGCATTTCTAATGCACCAAATCCCTAGAGCTACAATACATGTGTGAGGCTCAAAGCGCCATACATAAAACATTACAATGCACAACCTAATTTAATAATGCATTTTGTATCTCACACTATCCCTCTCTCTCCCCCGCATCCTCACACTGAATCTTGCAACCCCTTGCTTCCTTCTCTAGGTACATTTTGCTTTACGTCCACAGAAGCCAGATGGCTTATTAGGGACGGGGTTCCCTCTCTCCCAGTCTCCCCCTCTAAATAATCACCAGTCAGCCAACAAAGATGTCAGCAGCAAATTTAAAAAGAAGAGGAAGAAAAAAAATCATCCAATCAATGCCTGTGAGACTGAGAGGGTTAGAATAGCTCAGACCGAGTCAGAATAGGCAGAAGTAAAGAGAAAGGTTTCACAGACCATTTCTTTACCTAGGGATGATAGTCAATGCGATTGTGTACGTGCGCCTGCACTGGTGTGTTAAGTGAAGTTGATGTTGCCATAATTACTGTGTGTGTGTGAGTGAGTGTGATTCTTTTTTTTTCTCCTTTTTTTTTCTGTTATCATTATTTGTAACTCTGTATATGTTTTTTTTACATTTAACTGCTATGAATAGTTCCACTTTTGGGAAGGGGTGGGTGGGTAGGAGCTGTTTGTACCTTTTGGTATGAGTTTCCTTTGGTAGTTTTAGCTTGTGAGAGCTTACATGTATGCACTGTGTGTATCTGGCGCTGTGAACACGCAAGGTTTTGTGTGGAAGTTTTTTATGCGCTATATATAAATTTTCATTCATTCATTCATTCACAAGAAGTTTTGAACTGAGAGAGAGAACTCCACTGTCAGATGTGAGCAGGAAGGTGGTTCCAGACAAGGGGAGCCAGAACAGAGAACGATGGGCTCTTTCTGAAATGTACTATAGATGCCTCAGCTGCTACTGAAAATATTTAGAACTGAGACAAAATGACTGTGGTAACAGGATGGTTGTGGGACTGGGTTGGTCATTAGGTGGGTATTGACTGTATTAAATTCACAGAAAATCAGCAAGTATTCTTTTTAAGGATTTCACACACATATACACACACCAACACTCAAAGCAAAACTAGTAACTTCAGTAAGTCTGTGTTCTCAATATTTTTTCTTTTTTTCTTTTCTTTCAAGCATGAATTATTTTAACCAGTTTAACACATTAGACACAAAACTATACAAAACTAAGTAAAACTCAAAGCGCCCCTGAAAAATAAAAACAAGATGTCCATTTCAAGTTGCAGATCGAACGGATGCTTGTTCTTTGAAGTGCTTGAGTGCTGACATTCCAACAGTCTAGCTGAGCTGGACATCTTGAAATATTCCACAGGTGAGAAAATACAGATGACTACAACCACTGAACCATCCTTGCTTTCACTCAGACTTGGGAGTTGGGTCAGGTATTGACTCCAAGCCCTGCAAACAAAGAGAACAAGCTTTGTATAATTTGTAAATTGTGGTACTGTACTTTCAAATGGTCATCACATACCAGTCTTTACAGGCAAAAGATTTGTTAGGGGGAAAAAAATGAAAAAAATGTTGGAAATCATGCTACTGTGGTGCATTAGAAAGGGGTCACAGTAGACTGCAGATATTTCCTGCCACTGGAGTCTCATCTCATTTGTCTATTGCATTAAACTTTAATAACTGTTTCACACAAGTGATCTACATATGACCTAATGATCTGTCTGCATGCTTTCTTAATCATAAACAAGAGAACGTGTTGTTTGTAATCTCACCTTTGGTTTGTACTCACTACCAGTGATGCGCCAGTCCCTCATGTACATGTGGTAGTCTTGAAACTGAGCAGCATTCCAGTCTCTCGCACAGTACTGCACATACATGAAAACGAACACTTTGTTTGATCACCAAAGGGAAATATTACAATATTAGTGTTAGTTTGTTCAGCTTTTTAAACAGTATATCATTCCACCAGAGACTGATGAGGACTTGAATCCAGCAATTTAAGTAAGCAAAATGAAAACTGAAATAAACAGTAGTTCTGACAGTTGATTCTTTCAGTTTCATTCTAAAAGTAAAACCTTTGAACTCCAACCACCAGCTTCAGCATGCTCATAAAACTAACAACACAACTGTTCTTCAGCAAAAAAAAGTTGGTTAGTTACTGGATTTTAACATCCTGTTAACCGCACAGGGTCACTTCATGACAATCAAACTCCGTCATTTATAAATTATATAAGCAAATGCACAATTTAAAACTCTTCTCATATAATTGTAAATAAACACTTTCTCAAATCAGTCCACAAAACTAAACCCTACAAAAACATAAAACAAAACATCCATAAAACATATTATATATGCACAAACATCCAACACAAATTTTCAACAGGCAAATAATTTACATCAGTCATCCCCGGCCACCCCTCGAAGTCAGTAAACAAGATGTTCAGATCCTTTTCATCAACTGATGAATAAAACGTCTTTAGTAACAGTATTAGTATATATATTATATATATCATACAGAAACAAACAAAGGTAAAATCCAAGGAGACAGTCGGAAATTCCTGGACCATTTTAAAAGTTATTTTGGGTCACAAATATCATCACAATCATTAAATGAGGTCCATATCTACCGATTACAGCTGAAATCCGCAACAAATGGTGATTTTTTCATATATTTTTGTCTTGGATTGTTTCGAGCCGGTGTCACGGATTGCAAATGGCGAACGAAGCCGACGAGGTGCTGCTAGGTAAGCGGCCTCATTAAACAAGCTACGGCAATTAAAAACCGTGGAAAATGAATGGAAAAAATTGCAATCTGAGAACGTTCAGTTGTGAGTACAATTGTCTTGCCAAAATCGGCATAAGGAAGCATTCACATTGTTACTGGGAAACTAGGTCAAACGTCAAAGGGCAACATGAGCCGACTTGAACTGACAATCAAAGACAAAAATATATGGAAAAAAACTCACCATTTGTTGCGGATTTTGGCTGTAATCGGCAGATATGGATCTCATTTAATGATTGTAATGACATTTGTGACCCAAAATAACTTTTAAAACGGTCTAGGAATTTCCGACCGTCTCCTTGGATTTTACCCAAACAAACATATATCTAGCAAGATGCCTTTTTTTTTTCTCAACTTTTTCTCTCCCTGTCAGTGTCTTTTAGGCCTAGCATAGTGATGATAGTCGTCTGCTCTTGCATTTGTTGCAAACTTGTGTGTCTGTGGCGACGGAAGACGAAACTTTCGACAATAATCTTAACGATCACGCATCTCACCTTGCCATTGTGGAATAATTTGTTGAGACACCAGTTGAATCCTGAGGGCAGCACCAAGAACGTAAACACAAGGCCTGCGCTGGGTAAAATTTCGTACCACATCTTGCTCGCTGGCTTCTTTCTCAGCCAAGGTGACAGGAAGTGACGCCGCAGTTACCAAACCCAAATGGGACAGGAATAATACCAATTTGGTGATCCCAATTCAAGATTTTTCTAGTGAGCCGGTTTGGCCTAGCGGTAAGGCGTTAGGTTGGTAAGAGGAAGGACCTCGGTTCGATACCGCTTCGGCTCTCCTTTCTCTTCAAAAAGGTTGTGGTTGTGGTTTGTGGACACTGCCTTGTGACTTTTTCCATCATTTCCTACTGAAACATTAAAATGGCTCTCATCGCTGCCCGGCATCTTGAACTGAGTCACGTCAGACGGTCACTCCGCCAGTGGTTCTGCCGGTGGTCTCTTCCTCTCCCCCCCCCCCCCCCTCTCCCGCCCCACCCCCCTTCTCCCAGTCCCTAACCGTACGGTTTCTGTGGCCGACGTACCATGTTTACTTACTGACTGGGGGGTTTGTGGACACCGTCTCATTGTGACTTTGTCCCTCACGTCAGTCAGTTGAAACGTGACAAGAATCGGAATCTGAAACAAGAATGACTGCCGGCTACCGCTCTAAAACAAAATCCAAACACATAAAACGTTAAAAAAATAATTAAAAAAATGATAACGCTATTTATTAGAACTAATCTGAAACAGAACGAGGCCCTGAGCGTTCGGCGTGCAGAATCAACAAACAAGGGAGGTAATTAGCGCTCGAAATACGTAAAACTGACAAGTACAGCAACAAAGACCCGAGTCGCCTACAGTAACTCTCGAAGCTTTGTTGTTATAGAGGACCTGACCTGAGTCGCCGACGCACGGTAACTCTCTTTGTTGTTATCATATAGAGGACCTGACCTGAGTCGCCGACGCACGGTAACTCTCTTTGTTGTTATCATATAGAGGACCTGACCTGAGTCGCCGACGCACGGTAACTCCGTTGTTATCACTGATATAGAGGACATGACCTGAGTCGCCTGCGGTAACTCTCTTTGTTGTTAAATAGCTTTAGTTGTTATAGAGGCTGTACCTCAGTCTAGTCTCACACACACACACAAGCGCGCGCGAGTGCATACACACATAAACACTCACACGCATACACACATGCACACACACAACACACACACACGCACACGCACACACACAAAGACAAGCGCGCGAGCACACACACACATAAGCACTCACACACATGCACGCACATACAAACACACACACACGCACGCACGCACGCACGCACAAACACCACAAACATATACATACACAGCTCACTCGTATACATAACACACACGTACACACACCACATGCACGCTCACCCACACCAACACATGCACAAAGACGCATACAGCACACTCTCAGCACACACACACACACACACACACACACACACACACACACACACACACACACACACACACACAAAACACACAACGCGCGAGCGCGCGCACACACACACCCCACACACACACCACACACACACACACACACACACACACACACACCCTAAACACTCACAGCCCATACATACAAAACGCACAACACAAAGGCACAAACACACACACACACACACCAAACACACACACACACACCCGCACGCACGCGCACACACACACACACACACACACACACGCACACGCACCCCGCACACACACACACACACACACACCACACGCACACACACACACAACACACACACACACACACGCACGCACGCACGCACACGCACGCACACACACGCACCACGCACGCCACACCCCACCACACACACACACACACGCACACACACACACACACACACACACACACACACACACACACACACACACACACACACACACCCAGTTACACGCATGCCATATATGACACACCCGAGCACATGGCACAAACACACGTGCGTCTGCGTATAAACACACACAAAACTATTAGCAAAACTACCACTGTGAATCTAGTACAAAATTAGACCACTACCTTCTTGTTTGGGTTACTTCCAAATTTGCAGTGGAAATTAAAACAGACTTGCTTGCCGTCATTTACCGTGACGTGACAACAACATTCAACATAGATGTGGCACTGCTTTAAACTGCACGAGAAGCATGTCTTGCACGGGCTAACTGAACTTCAATGGGGGGAACAAGAAATTCACAAACAACAGGCGCCGGATAGACTGGAACATTATTTATGGCTCTATATGCAGGAAAGAAGTTCAAAACAAAGGAGATGTACTTCTTGTAAGCGCCTGTCGGTATATAGTCAGTAGTTCCTTTCGTGAACACATTTTTTCAATAGTCAGAGAAGGCAGTGTTGACAGAGCTGAGAGCGACCAGCTGCTTGTCCTGTGCACCCGCTCCGTTTATTATGTGTGTTATTTCTCAGGAGCTATAACAATATTCCAGCTCCAGTTC